>CM062817.1:1046143340-1046620840 GCA_031772625.1 Pinus tabuliformis | reverse complement strand
CCTTCAAAGTAGAACTTATGCTGGTTATGTTTTATTTTCTTAAAGAAAACCACTACTTTTATTTTGCTGATATTGATTTGCATCTCCACACTTATACAAAAATGCTCAAGGGATAGTAAGTTCTCTTGCAAACCGAGAGCTGATTTAGCAATTAGAATAATGTCATCTTCATACAAAAAACCTTATAACAAAATTTCCCAAATAGATACCATCACCCCGTTGTGAATTTAACCACTCCTCAAGCTTATTGATATATAAACCGAAAAGGGTAGGAGATAGTGGGCAACCTTGCTTGACCCCGATATCGCTTCTAAAAATTTCAGAAATGCCTATTGAAGTTCTAATTTTGACTTTCATCTCTTCATATAGCCTATGCACAACTACTCTCAAATGTTTAGGAACCCCAAGTTCCTCCATTCTGTGCCAAAGCTTATCCCTAGGAACTGAGTCAAACATTTTTTTTGAAATCAATAAAGCAAGAAAAGCCTTCTTCCTTTTTCTCCCAAACTTTTTCAATGATGTGCCTTGAAGTTATACAATGATAAATTACGGAATGTTTAGGTCTAAACCCTGCTTTCCCTTTAGCACACTTATCTCTTTCTTTTGCCCACTTGCTAATTTTGTTTTCTAGTATTCTTCCAAATAGATTTGCAAAAAAGGGTTTATCATGATGGTCCTATAATTGGATGGATTATTGACGTCATTTCTCTTGAAAAGAGATATTGCCAGACTAGTTGTCCAATCTACGGGAAGCCCCTATTGTATGATGTTGTTGAAATTTTTTGTAATGTGAGGTGCAAGAATTTTTGAGCCCCACTTTAGATATTCTACTTGGAGTTCAGCTAAGTCTTTTTCTTTTCCAACACTGAACTTCTTGATACCCATCTCTACCTCTTGCACCGTGAAGAGTTCAGTATCACTGTTGACCAAGGGGGAGGGTCAACCTTGGGATCTTTCTTATAGAGTTGTCTTGCATAGTCAAACCATTTAGAAGCTGTAATACTATTTCTAGTTTGTATCTTTTTCGGTTGTAGCTCCTTCCAAAATAACTTGAGATTATTTTTCCCAAGGAAGATTAGTTTGTATATATATATTTGATTTTTTTTGTTCATGTATTTTACTTTTATTTTTATGTTTTATTACCAATATGAAAATCACCAACATATAAAAAAAATATCTACACTTAATACATTAGAAAATTTAAAGTGTAAAAAATATGCCCTCTAAACAAAAAAGGTTGATGCTACATCAACATTTTTCAATGTCAACATGAAAATCACTAACATTTGAAAAAAATGTTCATATTTGATACATAAAAAAATTTAAAGTGTAAAAAACAATCACTCTTAAAAAATTGGGTCGATGTTGCACTAACACTTTTTAAAATCAGCATGAAAATCACTAACATTAAAAAAAATGTTCATACTTGTTACATAAGAAAATTTAAAGTGTCAAAAATATGCTCCCCAAAAAGGGTGTATTATGAATAACCACTTTTCAAAATTGGGTGATTTTTTTGCTACCTAAAAATGACGGGTAATCGGTAAAGTTCTTGTTTGATCGGTTACTATGTTACAAGTAACACTTTGAAAATTATCGCTATTATGTGCAAACTCTAAAAAGGTTTCCTCTTTGATGCTAGAGTTCAGGGCTAATTTGAACATATTTTAGATCATTGTATTTGGTCTCCTTCAATAAAGTAAACCCATCTAGTAGACTCTGGCACAATCAAGTTCTCAATTTGTTATTAGATATGAATGTTACAGTTTGTTGCTTATCATGTTAGTTTCAACAATGCATGAAAGAGTGGTCAAAAGGAAGAATGTGAATTTCTAGGTCAACATGAATAAGAATAATTTGAGTGGAATTATTTGGAACAATAAATTATATGAGTCATGTGGACTTTGTCTCTAAAACCTTTACATGATAGATATTATGCTAAAAACCTTGTATATGGGCATGGTTCCACCTTCCTTGCATGTCTGCGTTGAACCTTGATGTGACAAGTATTATGTTAGAAACCTTGCAATTGTATATGGTCCAACCTACCTTCCACATCACATCAAAGTTATGGTCAAAACCTATGCATGGTCAATATTGTCCATGGTTTTAAACCACTAACCCATTAATTCATGTATATTCACAAGTATTTGTCAAAACCATCCCCATAACTGAGAATAATGTTGGAATTTGGAAATAATCTGTGTGGCCATTCATATATGTCATCAACTCAAAAAATACCTTGAACCCTGCTAGTTTTACAGTACCTAAATTTTCAACACATTTTTTAGGCCCTTTATGTGTGTTTTTTCTGTAAATGTTTAGTATCATTGTTTATGATGGTCATGCCTATCAAACACAAAGATTCAAATAAGCCTTGTAGTGGTCCAAAAAATACCCAAAATGGAGTTTTTATGTGAAAGTTATGGCCCCATGAATTTGATATATCACCTAGCCACCTTGAGGCCCACATTATTTTCACCACCTTTGCTCATAAGGTAAGGGATTTTCTCTTAAATTGTTTTCCTTCTTCAACCTATTGTAGGAGGTTCATGAAAATGAGTGTACTATTTGTCACACCATTTCTCGTAGATAAGTTACCACCATTTTAGCCATTATATATCGCTATGTATATCATAATGATTTATGTTGATTCATTAATATATTTTGGTTTTAATTGTGCTACTTTGACTTCAATATTTGATCTTTTGTTCTTTATGCAATATTATATGTTCTTTCATTTCATTCTTAATCTAATTTGGATCAATGGTATCATAAAAATATGTTCTATGTTGATTTTCCTTCCATTTACCCCACAAGATCAACATGCAGGGAGTGGGGCAAGGTTATCCAAAATCAAGACAAGAAAAGAAGGGAAAAGGTATCCAAAATATTATATCAAAGGAAATAGCAAGGGTATCCAACCTCAAGACAAATAGTCAAAATAGTGTGTAAAATAGATGAATGGGAAGTTGAAGGACACAAGGAAATGGCGTAACACCCATAAAATTCCTTGGCACAAAAATGACATGTCATGTTGGATAGTGGTCATTGATAAAGTTGAATTCGTTAGACATTGATTCATGCTTTACACCACCAAATCCCATGGGTAGGGGTAAATGGATCATTAAAGCAATACCTATTGTTACTATCACCATAAAAAAGTTATAGTTAAAGGACCTAAGAAAGTTGAGCACCTTTTCCACTTGTACGTGTGGGTGAAAGAAAAAACCACTATCTTTCGTTGCTAGTAGTGGTTGTTATGAAACCAGCTCACAAAAAGATAGAAAAGATATATCAACGCCTTAGAATTAAGCCTCTTCGAGGGGGAAACCTCCTTTACATTATACAAATGAACTATTCTTGGATTATACAAATGACAAGACCTCCTTTCTATATATAGGAGTCTAAGGGGTCATAATATAATTAGAGCCGACATAACAATAATAATGTAAGGGAAAAATAATAGCAATAGTGGGCTTCTATGGGGCACAATAATAACAATATGGGGACAACATGGGCACAAAAATATAATAAGGGGGTTGCACTAATAACAATAAGGGTTTACACTAGTAGTATAGGGACCTAACATTCCCCTCTCCTTCAAAAAGTGTTGTCCTCAACGCTTGAGTAGTTCTTGATGCTTCTATATAAAATTCTTGTCCTCCCATGTGGAATCTTCAGTAGGTAAGTTCTTCCACTTGATGAGATGCTATGAAATTGATCGATTTAGTAGTTGTCAGGTTCTTGTTTCTGTGACTGCTCCATGTTCCAATATGATTTTTCCTTCCTCATCAAGTTCTGGCAATATTGTTTGAACTGAGACCTTCTGCAACTTTTGAATGAGTGGCCACACTTCTTCCTCATTCTTCAATTCACCCCTCACTTCATTTATCCAATCTATTTGGATAATAGAAATGGCGCACAACAATGCTTCCACATTCTCATCCTTTCTTGAGAGTGCATCTGCCACAACATTTTGCTTCCACATTCTCATCCTTTCTTGAGAGTGCATCTGCCACAACATTTTGCTTCCCTTTTTTGTAGATAATTTCAAATTCATAACCCAACATCTTTGTGACCCATTTTTGTTGCTCTTCAAAGGATAATCTTTGTTCTAAAAAGTATTTAGGACTATCATGATCGATTTTTACCTTGAAGTGTCTTCCCATTAGGTAGGTTTGCCGTTTCTTAAGTGTATTACCAACATTTCCTTCTCATAAATAGCTTTGTGTAAATACTTTCCTTTGATTGGATGACTTTCGAAAGCAATGGTTCTTTCATCTTGCATTAAAACAACACCAATTCCATTTCTTGAAGCATCACATTCCACAATAAAGGTTTTTGTGAAGTCCGGTGTAGCTAAGACCGGTGCTTTGCACATTTCCTCTTTAAGATGTTCGAAGGTCTTTGTTGCTTCTGGAGTCCATGAAAATACATCTTTCTTCAATAATGTTGTTAGAGGTGTTGCTATTCTCCCATAATTCTTAACAAACTTGCGATAATACCCTGTCAACCCGAGAAATCCTCGTAGATGCTTTATGGATGTGGGGATTTTCCATTCCTTAATGGATTTAATTTTGCTAGGGTCTACCTTAACACCTTCATGAGATACAGTATGACCCACATATTCCACCTCTTGTACTCCAAAGAAACATTTGGAGCTTTTTGCATATAATTGTTTCTCCTCCAATAGTTTGAGCACCCTGTCAACATGTTGAACATGATCCTTCCAAGACTTGTTGTAGATTTGTATATCATCAAAAAATACTAACACAAATTTTCTGAGGAAGGGTTTTAAAATGGAATTCATCAAACCTTGAAATGTAGAAAGTGCATTGGTAAGGCCAAAAGGCATGAAAAAAAATTCATAATTACTGTCATGAGTTATAAATCTTGTTTTCAATATGTCTTCAGTCTTCATTCTGATTTGATGTTATCTTGAAGGAATATCCAACTTTGTGAAGTAAATTGATCCATGCAATTCATCGAATAATTCATCAATGATAGGAATGGGAAATTTACCTTTAAAGTGAGCTTGTTTAGCTCCCTATAATCCGGACACATGCGCCATGATCCATCCTTCTTGTGCACCAATAATACTGGAATAGAGAAAGAACTTTGACTAGGTTGAATTATACCAACCTCTAGCATTTTTGTAACCATATGTTCAATTTCACTCTTTTGGGCATAGGGATATCTATACGTCATGACGTTTGGAGGAACACTTCCTGGAATCAAATGAATAGCATGATCATGATCACGAATAGGTGGGAGGCCTTTGGGAGTCTCAAATACCTTGGAATGATTGTCCAAGGCTTTTTGGAGTTCTAGAGAAATAGATGATTTCGATGTGGGAACCTCTAGTGAACATAATTGTGCAATTATTGTAGAAATTCCCACTGTAGATCAATAGATTATGCAATATACTAAAGCCAAATACAAGATCTACTTCTACAACAAACTTTGTGGAAGCTTAATTGAATATGAGCAAGATCAAATAGAACACATATAACTGAAAACGAGAAATCAATCACACATGATCACAGAAGAATAACCCGAGGAAAGCCTCAGCCTAAAATCCCAATCTTTGTATTATCATACAAGTGGAAATATGTTCAGATTACAAAAAGAATCAACTCACAGGCTATCCTGATCTCTCTGCAATCCAACTGCTACTCATAGACAGTCAAAGGCTTCTCACAAACCTTCTCCTCTGCCCTCCAAACCTCCTATTTCCTTGCGCAGTTTCTCCTGGGTCCTCAAGCTGCCACCTGTGTGTAATAATTCCTCACACACTGCTCTGACCTCTGAAATAACTGCACAAACCTGAAGGAGATAATTCCTTCTGCATGGATGAGTTTCCTATATAGGAAAATTCCTCCAACTGATAGTACATTGTCCCTTCTTTTGATCTCAACTGGGTCTCTGACTGAACTGACATGCATGAGTTATTTATGAGAGAATATTCAGTTACCTGAAGTACACGAGTTGCATGCATGCATTAACTAAATAAACTCACAATCAGTTCAAAAAAATGTTTGAACTAATCTAACTGGACTTAACTCAGTTAACTGAGCTAACTAATTACAACTGAAATTACAACTCATCCTTATCTCTTTAACTGATGGATAAATTCCTCAATCAATGGAGAAACTGTTGCATGTCTTCACATAGAATCTATGTTTTCTTTTCTGCAACTAATTAACTCAAGATGAATTAATTAATTATTTTTCAAACAACTGCTACGCTCAAATTTGAATTTTACTTCTCAATTTTAGTTCAGGTTCTAACTAAAATTGGAATCCATCTCGAAATGCTATTTATAGTAGTACTAAATTTAGCACTTCTATATTTAGCATTTCTTGTTGCTATTTTCAACACTCCCTCTCAACAAGAAAGGCATTGAACTCGAACCCGATCCTGAACCTTTGGAATGTTCTGCATGCAACACTTCTCCCAAGTGTTGTTGCTCCAGCAACTCTAGAAACAAAAAAAACTCCCAATTGACCTCCCTGTTGGGCTAGAAACATCCTCTGATGCTGAAGCTTCATCTACCGCTGATAAGTGCTCCCTTTGTGACCTCTGAGCTGCTGTAACACTCCATGCATCTCACACTGTTGCACACCTCTCTGTGCAATCCTGCACTGGTGCAACACTCCTGTGCCTCTCGCATTGTTGCAGCCTGCTAGCTCTGCACTGCCTTGGGATTCTTGCACTGTAGCTCTCTCTGCCACTCCATCCACATATGTCTCTACCCACTTACCCAGTCCTGCTACCCCTAATCAAGGCTCTCATAGCAAGGTCTTATCAAAGAGGTTGGGTACCTCAATGATCCTGCCCCTATTCCAGCCTTCTTGGGACTGTCACTCCACATCGCCCACCTCTGACCCGGAGGTATGGATGCATGTGATCCCTCTACCCACTTGGCTCAAAATTTCCCCCTACTGGAGGTCTCTGCATGAGTGGATGCCTCCACTTGGTCTCCTCTCGGCTTCTCTAGTTATGGCTGCTCCACAACCTCCTGAAGCTGCTTCACCAATTGTGGCTCCTCCACAATTGTCTGAGACTTCTTCTGGTGCTACATGTTGAGAGGTAATCTAGTCTCCCTCTTAACCACCAAGTCTCCATTAGTTGCCTTGCTCCTCAAGGCTTTGCATGCATCTTGAACCTCAAGAGCATACAGGTTCTTGACTCGTGAACTGATCTGCTTCACCTATCTCGTGGTGACGTGTCTAAGGAAAACCTTTCCCTTACTGAAGACTACATCATAGCCTTTGTCTTCCAGCATAGCGATGGACACAAGATTCTTCTTCAGACCCGGTACATACTTTACATCAGTCAGGGTAATGCGAGCTCCATGCTCCCTCTGAAAAACAACTGTGCCTACTCCTGAGACACTATACTTTTCATCATTACCCATCACTATCAATATTTGGAGATCTTTCTCCTCCAAGGTACTGAAAAGATTCTTGTAACCTGACATGTGGAATGAAGCTCCACTGTCCAGGTACTACACACATCCCACCATGGATGAAACCATGCATGCGAAGAGGGTGAAATCCAACTCGAACTGTGATCCTTCCTTGAATCCCATCTTGGATTTCTTCAGTGGACAATTTGTAGCAAAATGGCCCACCTCATGACAACGAAAGCATCACACTTTCGATTTTTAAAACTTCTTCCCACCATAGGAAGAGCTCTATTTGGGATGAGAATCTTTCTCCTTCCATTTCTTTGCCTTACTAGCTAAGGCGCAATTTTCTTCATCCTCCTTGGATGAAGAACCATCTCTGGTGCTTCTTCTTATCTCCTCCTACATCAGATTCGACCAAAGTCATTCCCAATCTGGCAATTTCTCTCTTCCATTTACTGTTATGCTCTTGACCTACTAGAAGATACCAAAATACCAAATATGTGAAGAAATATACCTAGAGCACAGAACAATAAGAAATAACAACATGTATTTTATTATTTATAAAGGAAAGCGATGTTCACTTGCCTCTTTGAGGGGGAAACCTCCAATAGAGCTGGGCTCAATTACAAAATAAGACACGATGCTCCTCGAGGGGAGTCTCTATCCTTTATATAGGATTCATACATGCAATACCATGGGTCAATACCATGGTTCTTATTAATACCATCTATCTAATACCATGGCCCATTTGCAACTAACTGTGGTCCCTTCTTTAAATGCGGGTCAACCACTTACAATTATTAATATGGGCTTTATTGACTCTTTATTTAACTATAACTATGACTCGACCCTATTACATAAATAAGGGGGTTAGGGTTGGACCCTAACATGCCCTTCCCCATAAAAATAGCCTTGTCCTCAAGGCTGAAGCTACGAAAACTACTGAAGGATAGTGGCTGGTTCCCAGGTCGCATCTTTCAGAGAGGTGTCTTTCCACTTGACGAGGACTTCCTTGATCGTGTGGCCGTTCAGGTGCTGTTCTTGCGTGTCAAGAACCTGTTTAGGTTGGAGCCAGATTGAACCTTCTTCATCCAATTCTGGTAGATTAGTTTGAATTTGACAATGGTTCCCAATCACTTTCTTGAGGCATGAGACATGGAAGATTGGATGGATTTTTGCAATGGGTGGCAAAGCTAGCTTGTAGGCTACTTCTTCGATGCGCTAAAGTACTTGATACAGTCCGTAGATTTTTGGAGATAATTTATTAAAACCCTTGTCTTTGAGTGATGTTTTCTTATATGGTTGCAGCCTCAAAAATACCTGATCCCCTTCTTGAAATTTGCATTCTGAATGATGTTGATCTGCCTGTTGCTTCATGAGGTTTTGAGCTTGATGGAGATTCTCTCTGAGGTGGGATAGCATGGTTGTGCGGTTCTGTAGGAGTTGATCCATTGCTTGTACCTTCGAGCATCCTTGGATATAAGAAGTAGGTGAAGGAGGGAGTTGACCATAAACTGCTTCATATGGAGTCATTTTGGTGGTGGCATGATAGTTAGTGTTATACCACCATTCGGCTAGAGGTAACCACTGTACCCATAGATGTTTCTTTTCTGAAGTGAAACACCTAAGGTAGGTCTCCAGAAATTTGTTTACTACTTTAGTTTGACCATCATTTTGGGGATGATAGGCAATACTGAGTTGTAGTTGGGTACCTTGTAGCCTGAAGAGTTCCTGACAAAATTTACTGGTGAAGATCGGGTCATGATCAGACACAATGGAAGTGGGCATGCCATGCAATTTGAAGATCTGGTCCATGAAAGATTGAGCCACCAAAGTTGGTGTAAAAGGGTGGGGTAGGGCACAAAAATGAGCATACTTAGAAAGTCTATCCACAACCACCATGATGACTGAATTGTTGCCCGACTTCAGAAGACCCGTAATGAAGTCCGTAGAAACCTCCATCTAGATAGAGGTTGAGATGGACAATGGTTGTAATGTGCTTGGGGAATTAACTGTTTCTCCTTTGTGGCGCTGACATATGTTGCACTCATCTACAAAAGTAAGAATGTCCTTTTTCATGCCTGTCCAAAAGAATGAACGTTGAGTGTGAGCATAAGTCTTCTGAAAGCCTGAATGGCCTGCAGTGGGAGATGAGTGCAACTCCGCCAAAATGTGACTTTTGAGGGTGGATGTTGGTGATATCATGACTTTGTCCTTGTAGCGAAGAATATCATCCTGCCAAGAGTATCCTGCTGTGGAACTTAGAGCCGCTTGCAATTTATTAATGAGTTGGGAGAGCAAAGGATGTGAAAATCATTCCTTGTGAGCCTCTTCAATCCATTTTGGAATGGGAAGGGAGATTGCAAGCAGGGTGCTTTCCTCCTCAAATTAGCGTGATAATGCATCTACTTTGACATATTAGTGCCCTTTCTTGTAAATTATCTTATAATCATATCCCAACATTTTGGAGAGCCATTTATTTTGTTGTGGTGAGGATAGGCGTTGCTCCAAAAAATATTTAAGGCTTTGATGGTTTGTGCAGATTTGGAAATGCCGCCCCAATAAGTATGGTCGGTAGGTATCTATTGCATGTAAGATGGCCATCATCTCCTTCTCATAGGTAGATTGTCCCAGATTTGTCCCACTTAGTTGTTGGCTAGTGAAGGCCAAGGGTCGACCTTCCTGCATTAAGACCGCCCTAATACCCATACCTGAAGCATCACATTCAATCACAAAAGATTTGGTGAAGTCGTGTAGTGCTAATACGGGAGTGGAACACATGGCATGTTTGAGGGCTATAAATCCTTGTTGCACTTCATCATTCCAGAGAAATGAATTTTTCTTGAGAAGGTGAGTGAGGGGTTTAGCAATGCGACTATAATTGCAGACAAATTTGCGATAGTAGCCCGTGAGACCCAAAAATCCTCTCAAGCTCTTCAAGGTCTTTAGTTGAGGCCAATCCTGCATTGCCTGGATCTTTTTTGGGTCCACCCTGACACCTTCACGCTCCACAATGTGGCGAAAATACTCAACTTCTTCCATGCCAAAAGAGCACTTGGACATATTGACAAATAATTTATGCTTCTGAAGCAGTTGCAAGAGCAGATCTACATGCTGAAGATGTGTGGCCCAGATGCGGCTATAGATGAGGATGTCATCAAAGAAAACAAGGACAAATTTTCTGAGATATGGTTTGAGCAGGTGGTTCATGAGGCTTTGGAAAGTGGATGGGGCATTACAAAGACCAAATGGCATGACCAAGAATTCATAATGGCCTTCATGAGTTTGGAAAGCAGTCTTTGGACTGTCTACTTCTTTCATGCGAAATTGGTGATAGCCCGAGCGAAGGTCAAGCTTAGTAAATAATTGAGCCCCATTTAGTTCATCCAACAAATCATTGAAAACTAGGATGGGAAATTTATCTTTGACCATCAACTTGTTGAGGGCCCTGAAATATGGACACATACCATTCCCCGTCTTTCTTGAGCACCATGACCACAAGCAATGAATAAGGACTAATGCTAGGACAAATGATGCTTGCTTCTAGGAGTTCCTTGACGATTTTTTCAATTTCATTCTTTTGGGCAAACAGGTATCTAGATTTGCACACATTTGGTGGTTGGGCCCTTGGGACCAAAGTAATGCTATGATCATGTTCCCCTCTCGAGGGTGGAAGCTCATGAGGCTTGTCAAAGACCAGGAGATGGTTGTTTAAGATCTGTTGCATCTCAAGATGAATATGAAGAGAAGTGGGTTCGAAGGCCAGGATGGCATTAAATTGGGCTATAAGTCCATGGTGGCCCTTTTTTAACAATTTTTCCATCTTATGCGAGCTGATGATAGAGGGAGCACATACCTGGAGTCTGCGGAGGGTATGTGTGTCGTTGTTATGCTTAAAGCTCATATATAACTCCTGGAAATCCATTGTGATTGGGCCAAGTGTGCGGAGCCATTCAACACCCAAGACAATGTCACACCCTCCCATGTGTATGGCAAACATGTGGGTCTTTAACTGATAATCCCCCATTTGAAGTTTGACATTTTCACAACGACCTTCACATTTCATTATCCCCCCATCAGCAATTTGGACTTGGAAATTAGAGACTGCTTTGACAAAACAATGCACTGCTTTAGCGACTCTTTGATAGAAAAAGTTATGCGTACTGCCACTATCAATCAAGACTACTACAGGGCGATGCTTAATAAAACCTCTGATTTTGAGAGTTTGGGGAGAAGAAATCCTTGCCAAAGCATGAAGTGAGATAACTGGTTTGTTAGGTGTAGCTGGGAGCGCATTGTCCAGCTAGTTGTCCTCATCTTCCTCCTTTGGTTCCTCAAATGGTGGGGCTTCCTCCAATGAACTGTGATCAGTAGCATCAATTTGAAAGAATTTGGGTTCCTTTCATTTATGCCCTGGGGAGTATTTCTCATCATAGTAGTAACACAATCCTTGCTTTCTTCTTTCTACCATTTCCGCTGGTGACACCTTTTGAACCTTAAGTGTTTGGGTAGTGCTTGGAGCCTAGGTGTGGCGACCCTTGGCTATGAAATTTTGACGAGTCGACTGAGCCGCTAACGCGCGTTCTACTTCACGAGCTATCTTGCAAGCATCCAGCCATGAGATTGGGTGTTGCAATTGGACGTGGGATTGTATGGCTTCTTTGAGACCGTTGACAAAACATTCCAAGTAGAACTCATCTCGTAGACCTCCTGTTCAGAAGGCTAAGGCTTCAAAAGCTGTAATATATTCTTGCATTGTTCCTGTCTGTTGGATCTTAGTAAGACGACCCAAAAAATTAGATTCATGGTTGAAGCGATCTGTAAGGGCTTTTGCGAATACCTGCCAAGTCACGAGCCTTCCATAGCAACCTTGATGCCACTGCCACCATTTCCATATTTCGTTGTCCAAGTACATGCTACCCACAATTAATTGAGTCACATCATCTCTGATGTGATTCAATGTGAAATATTGCTCCATTTATGCTAGCCATGTGGCCAGACGAGAGCCGTCAAATTTATACATGTCCAGTTTGGGTGGTCACGGCTGGGACTGTTGGTGGTTTCCAAAGAGGTGAAGAGAATGGCTAGACTTTCCCTCAATGTTTTCATTAAAAGCATATGCCTTCGATTGTTCCCCCGACTTGCCCTTTGTGATTATGTCAGCTAAGGTTTGGAACGTCATCAGTAATGCGTCCAACTTTTGTTCAAGGGTGTCGATCTTCTCATTGGCCATAGCTTGAGCTCTAGTTTGTACCATGGTCCGATCCAGTGCACTTATTGTTACTGCGAAAAATAAAATAAAATTTGGGACCACCTAAAATTTTTGATGCTAACAAGTGAATGGTACCACCTTGCTCAACTTGTCGACCTGATTCTTATGGGCTAAGTCTCCTATAAGCATCCCGGGAGGGTCTTAGATTTCTTTTTATTTTTTTATTTTTTATTTTTTCTTTTTACTCCGAAAGGAGTTTTACTCCTTGCTTATGAATACTGCAGTAGCCGAATCCCAGAAAAGTAAAGTCTACCCTATGTCCTGTGAGAATCATGCCCAGGTATAGTTAGATCTGTCGGTGAACCCTCAACTGCAGAGTATGAATAGGAATGTGGCAGTGATTGAACCCCTTCTGCTATATCTGAATGGCATATTTGATTGTAGTGACTACTACAGAACCCAATGGCTAGATTTGTATGGTGGATCTGATAGATTTGAATGGCGGAATTGATTGTTGTGGCTGCGACAGGACCCCACCTGCTATATCTCATCTGGAAAATATGATGCTTGACCTAGAGAGAGATAAGGGAACTATGGTCTCAAGTAGTGTCAGGTGCTACAAATCGCAATATACATAAGGGTCTAACAGTAGTACTCGACCCAATCTTCCAGGGTACTAACCAAGGAGGATCAACCGTACCCTTAGCCGTACAACATGACTACCCTATCGTACGCGTGCGTAATCTCCCCGAGTGCTATTCTCAGTGTATTGTAGTAGCAAGACGGCCGATGGTTTATCTATCGCGAGGTTTCAAGAGAGCCTAGGGGGCTTCTGATATACCCATAGGGTACTTGGAAGACAGTCCGTGCGCAGTTCTGTCTAATTCGCTACTACTCGAAGGGGTACCCACAGGGGTTACAAGGGAGTCCAACAAGCGTGACCACCTCTTATATTTCCTGCGTGCATACCTCCCCAAATCTGCAGGTTTATGCGCTCAATGACAGATCCCGTGGTTTAAAGACGCTAAAACACGTCTCTAGCCAAAAAAAGTATGCTAAAAATGGAGATCCCACTGGCCCTGGAAAGTGCTCTGATACCACTTGTTATGCTCTTGACTTGCGAGAAGATACTAGAACACCAAATATGCGAAGAAATATACCAAAAACATAGAACAATAAGAAATAACAACATGTATTTTATTATTCAGAAAGGAAAGCAATGTTCACTTGCCTCTTCGAGGGGGCAACCTCCAATAGAGTTGGGCTCAATTACAAAATAAGACAAAATGATCCTCGAGGGAAGTCTCTATCCTTTATATAATATTCATACATGCAATAGCATGGGTCAATACCATGGTTCTTATTAATACCATCTATCTAATACCATGGCCCATTTGCAACTAACTGTGGTCCCTTCTTTAAATGTGGGTCAACCACTTACAATTATTAATATGGGCTTTATTGACTCTTTACTTAATTATAACTATGACTTGACCCTATTATATAAATAAGGGGGTTAGGGTTGGACCCTAACATTTACCGAGTCTTGGTAGCTATGCCAGCTCTTAGGAAGACCGAGGAGAGCAAGACTTACCATGTCATCACCGGCTGTCGAGATCCCTATACTTCCAAGATCATCCCTGCAGGTGGTGAGCTTGTTCAGATATGTAGAGATCGTGTCGCCCTTTTCACACTTGATTTTCCGAAGCTTGTCTTTCAATGTTTTCCACACTGAAAATGGTGTCTCCTTCCCATGGAGACTCGAGACAATGTGGTCTCGAACTCCCTCCAGGAGGATTCTCCTTGCTCTAGCCACACATTTCTTCCATTCCACCAACTCTGTAGAATTAGTCACTACCGGCTTGGGGACTTCTTGATCAATGAATTCCTTTAGACTGTTATCCTCTAATACTACTTCCATGCGATCCTTCCAGGCTATATAATTCGAGTTGCCATCAAGGGCATCCTCGAGTCTTAAACCTCTGAATGCCATTGGTGAAATTGAGATGTGATAAGAACTCAATTTCTATATTCAGGAACCTCAAACTTCAAACTTCTCCCTTCTTTATATACTGTTCTTCTCTTTGATCACCTTTTCTTTGATACCATGTAGAAATTCCCACTGAAGATCAACAGATTATGCAATATACTAAAGCAAAATACAAGATCTACTTCTACAACAAACTTTGTGGAAGCTTAATCAAATATGAGTAAGATCAAATAGAACACATATAACTGAGAATGAGAAATCAATCAAACATGAACACAGAAGAATAACCCGGGGAAAGCCTCAGCCTAAAACCCCAAATCTTTGTATTATCATACAAGTGGAAATATGTTCAGATTACAAAAAGAATCAGCTCACAAGCAAACCTGCTCTCTCTGCAATCCAAATGCTACTCATAGACAGTCAAAGGCTTCTCACAAACCTTCTCCTCTACCCTCCAAGCTTCCTATTTCCTTGCGCAGTTTCTCCTGGGTCCTCAAGCTACTACTTGTGTGTAATAATCCCTCACACACTGCTCTGACCTCTAAAATAATTGCACAAACTTGAAGGAGATAATTCCTTCTTCTTGGATGAGTTTCCTATATAGGAAAATTCCTCCAACGAATAGTACACTATCCCTTCCTCTAATCTCAACTAGGTCTCTGACTGAACTGACATGCTAGAGTTATTTATGAGAGAATATTCAGTTATCTGAAGTATACTAGTTACATGCATGCATGCATTAATTAACTGAACTCACAATCAGTTCAACAAACTGTTTGAACTAATCTAAATGGAATTAACTCAATTAACTGAGCTAACTAATTACAACTCAAATTACAACTCATCCTTATTTCTTTAACTGATGGATAAATTCCTCAATCAATGGAGAAACTGTTGCATGTCTTCACATAGACTTCATGTTTGATTTTCTACAACTAATTAACTCAAGATGAATTAATTAATTATTTTTCAAACAACTGCTAAGATCAAATTCGAATTTTACTTCTCAATTTTAGTTCAGGGACTAACTAAAATTCGAATCCATCGCAAAATGCTATTTATAGCAGTACTAAATTTAGCACTTCTATATTTAGCATTTCTTGTTGTTATTTTCAACAATTATGCCTCGTTTTCCTTGTTTACAAGCTTTGTCATATCGTTAGAGTTGATTATCTTTCCTGGTTTCCTTGCAATACCCCTTACTTCAACTTCCTTTCCTCCCACACAAAATTTCATGAAAAGTTCTTGAAAATTAAAAGTTATTGTACCCAAATATTGTAGCCATTGGACTCCTAGTACAACATCAGCACCACCCATTGGAATGGAAAGCATTGGTCTATTTGATACATATTATCCCATGGATAGCTTGATATTATGGCACTTTTCAGAGCAATTTATGGTTCCTCCACTTGCAACCATCACTTGACACTCTGGTGCTGGATATAGGACGCAATTCAATTCCTTGGCTATCTTACAATGAATAAAGTTATGGGTACTTCCCGAATCAATCAACACTATTACCTTTTACTTCTTGATATGTCCTTCTATCTTTATAGTTTGAGGAGTGGTAATTCCGACCAATGCATTACAAGATATGGTTGGATTTTTTTCTTCTTTCTCTGGGTTGGTTCCTTGTGAGTATCCTTTTCTTTTGATGTTTCTTGATACTTTTCTTCCTGATATTTCACTGCTTGAACCTTCTTCTTCTTGATATGTCCTTCTATCTTGAGAGTTTGAGGAGTGGTAATTTCTGCCATTGCAATACAATGTATGGTCGGATTCATTTGTTCTTTCTCTAGGGTTGGTTCCCGTGTATATCCTCTTCTTTTGATGTTTCTTGATCCTTTTCTTCCTCCTCTTCATAATCTATGTAAAATTATTTATTCTCAACACACTTATGACCTTTAGTGTATTTGATATCACAACTGTAACAAAGCCCTTTTTCTCTTTTTTCTTCGATTTGTTTTAGTGTAAACCTTGTAGGATGTGGAAGTCTAGGAGAAAAAACACTTCCATAATTGTAGTCATGAGTGGTGGGATTCCTTGTTTCCATAATTTCGCTTTCAATTTTTCTTTCCAATCTGAATGCCTTCTCCAATGAATCAGGTTCCCAAAGACGAACCTCATGTTGAATGTTATCCTTTAAAGTCCCTATGAAGACATCAATCCTTTGCTTCTCTGGAATATCATTTAGCCTTATATTCAATTTTTGAAAGTCCTTAATGTGCTCTGCCATTAAACCTTTTGTTTGAGATTTATCAATTGGCTAAAGAAGGTGTTGCTCTTGGTATCCTCATAATGTGCTATCATTTCCTTCGTGAAAATTGACCACGTGACAAGTGGTTTACGAGAACAAAGCCCTTGATACCATAAAAATTGATTCGGTTCTAAATAATTAGATGCAATATGTACCTTTCTTAACAGTGGTACACCATGTAGATCAAAATATCTCTCCATCTGTAGTATCCAATTTATTTGATCCTTGCCATCAAAATTCCTCATCTCGCTGTTTCTTGATTTTAGGAGCTCGATCTTGAAACAAATGTAACTCTATAATTTTAGATCTTTAAGTTCTGAAATTTTGGCTTGTAATAGCCCTTTGAGTCCTCTTTCTAACTCTGCAATTCTGATCGCAATTGTATTCCTGAAGAAATATTTATTCCCAATCTCCCGTGATGACCTAATTATAGACAAGTTCAACAGAGTGAAATTGTACGACGTTCCATGTGTCACTTTTTCAACCTTAGGTTCTGAAAATTATACCCAAACAAAATAAAGTCCATCCTCTTTCTGTAGCTTCTTACAAAATTTCAATCTGATGCTTAGAGAGAAAGTTATGATGATTTTCCCAAGGTCACCTATTTAGGATGTAATTCGGGAGTCTGCAAAAACCCTAACTTCCTCAGATCATATATCCGAAAATATAGTGAGACAATCTCTGAAATCTGGACTCGAGGTTCAGACCAATTTCTTCTCAAATGGGTTTTTTTTTTTAGCTTCTGAAACTTCGTAGCGAAAACGTTATGGCGAAAAAATTCCGCGATGACATGTTTTAGAGGAAATTCTGGAGCTTGCAAAAACCCTAGCTTCCTCAGATCATATCTCCGGAAATATAGAGATACAAGATCTTAAATTCGGACCCAAGGTTCAACGTGATTTTCTCTCAAATGGGTTTTTTTCACTTCTGAAACATCGCCAAAAAAAAGTTAGTGAAAATACCACGATGACCTATTTGGAGCAGCGAAACCCTAAAATCCAAAGCTCTGATACCAAATGTTATGAAACCAACTCACAAAAAGATAGAAAAGATAGATCAACTTCTTATAATTCAGCCTCTTCGAGGGGGCAACCTCCTTTAAATTACACAAATGAACTATTCTTGGATTATACAAATGACAAGACCTCTTTTCTATATATAGGAGTCTAAGGGGTCGTAATATAATTAGAGCCGACATAACAATAATAATGTAAGGGAAAAATAATAACAATAGTGGGCTTCTACGGGGCACAATAATAACAATATGGGGACTACATGGACACAACAATATAATAAGGGGGTTGCACTAGTAGTATAGGAACCTAACAGTGGTAGTTAGAAGACTTTGATCATAGTAGAGTTGTTAGGATGGAGTTGCCAATGAATTTTCACCACCACTCATACACCATTGTTTAGTTGAGCTAGGAACAAAACATCCATGTTAATGACAAGTGATGCCTATAATATGATAACAAACCCTTCAATGATGAGGTACTCTATGATGTTACCCCACTTAAAGTTTATGTTATTCTTTTAGAAGACTAGTGTAGGCCCTGTAATGTTATTGTCATAATGGATTTTTGGTTGAGGCATTTCTAAGATAATAATTAAATGGAAATACCTAAGTATATTTTCTATATTTTTACTAAATTTTAGCATGATTTCAAAATTATTTAGAACTTAAAAAACAATTATTTTCATACAATCTAAGTATAGGATACCAATTTATTCAAAGGTGTGGATTGGTACAAAAATAACAGGATATAATATAAAAAAGAAAAGAATACTTACCAAAATATTTTGATTGTGAGTTGACTCTCTAAGTTTGATTGTACTTTTTGAAGACACTATAGTCAAACCAATGCTTTTGAGTCTAGCTTGGCCGTAAGTAACATGCATAATTTCGATTTGTGTGTAAAACATGAGTTAGATTAATATGGTACATTTGACTCATGAGTCACAAATCTCATGAGTTAGACATTGGGAAACATTAAAAAACACTTATTTTGATTGTTTCTCCGACACTTTTTCATAATAGACAACCAATAGGCTTGTATTATGTCTAAAATCCATGGTGTTTTGTATTATTATTATCATTTATGTACTTTTAAATGAATTATTTTTACATTTTACATCATATAGAGTTGCAAACTTTCATATCAATGAAAATTATTTTTATCGAAATTGAGTATTTTAATGTTTTCTGAATTCAGGCTTCTATGACCCATAATGGATTACGAAAATTCTTTCAGTAGAAATCACATAACATAATTGTTTTTTTAATATTATTTTAATTTATTGAATCAACTCAAGTCAACTTTAACTCTTCAGTCTTTCTAAGCAATTCATTGAGTCAAAATATTAGTAACATTGGATAAAAAAAGAGCATAAGCATGAAGTTTGAATGGTAGTGTGGAAATTGACAATATTGATGATCATAATTAGTCCCAAAGATTCAAACAATAATCAACTTTTTTATAAGCCACTACATGGAGTGTTGTTAAAATTGTACATTAAAAACATAGGAAATAATAAATAGAAGAGAGCATAAGAGTAATGTTTAAATGGTAGTTGGCTAAAATACTAACAACCATCATTAGACGCATGATTCAAGCAATACATTACTTTGTTATAAGATAACACAAGACTAGTGTTGACAACAATGGACCTTGAGACATATGTCCAATGTTTTTGTCTACTTTGTTGTTAAAACATGAGCTCATGTCCTTGTATATGGAACACTTGTAGGTAATGATAAGCACAAACCTTTTGGAAGAATACAACATGTTCTACATAGAAGCACAAAGCGTGTAATCCCACCTTTTATGTATGTAGCTTTCCATGGGAGAGGAGTTCATTTTTGTCCATTGTTTACATGTTGGGTGTCCTTAAAAAGGAAAAGTGCCTTTTTAGTTTACTTAAATACCACAAACAATTCTATATATTTTCAATTTCACATATTCATTATTCATTTACAATATACATGATTGCACAACTTTTGGCTTGTACATTTAAGCAACTTAAAGAGTCATTGAATGATATTGTAATATTTATCTTATGAATATTATAACATTAGAAATTTACGTTTCTCTAAGTCTTGTGGACATTAATTATTATAAAATATTTGTAATTGGTAGTTTTAAAAATCTAATTAGATTAATTAGAATATTAAAAATTTGAAATCTTAAGAAAATGAAATGTTATTATACCTGTTGCAAGAAAGATATTATGCATTTAGTTTTGCAGTGACCAGGTATTACTTTCCCTTCAACAAAAAAAATGAAGTCAATCCAAAGTTTAACATTATCAATTGAAATTTATTATTTTTAAATAATATTTAAATTCATTTATCTAAAATATTATTGGTTCAAATCTTTCACATCTTATTTTGTAATGATGGCAGGAGGGGATTTCAATGTACTCCAACATTAATTTAATTAACATAGTAATATACAACCCAACTTCCACTTTGTACTCTACAGTATGAGGGTGAGCATAGCCTCAAGAGTGAGGCCCACTTTTGACGCCTTTTCTGTTACCCCACCGAGTTTCAAAAAAATACTAGTGTATCCACGTGAGGTGAAGAGTGCTTTGGATTTTATATGGTGGCCTGATAAATAGTGATGTTGTCTTTGCCGGTGGCACTCAGTGTATTGGCCTCCCCATCTAGATCCTTGGTCATCTTCCAACACACTCTACAATAGCACAACTGATCATCATCATAATGCACAATTTTCATTTTACAAAATTTACACTTTAAAACTAATGAAAATTAAAATGATACCTTTAAGCAGGATTGCATACTTGATATGGAACAAGGTGTTTCAATTCACAAACACGTATAGTCACTCTGTAATGTCAAGATCCTTCCAAATTCATGCTTCCTTGTTTTTTCTTCTTCCTCTTAATCAACAAGCAACATATGTGATTGCAAGCAACATAACATAATGATGTCTTCTACTTATTTGAAAATTGAAATTGGCATAGAATTGTCCGTCCATGTGGAATTGCATGGTTTAGCTGCATATTTCCTATAACCAATTTGCCCACAAATATGAGGAGTCATTCCTACATCTTCCATCATCAAATTCAATGTTGTAGATATACATCATTGGAAACTATAACATTTTTTTTCCCTAAGTTAGGCTAATTCTATTACTGAAAAATTATTGTACACTGAGGCCTTGGCCTATGCCTATCCATGCCTGAGTGATGGCAAAAAATAGCAGAGATAAACTCTGGACTGCCCATAATGGGAAACCAGTCTAAATCAAAAAACGATTTCAAAATTTAACTCGCTGCCCACATAGGGGAAACTAGTAAATGCGCACAATTTTTTAGCAGTGTTCATAGTGAAACAAAAACATAAACCAGCTAAGGAACCTAAAACCAACAATGTTTTTTTCCCGGAACCCCATTAAGAAAAAACTAGAAAGCAAAGTTCCAAAAACCTGAGAAAATAAACACGTGGCGAGCTGTGTGGCGAACACGTGGTGAGCTGTGTGGCGTACATGCGGTAAGCAAAGTGTTTGACTAGGAGCGAGGCGAAGACGACAGGTGTTCCTCCACGATGAAGCACCTGTAATCCTCCATGTCACCACCTACCTGTTGCGAGGCCTCCGTGTTGCCTACCTGCTGCGCCGGATGTTCCTCCTCGATGAAACAATGATAAGGGTCCATGGCCTTGTCTGCGTGCTATTCCTTTTCTGCCTCCTTCCTCGCTTGTCACGTCTCCTTCTCCAAGTGCCTCTTCCCTACTCCGTGGGTGCTCATTTGAGCCATGTTTGGTTCTGCTTTGTTGTGGCCACCTCCTTCAGTGGTGTGACCACCACCCGCAATGTCCTGTCTCTCAATTGCTCTAGTGCGACCACCACCCGTAGTGGCTTGCTCCTCAATCGCTCTGGTGCTACCACCACTCGTAGTGGCTTGTCCTTGAATTTATTGCTTCGTCTCATGAAAGAAAATGGAGATGGTAGTAGTGACGATGGGCCTATTCAGGGCTGAAGGAAATGTGAATTAGGCATTCTGGGGATGCAGTTGTGGATTGGATGGAGTGCCACTGGGAGGTGAGGCAGAAATGGAAGGAACGCTTCTATGAGGTGAGGCAGCGGCTGGTGAATGGAGGTGGTAAGATTGAGAGCGGCCTCTTCCACTACAGGTGTTTGGGTAGCACCCAGGAATCTGCTTGGCTAGAGAGGAAGTGTAATCAGAAACTGGAGAATGCTACGGACGAGTCAGGCTTCCTCTGCTTCCTCCCCCATGACTGCGCATATGGTGTCACATTCTCGGCATATTGTCTTCAGAAGTTTGAGAATTACTTCCGGGATTGGGCTTATAGTGATGTAGAGACTTAGTTGAATTTGCGGGCTACTTAGCGGAGGGATTAACAACAAAGGTCGAATGGAAGACAAAATGGCAATCCAGGCTTTGGGTGAAGTGAATTCCGTGGCTGAAATCAATGCAGCAGAGGAGGTGGCAGCGTCTCCTAGTGGTTGTGCGGGAGCTGGGTGCTGTAGCGACTTGAGAGCAGAGGCATTGCAGTGGCAGAGGATGATGGACATGTGCAACGGTGAAATTGTCCCTGGAATTCATGTTTGCGCAGAGCCGAGGTGGGTGGTTGCTTACAGGTTGGAGATGGTGCCCCCTTAAATTGCATTTATGGCTATTGTTAATGCCAATTTTAGAGCACTATGCCAGTTTACGGAAGGCCACGTGGTCTAGCCACATGCCAATCCAATCGACCGCCACCTCATTGTCCTTGTTGATCACCCGCATCTGGGAGATGTGCATCCTTGTGCCCCAGGTCAGTGCATGCTTGTAATTGTGCTTGATCATGTAAAATATTGGTTGTGCCATATTGTAGGACCTGATCATGTTCAACTCCTATATTTTCCAAAAGATCGGCCACCTTGTTGTTTTCTCTTTTGACGTGAATGAAGGTGGTAGCTCGTCTGTTTTTCATCCATTGCTCTATTAGTTTGAGCCTAGCCGCTAGTCTCTAGCTGGTAGTGACTCTCGAAGCTGTGGTTCCCAGTTGTATTTGGGTAACCATGTGTATCAGTATTTGGGAGTCCCCTTCTATTATAATAGGATGAAAATTATGTTGATGTGCTAAGTTTATACATTGCCACAGTCCTTCCAGTTTTGTAGAATTATTTGTGTCCCATCCTATTGAACCAAGGTATAGTAGCAGAGGTCGGTCTTCGTGATCTCTGAAAATTCCACCATGTCCTGCTTTGCCTGGGTTGCCTTTTGAGGCCCCATCAAAATTTAGTTTGATCACATTTTTTTGAGGGGGACTCCAATGTGAAGGCTATTTGTTGATAGTGCTTACTTTGTTGGGATCAATTTGAACCCGTGGGAGCTTTAATTTCCAGTTTTCCCATATGCTCTGTCCCTGTGCCTAGTTGGGAAAGTCCTAAACACTCCACTATTAGAGAGCTAGGGTTTCTTGAATATTTTGACATAAATTGGTCCAGGTTATCTCCAAGGTAGTGCTTTGATTTTTGAAAATTCTTTTGTTTCTTTACACTAAAATTTGTCACCATGACTATTTGCAGTCAGTATGGCTCCATCAACTGTCATACTATCCTCCTTGGCAAGTCTTATACCTCTGCTCCTCATGTCAAACTCCAAGAAAGAGAGAAAGTCCTTAAAAGTCAATATAACTCTGGTTACGCAGTTTCTCTTACCCTTTCATCTAAGCTTGTTTCATTAGCATCAAGGGTTTTAGTGAAGTTCATAGAAGTTCTAGCCCTAGGTTTGATTTTTGTATTGGTCTTGTAGTGACTTTGGCTTTAGAAGTTGTAAAAACCTTGGATATCCCTGGTCTTTTCTGTCTTCTTAGGAGTCAGACCTTTCATAAAATCCACCTTTGTGAGAAACCTACCTTTGTGTTGTCTCTTTGCAGAATTTCAAGAAGGCTTGTTGGTTAAAGCTGTGAATTTCATTCTTAAGAAAAAGAACAAAATATTTTTATTTTTGTTTTTGACTAGTTTATGATTTTGCATGAATTAGTCCTTGGTTGAATTGTAACTGAGTAAAACATCCTGGAATTATATTTTGTAGGCTTTTACCTCATTAGATTTGATTTTAGGTAAATTTCTCTTAGATTTTCTTTTAGGTAAATTTCTCTTAGATTTTCATAGACCTTAAAATTGTTTTTTGTTAAGTAGTTTTACATGCTTTGTTAAAATAGGGAAAAATACAAAAATCTCTTTTGAAGAAAAGTTTGTTTTAGTAGCATTTGAAGTCTTTGAAAAGAGAAAGGAAGTTTTCGTGCAAATAATTAGTGGTCATGAGTTGTGTGCTTTGGAAAAGATAAAGAGATTGTTTCTTTGATTTTCATTGCCAAGAAAGTTGTCTTTATAAATTTTGCATTCTCCAACTCTCTTAGCTAGGGAATTCATTGAAAAGGAAAGATAGCTTAAATCATCTTAGGTGCATCTTTTTAGTGGATTTGAGTCGAGTCTACACACCATCAGTTTCATCTCCACTACCTTTTGTCCTAAAGAAAAGCCATAAAATTAACGCTTAAAGTAAAATTAACTTAGTAACTTTTTATTTACTAGGGCTCTGAAACACCAACATAGATCAGGCTAGTGTCTTGGAGTAGGAGAGTAATTAACTCTCCAAGACAACAAAACCAAACAAGTAGCTCATCTTGTGGTAGGATAAATCCAATAGTTACATTTATGCTCTGGGAAAGCTCCTCTTAAAGGAGAAGCACGAGATCGTGTCCGAACCAGTGAGGGGATCAATCCTCCTTCATTGGGAACGACGCCAGATACGCACGTACTACAAACGGTAAACCTCAGATTAATCATTGTCGAGGAGCTTGGGGTCACTTGTTGGTAAACCTTGGATTATTGTCAAGGAGCCGGCAAGGGGATTGAGCTTGTTACTCTGCCCTTGCGTGCTATCGGATCGTAGACTGTTCCCCCAGGTATATTTGTTGCTGTTGGTGACCTTAGTGACCATTATCTTTAGGGTTCTACCCAAGGTGACGGTGGAGGGAAGATCCCACTGTACCTGGAGCAGATGTCGGCTAGACTCACTTGGATTTTCTGGGGGGTTCACTTCACTCGAGACGGTTAAAGTGGAGGAACTTGTGCCAGTCTATTCATTAAGCAGGTTGCCGGGGTAACTGTTCCACCCGCCACTTCTGTACTGAATTCTGCGATGTTGGATTTCATCACCAACTAGTGTTTTCGGTCCGGAAGGTTACTGTTTGTGTATGGTTTGACGCCCTAGATTCTTTAGGCGTGTGATTTGAATTTGTTTGGTTCTTTAGAGACTTTAGGCGGTTTGCTTTGAGATTTTATTTTGTTTGCGTGTGCAGTAGTTAAAAGTTTTAACTGTGGTTGAATTATCGAGACAGTCCCGTAGACTTCGGGGCCAGTCTCCTGAGGTTGTAACCGTGGCCGATTTGTTGAGGAAGTCCCGTAGACTTCGGGGCCAACCTCCTGAAGACGTCCCGGGTCATTACGAAGGTTTGAAAGTCCTCGTAACTCCTAGTGGCAGTAAAGTAGGTTCACCTGAAGAAGGAGAGTCTTCGTTGGTAGTTCATCCTGATTACCAAACTCTAGAAACATGTTATAATCCTGAAGCTATTTCGGTTTCTGAACTTGCTGGTAGTTTTTCATCTACTAGTGATATAGGCGAAGAACCTGAGATATCTGAACCTGTTACTCCAACATCGGGGTTAGTCTCTCCAACTTCTAGTGCTCCTGATTCACCTAGGGTAGAAAGAGTCATCACCGAAAATCTTCCTTCTGGTTTGATAGCTATTGAAGAACTTGCTCCAGAAGAAGAAATAGGCGTCCCTATCCCTGAAAATCAACCTACTATTGATCTAAGGGAGCGTGAATCCATTTTTTACAGTCCACCTAGAAGTACTACTTGGTATCTTTCTTTAACTAATTATTTGGACAACTCAGGGTTAAGTTTTTCTCCACCTCGTGCTCCTTATCCACCTGGAGGTCTTTATACTCCTGTAAATATGTCTGGTCAGTCGTCCATGTTTACTCAATCGCCTAAATCCTTTTTGTACGGCGGTCCTTCTGTTCCCTCTGGGTATCAGTCACTTTCTGGTACTTTTGCGGGAGCATCTCCTCAACCCATCGAACATGGGTTATTAACTGGAAACAATGGTAATAAACCGTTGAGCGTAGGAGACATTTACATGATGTCAGGTTCAATTCCCAGTTCTCAACCTCAAGGTGGCCAGTTACCGCCTGGGGGGCAGCCTCAATTAACGCCTGGGGGGCATCCCAGACTCAATATGTACCCCAAGGTCAACCTCAGTATCAATTGATACCTCAAGGTCAACCCCAGTATCAGTACATGCCTCAAGGGTATCTACCCCAAGGTCAGTACTCGAGTCAAGGTTTCCAACCACCCCAAGGTCAATCTTATGTTCAAGGTACGGGAAATGTACCTTTCAATTATCAATTCTACCCTCAATCCGGTTATGGATCTCAATATCCTCAACCTGTTATGGGTCAATACCTCGGAATGAACATAGTGTGGGATCCGTCGCAAGTTCAACAAGTGTTGCAGCCAAGTGTACAGTTGTCATCTCAAACTGGACAACCCTTAGTTTCTGGTTCACCCCATCAACCAGTCCAGTCTAATATTCAAACTTCTGTACCGTCGGTAGTTTCTCAGTCTAGGCCTATTGCACCTAGTACTCGATCTCAAACGACTGCTGCAACTACCGCAACATCTGTTCAATCTACCCCACTTACTTCTGGAGTATCGACAGCTCCGGTTTCTACTGTCTATGTAACTACTCCTCAGACATCTTTACCATTGTCTGGATCCACGATTCAAACTACGGTTCAGATGCCTGTAGGACAACCTGGTTTAAGTACGGTTGTCACAAGTCAACCACAATTCACTTATCAACCATACCAGGGACAGTACCAATATGGTCCTGCTGTCCAGCAGCCAGTTTACTAGTATCAACCGTATCCTGCGTACACTTATCAACAATCACAACAACCCCAGTACAGTCCGGTCAATCCTGGTTTTCCAGGAGGATACAATATCCCGAACGCGATTCCTATTCCAAGTTATCCTGGATATCCTCCTCCTGGGACTGGTCTCGTGACCCAGAGTTTTAGGGATCCTAATCGGCAGTTACCGTTTATAGCAACTTTGGATTTACCAGACTTGTCGCGCCTAACGAACGATCCAATTAATTATCTTCCGTTTTGGCCGCCAATGCCAAATAAGTTGCCCAGTGACATTCCCAAGTTCGAAGGTAAGTCTGGAGAGGATCCGTCGAATCATGTGATGACTTACCACCTGTGGTGTGCCTCTAATTCCATCTCGGATGATTCGATCCATTTACGTCTTTTCCAGCGTACTCTCATTGGTCTCGCGGCCAAGTGGTACATTGAGTTACCACGAGCCTCTTTTTATAATTTTAGCCAGTTAGCTACCTCGTTTTTAATTCATTTTCAGTTGTCGGTCAGATATGATAATGGCACGCAGTTACTAACTTCATTAAAACAATCGACATCCACATATATTTCCGATCATATTCATGAATGGCGATGTCGAAGGCGGTTAGTGAAAGTTTTTATTCCGGACCAGATCTTAGCTAAATGGTTTGTTAAATCATTGTTACCGAAGATTACTGAAGACGTAGCTAAGGCCGGAGTAGTTACTGAGGAGCAAGTGATTGCTCAAGCGTAGTACCTTGACTTAGTTTACACTCAGTCAGGTACGTTACACGAAAAGATCCCAGATCTTCCTAAGTCAAATCAAATCGCTGCTGCTCCTTCGGGGTCTCATGCCGCTGATGGTATGATTGGTACGGTGAACACTAAAAGCAAGAAGAAATCCTCAAAGAATTCTTCTCCTATTATAACCTTACCAGACTCCCCGACAGGATATTCTTCTGCTGAAGTTTCCGCTGATATTCATGCTGTAGAGTCATCTACGGCTAAATCAAAATCCGGTGGGAAAAAGAAAGGCAAGAAGAAGAATAAAGCAGACAAAACTCCAAAGGAGAAAACTGAAAAATCGGAAACCAATGACGAAAAGCGCAAACCTCGTTATCCTTGTCTTATTTGTGAAGAGGATCATTTTACAAGAGATTGCCCTCATCGGGCAGAGGTTGTGAAAATCGTCAAAGGTTCCCCAACTCCTGCTGTTTTGAAAGATCCATTTCCAAAGCAGGAGAGTAAGATGATAGGTTCTTCCTCGAGTGCCAGTGAAGAACCCATATTGATGATGTCTCATGTAAGGATTGCGACTCGATCGCACAATTATGGTAGTAAAAGTCCTGTTGATGGAAAAGAAGCAGAATCTTCTCATTCTAATCCATCAACCTCAGCTCCCGGTTCCGATCCACTACAGATCGAGAAACCTAACCCGGACTTAGTAATCAAACCGCCCGCCAAGGGTATACTTCGAAAGTCTGCTTTCAATCCACATGCGAGAGTGGCCCAGAATTATAACATTGTTGAGGACTTAGCTGTTTCACCCTCAACAATGTCGGCTTTGGAAGTGCTGCAATCATGCCCAGCACAACGCAAATTACTTTTGTCGGCTATAGGAGCTGTTGATGTTCAGGACCCGAACCTAATAATCTTTGATCTAGAAAATAGTACACCGCGTTTACCTCATCAAATGGCTTTCCAGATCCCAGTGATAGTCAAAAACAGGCCTATTCATCGGACTGTAATTGATGAGGGAGCTTCCACGTGTATTATGTCGATACAGTGTTGGAGATCGCTTGGTTCTCCTTCACTAAATCAATCCCCGACAATTCTTAAGGCCTTTGATGGCCGTGGGTTCCATCCTTTCGGCATTCTACAAGATTTGCCTATAGGGGTTGAAGGAAAAACCGTTAGTCTAGATGTGGAGGTGGTTGATGCCCCTCTAGACTACAACCTTCTCTTGGGTCGAAGTTGGTCTTACGCTATGACAGCGGTCGTTTCATCGGTCTTCCGAGTAATAAAGTTTCCATATAATGGCAAGATCGTAACAATAGACCAGCTGGCTTACTTTTCATCCGACCCATCCTCTTCAGAGAGTATTCAGCATGTCGGTAAAACGACTATCCCTTATAAGGATGTTGGAGTAGGATTAGTTAAAGATGCCGGTTTACTGGGAACTTTTCCTTTTCCTCCAATCAACGCATTGTCTTCGTTTGCATCCATTCATATGATTACATCAGACACTATTGTTTATGACGATCCTTGGATCGTTCCTTCTGAATCTGAGATAGACTCATTTGGTGATGCTATGCCTTTGAGTCCATATGAAATTTCCTATGAAGCCGTGTAGTCTTTTACCGACCCGCGTTCAACCAAAATCGACCAAATGAATGTGGTCCGTGAGGAATCACTTTTCACATCAACCTCAGAGTTAATAGCGTTTCCCAAAGTTGTGTCATCTGACGAGCAACTTCGTGAAGTCCTGTGTGTAGACGATTTACCATGGGAAGATCTCCATCACAGATCTTCGTTTTTACCTGAGGATGATCGTTTTGAAAATGATTTCTCATCAATCTTTACAGCTGAATATGTCAAAGAAGCTCAGAATCCAATGAAACATCCTGATTCAGATCTGAATTTGGGAAAAATCTCTCGAAATATTCCCATTGACATTTTAGTTAAGCCTGGAATTGTTGAGAACATTCATATAGGTGCCTCGTGTACAGATGACGAAATTCAGACATACAAGGCCCTATTTTAAGAATTCCGCGACGTGTTTGCCTGGTCCTATGAGGAAATAATTGATCCCGCGATTGTTGTCCATGAGATCAAGACTTACCCGAACGCTAAACCCATCCGGCAACGTTTGCGTCAGATTCACCCACGAAAAGCGACTGCAATTAAAGCAGAAGTTGAGAAGCTGTTGAAAGCAGGGTTCATTTATCCGATCCCGTTAACGGATTGGGTATCGAATATTGTTCTGGTTAACAAAAAGCAGGGAACAATAAGAATATGCATCGACTATAGAGACATTAATCGAGCTTGTCCAAAGAAAAACTACCCAACACCCTATATCGATCAAATAATTGATGATTGTGCCGACAGTGAAATATTTTCCTTTATGGACGGTTTTTCCGGTTACAATCAAATCAATATTCTACCTGCCGATCAACCAAAAACGGCTTTCATTTGTCCATGGGGGACATTTGCTTATTTAAAATTGCCTTTTGGGCTAAAGAATGCCGGAGCAACTTTTCAGAGGGCGATGTCTTATGCGTTTCATGACATCAAACACATTGTGCAACCGTATCTCGATGATTTGCCCGCTCATTCATTACATCGAGCTGACCACCTTGTCCATTTACGAGCAATCTTCATGAGGTGTAGGCATTATCGTATTCGGTTGAACCCTCACAAATGTGTCTTCTGTATAGAAGTGGGATGATTACTGGGATTTGTAGTTTCGAAAGCCGGCATTCGCGTCGATCCCTCGAAGGTCGAAGCTATCATCAAATTGCCTCCTCCTTCGAGTCTTCGCCAACTCCAAAGTTTGCAAGGGAAAGCAAACTTTTTATGATGATTCATTCCTAACTACACCGAGGTTACAAAGGGTTTTACACGGTTGTTAAAATAGAACACTAAATTCACTTGGGATGAGATAGCTCAGAAATTTTTTGATGCACTCAAGTACGCGTTGACCCATGCACCGTTGCTGCATCCTCCCAATTACAACCAGGATTACTTTTTGTACCTTGCCGCCACTCATTCCACCATTGGGATGGTCTTAGTTCAGGAAGACGAATTCGGAACGGAACATGTGATATATTACCTTAGTCGGACGTTAAATCCAACTGAGCTCAAATATTCACATGTGGAGAAATTGGCATTGGCAGCCGTTCAAGCTGTCCAACGTTTTCGTCACTACATTTTACTCCGTAAAACTACAGTCATTTCGGATTGCAACCCTATGATCTAAATTTTGACTAAAAAATTGCTAGGGGGCAAGTACTCTAAATGGATTGTTATCCTGCAAGAGTTCGACTTGGAGTTTGAGAAATCTAAGTCTAAGAAATCTTTAGTTTTTGCGGAGTTAATGTGTGACTTCCCGCATGCTGACACGGAAACAGTGGCAGAGGAGCCCGTTGCGGACGAATATTTGTTTCTTATCAGCACTTTAGATTCGTGGTACGGGGATATCATCGTCTATCTCCAGACCCAATCCTTTCAGCCCGAAGTTTCAAAGACGGAACGTCGAAAAATTCGATTCCAGTCCCAACAGTACAAAATTATTGGAGATACTCTTTATCGTCGTGGGGCGGACTTGGTTTTTCGACGTTGCTTAACTCACGAAGAAGCTGAAAGGGTTCTGAATGACTGTCACTCTGGAGCATGTGGCGGTCATATGTCTGGGTATGCCATAGCCCAAAAGATATTGCGTGCTGGCTACTTCTGGCCATCCTTGTTTAAAGATTGTATTACTGCGGTCCGAAAATGCCACAACTGTCAAGTGTTCGATCGAAAGATGCGCGCTCCACCTGCTCCTCTCCACCCAATAATTGCCGTTGGTCCTTTTGCCAAATGGGGTATCGATTTTATTACATGTAACCCTCACTCGGCCGGGGGGCATCTGTATATCATCCTTGCGGTAGATTATTTTACTAAGTGGGCCGAGGCGATGTCTACATTCGAGGCAGACGGCAAGACAACTGCCATTTTCGTGTTCAATCACATTATTGCTAGGTTTGGTGTCCCACAAGCGATAATCACTGACCATGGGCGCCATTTTCGAAACGTTATGATGACAGAACTTACAGGCCAGCTTGGTTTGCGTCACGATAGTTCAACTCCTTATTATCCACAAGCGAATGGTCTGGTTGAGTCCATCAACAAAGTTTTAGTTATCATGATCCGACGGATCATTGGTATTCATCGGTCGAATTGGCACAAACATGTTATTTTTAGCGCTTTGGGCGTACCGAACCTCAGTGAAAACATCAACAGGGTTCACTCCTTTCCAACTAGTTTATGGTTTGGAAGCTGTGCTACCCATTGAATGCAAAATCCCGTCACTGCAAATGGCCATCGAGTTACTTCCAGCTACTTCCGAAGAGGAGAAGCGTTTATTATACTTAGCTCAATTAGATGAGACTCGACATGATGCCGCATTGGCAATCGAGACTCACGCAAAACGTATGAAAGCTCAGTATGATCGAAATGTGAACCCTCGAAATTTTTCGGAAGGAGACCTAGTGCTATTATATGATCAAGCTAATGATAAATTAGGTGCTGGAAAATTCGTTCCTATGTGGCATGGGCCCTATATTGTCAAGTGAAAGCTAGCAAAAGGGGCCTATGAGCTGGTAGACTTTGACGGGGACTCTTTGGGTAAAGCCAGAAATGGACTTTACCTAAAGAGGTATTATGCTTAAAAGATGGGTATGGAGATTTTAGTTAGGTTAGTTTTTCTTTCTAGCTGGTGTGTTTGTTAGTTTAGATAGTGTGCTTAGCTTAGAGAGTGTGTTTTTCGTCGTTATTCTGCTTATCTTGGTTTTATTCTTGATGTTTGTAGATGTCGATGCCTCTCCAAACATACATTGGATTTGCTGATGGTGCTTGTCGTAGTACACGAAATATCTCTTCCGCAGCTTGGGTTATCTATTCACCCTCTGACGAGTTAGTTTCTATGCATGGAGTGAGCCTCGGTCAAACAACAAACAACATTGCCGAGTACAGTGCAGTGATTGAGTTATTGAATGAATCTATTTCATTCGGGATTCGGAGTTTGATAGTGAGGTTAGATTCTGAACTCGTTGTATTACAGCTTAATAGAGTGTATGCCATTAGAAATCCAGTGTTATTAAGGTTATTTTTGAGAGTGCATCTCTTGGAACATGAATTTGATTACATTGAATATCAGCATATTCCAAGGTCTTTAAATACATTAGTAGATGCAATTGCTTCTCGAATGTTAAATAGACATTTGCAATAATCATACATGTAAATTTAAAAACATTTCATCACACATGTTCAACAGATAAGCCGGTAATAATGATATATATAGATAGGAGTGTGTCAAAAAATACATCGTCTTCGATCATAGGTTGAAAAACACCTTATGATCGGCAAAAATGATAAGTACAAAAAACCAAAATGTCACATGTGTCTACAAAACGACCATCCAATCATTGGTGATGATCTCTATATGACACCACTGCACGGGCTACCCTACACAAGAACCTTCTAAAAGGTCCTGGGACTGTGACTAAATAGCGCTGAAGCCTGATAGGAATATCATCTATAATAGTCTCTGGTATATCTACTGTAAGACGCTCTAGGTCTTATTCCAACTCAGCTAAAGTCTCTGTGGCCTCGTCCTGTGGGGCCGGTGCCACTGCAACTGGTAGTCTCCTCTCGAAAGGCCGGAGATTGGCTGGACGATGTGGGCCTACATCTGCATTTTGAAAATTATTACTATCAGTTTTGAGACGATATAAAAACAAACAAAAAAATAGATAGTTTAAAAAACTTGTGGAAAATGAAGTTACCTGTGTCATCCCATTGTTCTCCCGGTGGAAGAACCATGTCCGGATCTCCACGAAAATCAACTCCGGCATAAGGAAAATCCTGTATAGAAAAGACCTGGTCCTCTAACCAGTGAAAGTACTCCGGAGTAAATCAGACAACTTCCGTGCCCTCATCAGGATGACGGGCCATAACCGCAACCCATCGCATCAATTTGGGCTCTCGGGGAAGCCCAGCCTCAACAGTGAGCTGCTGTGGGATCAACATCGGAACCATCTCTAGGCCAAAACTCACAACTAAAGGCCCATAACCAAAAGTCTTTAGCTGTCCATTTTTGGCTCTAGTCAGTTGGCCCTTTAAATTGGCCAACACAGCATCACACTAGTTGAAAATGGTACCTCGATAGCAATCAATCGCCATCCGCATCTGGGATCCAGTGGCAATGTGTAAAGCGGCAGCACCGCAAAGTCTGGTAACTGTAAAAGCAATCACCATAAGTTCAGGGCGGGATATAGTTTTGATCTCTATCCCCTTCTCCTGAGACTGAGTGTTACACCACTCTAGTCAGAGACTAGCGATGGACTGGCCACCCGGCCTAGTCCCGAACAGAGTCAAGTGTTTGCCTCTCTTGGGCAAACCAGTGAGAAAGTAGATATCTGAGGGCTCTATCTCGAGTTGGTGCCCTCCAATATAAAAACACTGGTCCTGAACGTTCCATCTTTCTACCAGCCACTCTAGAAAGCGCACTTGGGCCCTCATGCCAGGTATGGCCCAGTATTTATAAAGGCCGCATGCCTTCAAAGCATCAATGGACGGTTGATGACTAATGGCGGCCAAATCAACATCTTCGTGCTCTCTCTCGCGCCAATCAAGCATGGTGAACAATCTACACACCAGAAAACATCCATTAGAATCCATGAAATCAAAAATTTTTGGTCCAATTTGGAAAATTTGGGGTTTGAAAACTTGTTTCACGGGGTACGCACCCCGCCTTTAGGAACAGAGCGTGCATACGTGGGTTCCCTTAAGGCAAGGTGCGTACGCCCGACATTTTCCCAACTGAGAAAATGTCGGGGTACGCGGGTCCCTAGTGTGGCACCTGCGTACCCCGAAAGGCGGATCTTGAAACCCCAAAGCCTCCAAAAATAAAATCTAGGGCCTAAAAACAAATTCTAAACGGATGAAAATGAAGAGGAGGATGTTGTAGAATACCTGAAAAAGACGGCGTTCGATTTCGACGGTCGGATTCTCCGCAATGTCCACGGGAAGTTTCTTTCCAAAAGCCCTTTTTCTCTCCTCAACAGTAAAATGGTAAAAATGAATTGGTAAAAGCCCTTTTTATAGGTTTTTTGGGTAAATAAATGGTAAATTTGTTTATTTTTCACCATGAAAAGGTATTTTTCAAAGTATTTTTATCTATCTTAAACAGGTATGAGTAATGTGTTGGTTTTTGTGCAGGATAAAGGATTTTCAGGGAAAATTGTCATTTTTTACAAACAAAAACATCAGAGTCATCTTTAAGCCCTTTTTTGATTCCTAAAACATGAAAAGATTGCCGAGCGTTTCTTTTACATGTTAAAACAGAATTAAAAGACGGTCTTCTTATAGCCCTTTTCTGACCGTAAAAACATGAAAAGATTGCCGGATTTTTGTCGTTTCAAATTCAATATTGGAAATAAAACGACGTGTCCTTGATCGCTTTTTACTTTTCAGGTCAAAGACACTAATCATGAAAGTACTCCTTGGTCGTAAAGATTAAGTGGTTCTCTCAAGTATTATTTTATACTTTTTCGGGCTTGGGAGACACAAATTTACGAAAAAGGTCAACCCTGGAGTCTTCTTAAGTTTTTTCAGACTCTCTAAAATTGAAAAACGCCGAGTTTCTCCTATACTGGACTCGTTAAAATTTCACAGTAAAGGACCTGTTCGATTACAAACAGGAACATACCACTCCTTCTTAGGGTTCGAATCTAAACTAAGTTGGACTCATCCGAAGGATGAGCTTATAATCAAGCAAATGTTATCCTCCTCAAGCTTGTAAAAAATAAAGAGGTACTTGCCAGAAATGGTGGGGGAAAAGAGAGAAAAATGAGCCTATTTGTTATCCTTTGTCTCAGAAAAACCTTGTCACCACTCTTGAACACGACACTTTTCATTCACCTGGGTTGGGAAATCCTTTGCCTAATAGTTGATCAAACCACATTGAAAATCTTCAGCCAGTTTCTGGGTATTAACTTTGGGTCAATTGTCACCAAGCCATCTGTTGTGTCGTTATGTGTTCAAGAGGTCACTGCAAATAAACCATTCATCTGCAAAATACCTGTCATCCATATTGACCATCCTTGAGTCAGTCCTCACAGCTACATTTCTTCAACTTGAACTATGATTTCGTGTTGTGGGCTTGCCTGCAACGGGTCGCTTTCTATCGACATCAACACATTATCTAGAAAGATGATCTAGGAATCGTCAGTACCTTGAAATCTGCATGCCTCAATGGCAGGTTTCTCGCCTTTGACGACAGTTTACATCATTGACTTTCGATTGAAGGATTCCGTGACATGTTCAACATCAACACATTCATTCACATCTCATGGATTGTACAGGGTACTTTGAGAACCATTGACATCACTGGTGGTCTCTCTCACACTTGTTAACAGTTTACATCATTGACTGGTAATCAAGTGGTTTCTACCATGTTCGACATCAACTCATTTATTCGCATGGATAGAATCGTACTATTTCGGGAAGCGGAAATGAAGACCCTGGATCTAGTTTCCACCATCCAGGCTGCGAGGAGTTTTGTATTCATTATACAGTAGACTAATCATAAATAGATGGCTGCATGAGTCTATGATTATGATGTACTGCGAAATCATTCCTATCTGAGTATGGGAATGCCTACCTCAACGATGATATATGTATTTTGTGTTGAATATTTGCAGGTTCCGACTGGGCTCTCCACAAGATAATCCTTGAAATGATAAAGTGCTTCACCCTTCCTAGATGATATGAAACCCTAAATCTACTACAGGCTTCGCACTTTAGGGGGCAATCTGTTACACTAAAATTTGTCACCAAAATAGTCAGTATGGCTCCATCAACTGTCATACTATCCTCCTTGGCAAGTCTTATACCTCTGCTCCTCATGTCAAACTCCAAGAAAGAGAGAAAGTCCTTAAAAGTCAATATAACTCTGGTTACGCAGTTTCTCTTACCCTTACCTGCGTGTACGCACCTCAAGTTCATAATACCTGCGTACTTGTACGCTCTGTCTGTAAAGGGGTGGGTGCGTACTCCTGTAAAGGTCAAAAGGCGCGAGTTTTACTTCAAAAAAGTTACTTGTGGTCGAATCTAGAGCATTCTAGAAGATGGTTTGACGTGGATTGAGCGCCTCCAGATGGTTCATGCATCCCAAAGAAAGAGGAACTTATCCCATCAAGAGGGGAGCTATCCCATTGAAAGAGGGGCTTATCCCATTGATGGTGGACCTGATTAACTTCCTCCAAAGCATTATAAATACAGGCATTAGGCCAGAGGGAGGGGAGGTTGAAAGCTGAACATTCCTAAGGGTAGATGCTGCTGAAATTAGGACTCCCTTTTAGAGCTTGAGAGGAGAGATTCCAATCCTTTCTTAGCTTCATTTGGAAGTGGGTGAGCTGATCAAAGTAAAGGAGAACTCTCGCTGGACCCTAGGAGGGACCTGCACAACACCAAGGCACTGGTTGTAATGGTTTCTTTTGTTTCCAATTAATACAATTAAGTTCATTTTTCTCAACAAGTTGTTATATATAATTTGTTTGATATACTCCTTGGTCTTTATGATGAATATGTTTTATTATATGAGTTATTCAAGTGCTATGTAATCGTTTGCTTGTTAGTGAATGCAGGCTTCAAGGAGAAGGAGGAGCTCATCTGGATCGGAGAGGCTTGGCTGCTACAAACAGCGTTGGACTAAAGGTATGCTTTAAACACCTGGTTGCTTGTATTTTAAATGCATATTTAGGGAAAGATAGTGCTTGATTGTCTTGTTTGTCACTAGAAAGCCTTAGCTTCTAGGGAGGTCGGTTTTGTCCACAAAATTGACTCTTTCCACATGACATGTCCTTAGCGCATTTAGAATTTTGCTTTTATATGGCTCATGGATCCAATTGCGAATGGTGCCTTTTATATCCCCTAAGATTCTGCAAGGTTGTTGACATCTGAAGAAAAGTTTTTCCCATAATTGGTTGGCCATGTGGCAGGAGTCCATGAGGTGTTGAATAGTTTCTCCTTGTTTTTGACAATTAGGACAGTAGGAGGGTCCCTGGAAACCTCTTTTAATTAAATTGTCCCATGTGAGAATTCTTTGATGATAGAGCAACCAGGTGAAAGTAGAGATTTTGGGCCATATTCCTATTGTCCATAGGCGATTCCAAGCAGGATCAACTAGTTCCTGTGTTTGGAGCATCAACTTATATGCTTCTTTTGTTGTGTAAGTTCCTCTAGGAGTGTAGCCCCATCTCAAAACATCTTTTCCATTGGTACATCTAATTTTCCTGCTGGTGAGTTCTTTGTGTAGCTCCAAGTTATAGGCTTCAGTTTCATGCTGTATTATTTATTTAATAGGTTTCCATTGCCTGAACCCTTGATTGGTACTTTGAGTCTAGTATTGTGCTAGCTGGTCGATCTGGTTGATGTTGTTTCCATCGAGATTTGTAAAGGGTAGGATTTATGCAATTTTTGGCCTCTATTGCCATGAATCCACCCAGAAACGCGCAATTCACCCATCACGTATCTCCCAGAAGCTGTGCTTTTGTATTAGCTCTCTATGTTGTTTTGCTACATTCCAGATAAGTGATCCTGTGTTCGTGGTGGTGATTCTAATTAGCTCTTCCTGCGGACAATTGTTCACATATTTTGCAGTCCATATTTGTGCCCATGGCTTCTGTGGATTTGAAACCCATTGCCACCATATTCTTGCTCCCATTAAAGTGTTACTGTGTTGCGGGTCTCGCAGTCCTAGACCCCCCTGCTTTTTTGGTGTGCAGACCGTGTCCCATTTTACTAGCGCCCATTTACGGTTTTGCCCTGTGGAGCCCCATAAAAAGTTGCGTTGCAAAATTTTGATCTTTTTGAGTGCCCATTTTGGTGTTGCAAGAACAGAGAAGAGATAGAGAGGCATGGATTGTAAAACAACCTTTATCAGAATGAGCCTACTGGCCATGTTGAGAGTTCTATAGGTCCAGGATGATAGGCGGCTTTCGATTTTCTCAATGAGTTATTGCCAGGAGGTGTGCTTTAAGGCTGAGTTGATCAATGGAGCGTCGAAATATTTAGATGGGAGTTTAGCTTGAGAGAATCCTATGATTTTGGAAATTATTCTTTGAGTGGCAGAAGGAGTATGGAAGAAAAAAAAATTGAGATTTAGCAGTATTAATGGTGGTTCCTAAAGCCATTGAAAAGGTTCTAGCAGAGCTTTGAAGGCATGGGCTTCACTAACAAAGGGATGTCTGAACAACATATTGTCATCAACAAATTTTTGATGAGTTATAGCATGGGTTCCATGGGTTAAGATGCCTCAGAGATCGTGAGATTGAACAACATTCTTTATGAGGCGAACCAAACCTTCTGCCATAATAATAAAGAGGAAGGGGGATAAAGGGTCACCTTGATGAATTCCCCTGGATGGGGAGTAGGGTTTGGAAGGGATTCCATTAACTAGGATGGAGTAGATGGGGGAGGATATGAGATTCATAAGCCATCTAACCCAGGTTTGGCAAAAGCCAAAGGCAGTAAGCAATTGTCTTATATAAGACCAACTTAGTTTGTCGAAAGCTTTAGAGAGATCGATTTTAAGAAGCATACCTGCCTGTTTATTGCTCTTTAAGGAATGAATGATTTCATGAGTCAATATGATGCCATCCAAGATTTGATGTCCTTCAACATAGCCCGATTGTTCTGGTGAGATGAGAAGAGGGAGAAGCGGTTTGAGGCGATTGGCAATGACTTTCGAAATGATTTTGTATATGACATTGCACAAAGCAATGGGCCAGAACTTCTCCGGGGTACTCGGCTGATCTTCTTTGGGAATGAGAGCTATGAATGTTGCATTGAGAGAAGGAAGTAGCCAATGCATAGCTCGTGATTCTTCTACCACTTTCCATACTTCCTCTTTGATTAAATCCCAAAAGTGATGGTAGAAGTTAGATGTGAAGCCATCAGGTCCTGGAGCCTTCCCATATTTCAATTGATCTGAGGCTGTTTCTACTTCCATCATAGTTACCGGTCGCAGCAAGAGCTGATTGTGCTCTTCAGTGATAATTCTAGGAATATGCTGGAGTATTTCGTTTATAGCAGGCTGTTTGTCTATAGGTGTCTCTTGATGTACTATTTGAAAGTGATTAATGAGCTCTCTCTCAATATCTTCCTATTTCTCCATTATCTCTCCCTGTGGATTTTGAATATGCGAGATGGTATTATTCATTCTTCTTTGGATAGTTATGCGGTGAAAGAATTTGGTATTTCTTTCCCCTTCTTTTATCCATCTGATTCTTGACTTTTGTTTTCAAAGCATTTCCTCTTGTTTCCTTCTTTCTTCCAATTGTGTGAGAAGAGCTTGTTCTTGGCTTGCTAAAGTCTTGGTTTTGCCTCCTGTGATGATCTTCTGCTGTAGCTCTGTCATGCTTTGCTCGAGCATTTTTTGGCCTTGAAAAATATTACCGAATGTGGTGTGATTCCAATACTTGATTTGCCTTTTGATATGCCTCAACCTCTATTGGAATTTATACATATTTGAGCCGCTAAGGGGGATAAAGCTCTCCCAAGCTGATTTGACCATATTTTTGAAATCAGGGTGAGTGAGCCAAAAAGTTTCGAATTTGAAGGGTTTCCTGTTTGAATTTCCAGGACCCGTCCATTGCAGGGAAATGGGCCAGTGATCTGAGCCTGCAATGGGGAGTATTGAGGCGTTAATATCACCTCCTAGATGTACTGAGTTATCAGAGATGAGGAATCTGTCCAACCTGGAAGTAATTTGTTGAGGACCCGACCTTTTATTGTTCCATGTGAAAAGACCATTATCAAATGGTAAATCAATTAGCCAGTTATTTTGAATGTATTCTTTGAAGCTACTGCTTTCACTATCTAGTTTCCTTCTGCCACCTTGTTTTTCCTCCAGCCGTGTGATCATGTTGAAGTCACCACCTGTGATCCAGAGTGGGTGTGTTCTTGTGGAGTTGAGAGCTTCCAACGATTTTAGCAACATATTATTTTGCAGAGTATCTTGAGGGAAGTATACATTTATCAAGTGACCATGTAAATTGGTTTCGATGATGTGAAAAGTGGCTTGGATGAAATGATGGGAGGCATGGAAATCTGTAAGGGAGATGTGTTGCATGTTCTAGGCTATAGCAAGCCCCCCCGAAGCTCCCGTTGCATCTACCGTGACAATTTGGCATTCCGACCAGGCTTTGGATAAAATGGAAGCTAATGTGCTAGTATTACATTTTGTTTCCTACATGAAGAAAATATGTCGTCTTTCATGCTATATCATTTTCTTTATCATCTTGTATTTCCCGGGACTGTTGAGTTCTCAAACATTCCATGAGATGAGCTTCATGGTTGACTGGTGGGTAAGGATCTGTAGTATTTAGTCAACTTGGAGCACCTTCCAGACTCCACTGTCATTTCCCTAATGAGGATGGTGCGTTGTAAATCTATCTTTCTCCCTCTTTTCTTCCCATCTTTGGTGATGTGTTTCCCATCCCAGCTGCTTCCTTGTTGTATGCCCAGTGTGCTGTGCTGGTGCACTCTTGAGAGTACTACTTCCATGTTTTCAAGTTGCCTGTCCGATATTTTGTCAAACTCTTTCGTTTTGCATGCTTATTCTAGATTGAAAATATCTAGGTCTCCTAGATCAAAGCTTTCAGGTTCTTCTTCCATGTGACTTTGTTGGCTGCTCTCCTCCATGTGGTGGATTGTGTTGAGTGGGTCTGTCAGCAAGTTGTCAATGTCCATTCCTTTTGTGGACCATAGGGCTTTGTTGAGAACTTAAAGGGGGATAGGTTGCGAGGTTGTTGGTTGCAGATCTGAGTTGTTCGCTAATGATGGTTGATTAGATTCATTAGGAATAGGTACAACAAAAGGTTTGGTGGATGGCACGGAAGTTGTCTTAGATATATTGGAGGGATCTGATTCTGGAATATCTAGGTTTGAAAGAAGGTCAAAACTGTTGCTGGAGGATGGTGCATCATATGATGGTATTACATTTTTTGGTGCTGTAGGTGGTTTTTTGTTATGCTTCTTTCTATTAGCCACTTTGGTAAACCCTTCCACATCAGATTTTCCCCCATGGTCTGTAGATTTAGGAGGCGCATTTAGAGGGGAATCACGAAATAAATGTCCATGGGCATGGCATTTCCTGCATCTAAAGGGCACATGTTCATAATCTATGGGTTGAATCCACTCAAAGACATCGTGAAGGAGACTTACCGAATTCGTGAGTGCCTTACCGAGTTTCATATAAACACAGATGCATGCATATGAGGTGTACCGACAAAGCTTTGTTTCCTCGACAATATTTATGAATTCTTCCAACCCATTGCCAATAGCTTTAAGTGATTCCTTATCCAGTATTCCAAAGGTAGGGAATACATGCGAATCCATACTGGTGCCCAACTGAAGTCTTCCTTGTTTGGATTGAATCTTTCTATCCAATCTCGTAGATATAGACCCACAGCATTGAAGAAGTAGGGTCCTCCATCTAGAACGCAATTTCTATCTTCAATGCAGTTGAAGATGGATGTAAAAAATCCTTGGGGCCTAGCTGTAGGGTTACATGTCCCTTAGGCTTCCACTTTGAGGTTATCCATCCTTGCAAAGCTTTTTCGGTAGGCCAGTATCCTATAAATTTTCCTATCAGCGCATGGTCTTTCATATATTGTATTTGTGCATTGATTCGATGGCTGGGTAAGTCGATCTTGGGTCGTTCTGCTGCAATGGGCTTGCAGGTGGATGACGAGGCCTTCTTTGGTTCTTCAGGTGCTGTAGGGTTGTTTTCTTTTTCAGTGTTCAGATCTGCTGGATCATTCTTCTCCCGCTGCTGCGCAGGCTGTTCTGGTATTCCAGTTGAGGGCTGTTCATTTTCTTCCCTATGAGGTCGATTTCCATTATTGCGGCCTATGGGGGGAGGCCCTGCAGCCTCCCCCATCGTGATGTTCATTGACGGTTTCTACCTCTTCAGCCAGACCCGCTCTGGCAGCGGTACTGCTTGGTTTAGAGTCTGCTCTCTTTGTCTTTGCACCGTGTAAGTGTTTGTTAGAAACCCTATTCCACCATTTTCCTCTGCCCCTTACCCGATAAGATGATGAGGATATTATTAGAAACTGTAACATTAACCAATAATCACTAAAAAATAAAATGAAATAGAGTACAATTCAAAGATATTAATTAAAGCATTGTACAATCCGCACAAACTAGTACTTATTTAACACGTGAAATTAATTTTTTTTCCACACATTAAAACAAATAAATTTACTAATACATTGAATTCCTATGTCTACATAATTCAATATATAAACTAGTTAATACCAACTGTCATTGCTTATACCACAACCATATTTTTAAAAATATTTTTTAACGTCATAAATATTAACTTTACAAATGGACATTCAATACATTGACCAATTACTCATACTATACATATTACAAATCTCTACAAAGTCATGGATTTCCATACAACCAATTATTATAGTCACTGGGTCTTTCGATTCACAAACAAATTTAACTGCTCTACAATGAAAATATCTTTCCAACTTCATGCTTCCTTGATTTTTCTTCCTCCTCGTAATCAATGAGCAACATATGTGATTGCAAGCAACATAACAAAACAACGTCTTCTACTTATTTAAAAATTGAAATTGGCATGGAATAGTCCACCCATATGGCATTGCATGGTTGAACTGCATATTTCCTGTAATCACGTTGCCCACAAATATGACATATTTTCCAAGTGGCTTCATCTTCACGTAAATATGTTTCAATTACAAAGAAGAGATTAAGAGTGCATCAAGTTCTACCATGTCGCGGCTATAACCAGTTCGTCCCAAATATCAACAAGTGGCAACCAATTTTTACAACGTGGGGTGCATTTACTGTCAATTTGACATTTGACATTTGTTAATGCACAATAATTTTTTGTAAAGCAAATTTATGAATTATATCTCATATTTTTAACTTTGTGGCAGGTACTACTAGCTATGCAGCTTTATTCATACTAAGAAGTGGGTTCCAAACAATAATATTAACAAACCTAATATTGGCAATGACTTGTGTACACTGAAATTAGAAAATATAGACCCATTATGGCATATTAGCATGATTATTTTTTCATAATTATCAAGCCATAACAATAACAATCTAACAAGAGGTATCAAATTTGTCAGCACCAAATTATATCAGTAAGCGCATTATTAGGTCCATAAGTATTTTTCCACAATAAAATGCTATGACAAGAAAACTAAGTTAGTGAAAAAGGGTAGTGTTAAAGCCTCCAATAGGGTTTGATTCCTTTAAAAAGAAGTTAGTGCACTCCCGCAATGGGGTTATAAATGAGTGAATGGGCCATTATGACCATTGTGTGAGCATGATCATCACACACCCCAAAAAAGTATAAACAATATCCCATGTCTTGATTGGTTGTATATATTCAACACTTAATAGTATCAAAAAATGCTTCTTGAGACTCTTTCCATATCAAAAAATCTAATTGAGGTTCATTGTACTTGGAAATTTGAATTACTAAGGAAGCTATTAGATATAAGTGTCTCAAAACATTGGGTATGATGCCTAATATAATGAGATTTTGTATGTTTCTTAAAACACTATTTTATGAACATATTTAAACCATGTCTATACATAGGAATTTTATTTATATGAAAAATTTCGCGACTAAATGTATTTTTAATGTTTACCATTTAATCATTAGTTGAAATTTTTTCATGAAATGACATTTAAAAAAAAAAAAGAACAATAATAATATGAATTTTAATTTTAAAACCGACTTTATGTCCATGTGATCATTTCCTTGTTTTCTACACCTTGTTTTCATGTGGATAGTTTTTACATTTTTTATAGCAATCCTTTGATGTTAACAAAATTTTGCAAGTTATTTCTTTTAAAAACTAATCATTCAAAAAAATAAAATAAAAAATTGTCCTAATAATGAATCTTTCAAAGTAGTTAGTTATTTGCAAAAGCTTGTTGAGTTTTCATGCATGATTGATCTGGACTTATGCAGGAACACAACAAAATATAGATATCAACATAAGCACAACAATGCAATAGAAATAAAACTTCATTTCATTAATATCAAAGAACTGAAATATGTTTACATACGGAATGGAAATAAACTAGCTCGGACGATGGTAGCTTATCTCTGAGAAGAGATATGATGGCTACATGCCTATGAACTATGTTACAATGAGGCTCAAGGGCATTTTTATTATTTAAAATCAAAGCAAAACCCTAACCCCAGGGGATGAAACACCAAGAGTTTGTGGGCCCCGTTGGGCATAGTTAGGCAGCCCACTTCCCAGGGTTGTAACTTGGTCATATGATCTCCGTTTGGCGCGTATAATACCTTTTTGTAAATATATCTCCAAGTACTACAAGATTTTCCGTAGGCTTATTCCTATGTCTATAGACTTGTTGTAGACCTCAAAAAGACATCGTTTAAGGGGTCAAAACAGCTTCAGAAGTTCAAGATCCAAAATGCTGCTAAAAATAGTAAATGCTGCAATAATCAAGGAAACATACGAAATCAACTGGAGGTATAGGTGGAATAGGCAGGTGGCCACCAATATCCACATGTATCAGTCCTCCTCCATTAGGAATAAATGGTCCCCATTGCATGCAAAGCCTCCATGAGGTGAGGAATTTTTTGGTGAACCTAGTCCCTAGTGAATCACTTTCCCTGGTGAAGGAGTTGGTCTACTTTGACAACTCGATATAGCTAGATCATTTGCTGGCCAGTGTTCTTGATTTGTGTGTCCATGATCCATTGATCCTTTCAGTTGTGGCCTGATCGATGTAGCTTGGATTGAGCTCTATTGGTCTCATCTGCTCACCAACTTCAGATGTGTCCAACAATGGAGAAAACCGGTCCACTTTGAATACTGGATGCAAACCAAGGAATGGTGGAATGCTGAGCTCGAAGGCTTTGTCTCCTACAACCTTGGTGATGGTGTATTACCCATATCATAGCAGGAAAATATTGTAGTGGGGCTCGACGAGGCATTCCTTCTGCAAATGTAACCAAAATTTGTCACCCACTTAGAACTTGTGTGGTACTCAATGCTGATCATGACACTGCTTGTACTTAGCATTGGAACTGTCCAATATTTGATGGATCTATTGGCAGATGAGCTGAATGTACTCAATGAAGCTATAGATCGGTCAACTTTAGATTGGACTTGAGCTAAATATTCTTGAGTAGTTTCAAATGGTATGGCAAAATCAATGGGACATAGTGGCTTGAATACCAACCCCACCTGAAAGGGGCTGTGTCCAGTTGAGATATGTGTTGGGTGCAGGAATTTCACTTAAGCAAACTCTTCAACACTTAATTTTCAACCCGGAGGATTCGTAAACTTAGAGATGAAGCACAGTGAATGCCAGAGATGGTATGAATATTTCTAATGTCAATCCCTACTTTCTTTAAAGGAAAGATTGCAGAATCAAACTAAAGAAAGAAAAAGGAAACTTGAACCATCAAAATAATATAGACTAGAACAGGGAAGAATGCATTTGCAAAAGAGATTTAAAAATAAAGGATCAATCACTCTAGCTAACTATTGATTAAATACTGAGTGTGTGTTTTTCTTTAGCAGAGACACTTTAGCAGTCTCAATAGATGGGCCCTTCAAACCTGCTTATATAGAGATTTCCTTCTTGCACTGATCTATCTTGCATTGGTGCAGTCTACTTGCACTAGTGCAAGAACAGAAATTTATGCAGAGGTTATGAATCACGTCTGTACCAAAAGTGTTTTCCCTCGTGCAAGGACTTGAACTTTCTCAATTTCAGAGCACTCAGATCCCGTGACAAGAAACCAGTTCTTACACCAAATCATAGCTTCTTACACTTAGTATTTAATTCTTGAAATAAGAGTTTAACTACTGCAAGTGTTGTGAAATCAAATTGCACACATAAAAATGAATGTTTCTGATTTTAACAAAGTGCAAAAATAAAGAAACAATCCTTATAATTTATCCTGTCATGAAGCATTAATGAAAGCAAGAAAACTGCTGGAACTAAACTAAAAAGGATTGCTGCATCACACCAATGTGCAATGGTGCAGGTTCATTTCTCCCACTTAGACAAGGCAGGAAAACCAAATCAAACATAACTGCAGAAAGTGAATAGCACATCAACATGCACTGGTGCAGGGTTATTTCTCCTGCTTGGACCAAGCGGGGAAAACCAAATCAAACAAAGTTGCATAAAGTGAATAGCACACCAACATGCACTGGTGCAGGTTTATTTCTCCCACTTGGACCAGGCTGGGAAAACCAAATCAAACAAAATTGCAGGAAATGAATAGCACACCAACATACACTAGTGCAGGTTATTTCTCCTGCTTGGACCAGGCGGGGAAACTAATCCAAATCAGATGTAGGAAAATAAATTCTAACTACTTCACACTACAGATCCGCTGTCACTTAGACATGAATTCATGTGATGTACATTAAATCACACTTAGTAGTATAAACATAAATTACAAGAACAAAAAATAGGGTAAACGTGTTGGGTTGGTTGGGCCCTAGCCAACCAACGCATTTCCCTTTTAAATAGAAATACTGCTCAACACTTTATCAATTCATCAACTTTCAAACAAAAATACGATTCATGAAAAAATAAGGCGAACTCCCTTCTTATTAATTCATAGATGCAAATACATGCATGATTACACAGTCCAACCCAGATTTGGGCGATAAAAAAAATTCAAGCTTGTTACCGCCTTCCTGGTTATATCTCTGTTCTATACAAACTTTTCAAGAACTATCTCATCCTATTTACATTCCTCATTATATATATCCTTGGCCGAAGGCCAAAAGGATTGTTTAACTGATTACATAACTGATATGTAGAATTTAGCTTTCGGCCTTCAAAATTAGGCAGTTTAACAAAATTGGCCGTATCCTATATCCAAATGTTCGTTCTTCATAAATCCAATCTCAGCTACCTTTGGATTGCCTTCCTGTCGTAGCTGGAGCTTGGCTGCCTTCAGATCTAACCTGCCATCATGGCTAAAGCGACGCAAAAAAAGGTGGTGATCAAGGAGGTCCAGATCTACTACAAAGATTCGCTGTGCTGGCACTGGTGCGAGATCCGATCCTACACTAGGATCAGTGTTCATGGTAAGAACTTGACTATCAAACAAAATTGGAGATATCGATAAGTTACAAGAGTGATTATAAGCGAGAAATCACATAATAAATAATTAATTAATGCTAATTTAAGTTAAAAATATGAAATATGAAGTTCATGCGAAATATGTCATCGTTCTTGGACTAGTGCAAGATGAGGGTGTATAAGTGAGGTAAAAGAGCGGTAAACGATCATAATTTAGGAAGGGGAAAATTGTCAAAAGGGAGAAAATTAGGGGGCTAACATCCTCCCATCCCTAAACTGTTGTGTGTCCTCACACAACTCTTTACCTTTGCAAAAAACTTCAAAACTTTAAGCACTCCAGCTCAATCTTGCTCTGACATACTGTCATCACCCTGCAATGTTTCAGAATTCTTCTTTTTGGTGCTCTTTAACTTCTTGGTCACCCTTTTAAGTGGCCTGAAACATTGCGTAGCTCGGTACTTCCAGACTTTAACTTCCCTTTTCTTCTTCTGGATTTTTGCATTCAATTCTCCTCTGCTCTGTTCTTTGTCCTCCTGTGCTTTGGCTACAAGCTGCTCTAAATTCTGTACTTGAAGCTCTAACTCAACTACCCGAGCAGCAGGAGTTACCAATTCCTTCTCTTTTTTTGTTTCGGCAGTAGCAATATCTTTCTTAGGGACCTCCATATTCGCCATGGTTTCATCAGGAAACTCTTCTCCCTCTGGTCCCGTTTCTTCCGATTCTTCCTCCTTTGGTTCTTCTTCTTCCGATTCTTCCTCCTATGGTTCTTCTTCTCCTGCCTCTCCTTCTCCTGCTCCTTCTTCAGATTCCACCTCTTCTTCTTCTTCTTCTTCTGCTTCATCTTCTGTAGGGTCTACCTCTTCTTTTTCGGGTTCCACCTTTTCTTCCTCAGATTTCGCTTCTTCTTCTTTTGTGGGTTCTTCATTGTCTGGTTCTTCTTCCTCTATCTCTTTTTCTTCTATTTCTTTGGTTTCTGCTTCTTTCTTCGGTTCTTCTTCTCACACTGGTGCTTCTTCCTGTACTGGTGCAAGAGAAGATTCCACGCCCTGTGGGGACTGTGGTTCTTTGCCTTCATCAGATACTTTACTCTTTTTCCTAGGCTTCTTGATAAAGTCGACCAATAGAGCATCGTCCTCGACCTCTGAAAACTTTGCTGCGTCTGCAAGGACTGGCAAGTTATCATTTTCAGGGGTCGAAATGGTCTCTTCAGCTGGTGCACTAGCTATCCTCTCATTTGAAGGCGAGGCCTTCTCTGCTTGTTCAGATCACTTCCTTTTTGTATTGGTACAAGAAGGACTTCCCTTTTCATTTTTTCTAGGGCCCTTGATTGTGCTGGTGGGGTCCTCTATCCCCTTTCCAGCAGCTGTCCCTTTGTGCAGGTGTTTTAACAGCACTTCCCATGTCATACCTTTCACTTCTAACTGTTTCAGGACCAATATTTTTATCAGGCCGTGATGATATAACCTTGTGTTGGCCTGGTCTGCCCTACCATCATGTACACTTTTAGCCATTTTCTCCAAGCTTTTGAGCAGATTCATCCTCCACCGAACGTGCCAGCCGACTTCAAAATGTTGCAGCATTATAAAGTGATATACCAAGGTACGGTTGTATCTTCCTTCGTAGGTCACAAACTTTTGTAAAATGAAAAGGAGGTATTTCCACTGACCTAGCAGGGCATTGCACGAAACTCCTACTTTCTAATCTAACTATATCTTTTTATCAACGATGAAACACTTCAAGTGTTTCCTTTCTAGCTTCTGTTGCTTAAACCACTATTCTCTAGTGTTCTCTAAGCCCGTCGCTACTGCTATGAATTCCTCTGTGAATTTGACTTTGAGAGGCCCAATTCTCACTCAACCGTTTCTAAAACTCCTTGCGAATTGCAGAGCCACTTCCCTATCATACCCATAAACTTTCTGCAGAAATGGAAGAAAACCTGAGTCTTGCAATAGTGCAAGACTACTGTGATACTCAGTGGTCTGCTCTATTTTGCTGGGAGACAAGGGTTCATTCCTAACAAGCGGCATTGCTGCTTAACGACTATGAAAAATCAGGTTCTGAATTTTTTACATGCAATACTGGGGAAATCGGTCCTTATAAATAGAAATCTAACTGTCCACCATCCTTTCCATTGTATCACCGGTTCATTCGCCGTATCTTCACGTCATCTTTGAGGTCAGGTCAGATTGGTACTTGCGGCGGTGGTTTAACTGCTAGGTGAGGTAATAATTATGAGTGAAGGACGTTTAGGATTATGGCGGAGAGGGGTAATAATGTCCAAGCAACGGTTAAAATATTTCCGCATTCCTTCATAATTCAAGAAAAGAACTTAGAATTTATTAAAAAATATCATGATTTCCAACTTAAAAAACACCTTGTACTTTAAATAATTTCTCCTAGTTAGTATGATAGCATAAGTACTTCATCGGTTAAGTGAAAGGACTTCATATAAATTTCATGATGACCACTTTTCTTATGTCGTATGCTATAAAAAGAACTTGTATTATGTTGCTGACGAGGTGCAAAATTGCACTGATCTGCTTGCACCGCTTAAATCATACTATTCTGCTGGTACCTTTTTGCTTATTTTATCATATAGGACAACATGCTTGCACTAGTGCAAGCATAATATCTAAAACAAAGAATTTAAATAAAATATAGGTTGGATTTTCATATGAATTCCTCAACTTATACTGAAAATTTTCTTCGCCCTTTCCTGATTCTTCAAAGCATATCCTTTTGCTCTTTGTGTGAGATCCTGTAATAAATTCATGAGGGAATAAATAAGTGGGAAAGAGGAATTTTTTAGAATGGGAAGGAATTTTGCTACAGGGATTCTAGGAATAGTACCAACGAGGGAATAAATAGAAGTGGGATAGGAAAATAAAATTCAAGGGTAAAGTGGGATTTCTTCGAAGCAGACAGGGTAAATTTAGAAGAATGTGGGAAGGTTAATCATTCTGGGATTGAGGAAGAAAACTGAGGGAATATTACGAAAGTGGAATATGAAGAAAGGGAGAATTTTTTTTGGAAGGTTTGCCTGCATTGGTGCAAGAAAAAAAATAACTGCAACGGAAATTAAGCATTACTTGAGTAAAAATATCCATGCTAATTACCCCAACTGTATAAAGGTTGGTTCTGCTCAACCTGCTTTTACTTGGTGGTAGCTAGCATATCTAAAGATCAAGAAACATTTCCTTTTTATTAGAGATTTTTGATCTTCCTGCCAGCAAGCTGGTTTTTAGGTTGATCCTTTTGCAATCATGTCAGCAAACTGATTTTCATAATTACAGGAGAATATTTTTTTATTTTTTATTTTTTATTTTTTATTTTTATTTTTAAGAAGAAAGAGAATTCATGTTTTCAAAAGGTTGGTATCCCAAATTGCTGTTGGACTTGTTGTGTAAAATCTTTCCTGCTAGGTGGCTGAAAATACTTCTTTAGTCTGTGTCCATTTACCAAGAATACTAAATTTTTTCCATCAATAGTTTTAACTTCTACTGCTCCATTCTCAAATACTCGGATCACTTCATAAGGTCCCATCCAATGTGTATGGAATTTCCCTTTAAAGATTTTAAATCTAGAATCATAAAGGAGCACCCAATCACCTGGTTGGAACTAATTTTTCTGAATAGACTTGTCATGCTACCTTTTACATTGCTGCTGAATTAGTATGTTCTGCTGAACAACATCCCTACGAAATTCATCTAACACATTTAATTGGAGAAGACGCTGTTGTTGTGCCTCAGAGAGATCTAGTCCTAACTGAACTTTAGTTCTAAAAGTTTTGATCTGGAATTCAATTGGTAACAGAACCTGTTTTCCATATACTAGCTCATATGGTGTATGTCCCGTGCTATTTCTAAATGTGGTTCTGTATGCCCACAAAGTCTCTGATAATTGTTTAGCCCAATCCTTCCGATGCGTATTGACTGTCTTTGTAAGAATGGACTCAATCACTTTGTTCATGGATTCCACCTGGCCATTTGCTTGCGGGTGATACGGTGTGGATTTCCCGTGCCAGATCTTATATTGCTCTATCACACCCTGTACCAGATTAGAAATAAACTGCGGACCATTGTCAGAAACAATTTCTCTAGGCACACCAAATCTAGTAAAGATTTCAGTAAAAATAAAAACAACAACTTTTTTTGTAGCAAAAGAAACAACTTTAGCTTCTACCCATTTCATAACAAAATCTGTACAAACCAAGATATTCTTTTTACTAAATGATGTTGGATTTGTTGGTCCTATAAAATCAATAGCCCATTTTTCAAATGGATCAATCATAACTTGAGAGCATAAAGGCATTTCGTTGGTTTGATTAGGCTGGCCCATTCATTGACAGCTATCACAATGCTTGACATAATGTTTGGCATCCTTAAACAAGGAGGGCCAAAAGTAACCGGCACGCAATACTTTATATGTAGTCTGCTTATCAGCAAAGTGGCCTCCACAAGGTTCATTGTGAGCAGATTTCAAGATGTCAAACACTTCCTCCTCTCTTACACACCTATGGATAATCAGATCTGGACCAGTGTAAAAGAGATCTCCTTGAATCCAGGAATATGCAGCACTTTTCTGAAGAATACTCCGCTTTTCGCGAGCAGACAAGTGGGGTGGTGTTTTCTCAGTAACCAAGTAATTAGCAATGTCAGCAAACCACAGGGAATCTGTTGACATAGAAAAATGATGTTCATCTGGAAAATCATCATTAACAGTAGTTGCTTCATGAGGATTATCTAATCTAGAAAGAAAATATGCTACAACATTAGATTTTCCTGGTCTATCAACAATAGTAATGTTAAATTCCTGCAACAATAGTAATCACCTACTCACTCTACTACTAGTTAATGGTTTATTTATCAAATATTTAATCGCGGAATGATCAGTATGTACAAATACTTTGTATCCTGTAATATAGTGCCTGAACTTATTAATTGCAAAAATTACAGCTAAAAACTCTTTCTCTGTAACTATATAATTTAATTTAGCGGAAGACAAATTCTTACTAATATAATAAATAACATAGGATTGTTTATTTTCCTCTTGTCCTAAGGATGTGCTAATAGCCAAATCTGAAGCATTAGAGGAAATATGAAAAGGCAGAGACCAACTAGGACCTCTTAAAACTGGTGCATGCACTAACTTTTCCTTCAATGTTTCAAAAGATTGTTGGCAGGCAAGCTGTAGTCCAAGAAAATTCACTATCCTTAGCTAGAAGTCGAAAAAGAGGAGCAGATATCTTAGAATTTTTTTGAATGAATCTCCTATAATAACCAACATTTCCTAAAAAACCTCTTACTTCCCTTTGAGTTTTGGGTGCAGGAAGATGCAAAATGATTTCAATCTTTGTTGGATCAACCTGGATACCTTTACTAGAAGTCAAATGGCCAAGTACCACTCCTGCTTTACACATTAATCTACATTTCTTGTCACTCAAGGAGAGATGGGCTTCCTGACAGTGAAGAAGTACTTTTTCCAGATTTCCGAGAGTTTCCTGAAAAGAATCACCAAACACAGAAAAGTCATCCATATAAATTTCTACAAATTCTAGATCAACAAAAATGGCCAGGACTGCCCTTTGAAAGGTAGACGGGGCATTACATAAACCATAGGGGAGCACTCTATAAGCAAATGTACCCCATGGACATGTAAAAGTAGTTTTATACTGATCTTCAGGTGCAATCTGTATTTGGCTATAACCACTGAATCCATCCAAAAAGGAAAAGTATTTCTTTCCTGCAAGGGTATCAAGCACCTGGTCAATGAAGGGGAGAGGGAAGTAATCTTTGAGAGTGGCTTTGTTTAATTCCTGATAATCAATACAAATACACCATCTTCCATCTTTCTTAGGTACTAGCACTAATGGAGAGACCCACTGACTGTCGGAAATAGGATAGATAAAACCAACATCCAAGAGTTTTTGTACTTCTTCCTTCACAATATCTCTTAGAGCTGGATTCGTTCATCTTTGGGGTTGTCAGACAGGTCAGGCTCCTTCCTAAATATAGATGTGATGTGTACAAGTTTCAGGGGGAATGCCCTTCATATCTTCATAGCCCCATGCAAAGGCACTAAGATGGTTTTGCAACAAATTCACAAGCTTCTCTCGCTGAGATGAGTCCAAATCTGAACTAATATACAAGGATTTACCAGGGCTTATATCAACAAGAGTAGTATCAAGATTAGGAGTACTCAAGAGGGTGGCCTAATGCAGCTGCACAGAAGAATGAGAATCATGGTTATCTTGAAAATCTAGGCCGAAGATCTAGCTCAATAGCTCAAAATTAGGCATAGTGTCTAGATTATTCAAGAAATCTTGAATCTGATCTTCTTGTGAAGACCCAATATGCTGATGGATAAAGGAAATGGGCCGAGTCTCCTCATCACTACTTTGGTCTAACCATAAAGTATCTCAAAGGTCCTAAATGGATCTGGCAGGGGGGTATAAGGTAACTTTCTTCCTAGATTCTCCATGTGAAATATACATATCACCGGAGTGACATTCAATATATGCATCGGCTATAGCAAGCCATGGTCGACCCAAGATCAATGGATGTCCTCCTATTGGGTTCTTTGGCTGAAGCACAATGAAAACAACAGGATATTCCTAACAACTAATGAGATGATCACATCGTCCAATACTCCTTTTGGCTTAATTTTAGATCTTTTTGCTAATTCAAGCACAGTGGGAGTAGGGCAAAGATGAGATAACCAAAGTTGATCCATGGTTTGCTTAGTCATGACATTAATGGCTGCCCCCAGGTCTATAAGAACATTAGAGACAAGGAAATTACCAATCTGAATTGAGACAACAAGGTTTCTGGGGTCAGTGTATTTTTCCATAGACACACATCCCGTCATCAAATCTGCTTCCCTACCAACAAATTGGATGGTTTGGGGTTCCAATCTCTTCCTCCCAGGTTTCTTGAGACAAAGTTCCTTAATATCTTAGTGCAAATAGGGATCTCTTTGATGGCTTTGAGCAAAGGTATTTTAATGAAAAGATTCCGAAGCTCTGATGCCAAACTAGTCTCAGAAATAGGCTCACTTCTTTCCATTACTAGCCTCTCTGGGAAGGAAGGCTGGTTGGAAGAAGGTGGCAAGGATTCAGAGGGTAAGGGCTACTTAGTGACGGCTTTCAGAGAATGATTAAGAGTTTCCTCTTCTTCTTTCTCTTCAACAATCACTCTAGGTTGCTTCTGATTTTCTGATGTTACAGTCCTTCCTGACCTTAATTGAATATCATGAACCCTAACTGGAATAGACTGGTACTCATATAAAGGTGGGTTTGTTACATAGATCATTTGCACTGCTTTATTATTGTTAGGATTGGGCATAGGCTGAGTAGGAAACTGAGGAGGTAAGGGTAATGGTGGAGTAGACTGACTTGAAGGTTGAGGCATTGGATAAGGTGCATGTGTAGATGGATATGACTGCAAAGGTGGCTGATAGGAATATGGAGAATGAGTTGGCCCTCTCCAACCTTATTGCCATGGTTGAGAAGGTTGCCCATGCTGATATTGGTTCCCATACTTCCACTGCTGATTAGTGTTAGGATAAGAATACGCATGTGAATTATAACCAAAATAGTGTGGAGAAAATTCAGGAGCCATACCTGCACCTACCTGAGGCCAATTTCTTTTTTCTCCCATAGCATACAAGTTTTTCAGCTTCAGTCTGTCTCCCTGTAAATACAGCTTTAAGTCCTGGTATAGAGGGACATTTTTATGTGATATGCTCTTCTGCACAAATGGCACACTTATTAGCTTCTTTCAAATTAAGAGGACATTCTTTAGGAGGATGCTTGTCTCTACATCTAGGATAGAAAATACTTAATAACTCTTGTTCCTTCATGAGTTTTTATTGAAATTTTAAAGAGTCCAACTGTTTGGTAACAATATTCATTATATCAATTTTCATGTTTTCCATTTTATTTTCTAGTCCAATAATCATTATATCAGTAGATTCGTTTTTTCTATTTCTATTTCGAGTTCCTCTACCAGATCTATACTGATTCCTTGAAAATTTCCTGCATAATTCATAGATTTGTTCGAAAGTTTGCTGAGAAATATCACCTTGTCCTAACAGATTTAAATTATTTCTATCATTATTTGTAAGTCCTCTTACGAACAAGGTTCTGATAGTACTGGAATCAAGCTTAAGTTTCGACCTTTGTAAAATATACAAAAATCTTTCTAGATAGCCTTCAAGAGTTTCATCATCATCCTGTATGATTGTAAAAATCTCATCCTACATGTCTCGAGTTTTGAAAGATTCTTGATATTTAGATAAAAACACTCTCTTCATCTGATCCCAAGAGGCTATAGTGTTTCCTCCTAACCCCATAAACTAGCGCAAAGTTGAGTCCTTGAGAGTAATAGGAAATAATCTTAGCTTCTGAGCATCAGTTGAATAATCATAACTTCTACACAAAATATCAAACTCGAATAGAAAAGAGTTAGGATCTTCATGAACTTTACCATGGAAATGAGGGAGAGCTGATGGTGGAATGTTCTTCATTTGTGCCACAGTATCGGGGTCCACAATTGGAAACACAAAAGTGGATTGTTCCCCACTTACCTGGTTTTCATCAATCCTTTCCCCATGATCTTCACGGTCTGCCATTGTTTCCCTTTTGCTCCCAACAGACTGAACCACACCTGAGCTGTTGTCACCAGAATCCAGGTGGACTGTTCTTGTGTGATCGGTTTGGATTGGATTAGGCTTCCTGCTCACAGAAGAAGACCCAATATGAGAATGGTTTTTAGAATTATTTTGGCCCTTAGTGGGCTTTGAACCCCTAACTTTTCCAGGCATTCATTTTAAAAAAAGAAAGAAAAATAAGCAAAACAATTTCTAATAAAAATGCTGTCAGAAATCAATCAACACTAGTAAAATTCCTTCAAAGAAGCTTTTCCAAAAAATACTGCAAAAATGAAGGAAAAATTACCTCTATAGTATAATTAGAAAATTCTTAACAAATCAAATCGCCTCCCCGACAACGACGCCAAAATGTTGGGTGCATGAATTGCACTTAAGCAAACTCCTCAACACTTAATTGTCAAGCCGGGGGATTCGTAAACTTAGAGATGAAGCACAAGGAATGCCAGAGATGGTAGGAATATTTCTAATGTCAATCCCTACTTTATTTAAAGGAAAGATTGCAAAATCAAACTAAATAAAGAAGAAATCAACTTGAACCATCAAAATAATCTAGATTGGAACAGGGAAGAATGCATTTGCAAAAGAGATTTAAAAATAAAGGAGAAATCACTCTAGCTAACTACTGATTAACTACTGAGTGTGTGTTTTACTTTAGCAGAGACACTTTAGCAGTCCCAACAGATGGGCCCTTCAAACCTGCTTATATAGAGATTTCCTTCTTGCACTGTTCTATCTTGCACTGGTGCAGTCTACTTGCACTAGTGCAAGAACATAAATTTATGCTGAGGTTATGAATAATGTATGTATCAAAAGTGTTTTCCCTCATGCAAGGGCTTGAACTTTCTCAAGTTCAGAGCACTCATATCCCGTGATAAGAAACTAGTTCTTGCACCAGATCTGAGCTTCTTACACTTAGTATTTAATTCTTGAAATAAGAGCTTAACTACTGCAAGTGTTGTGAAATCAAATTTCACACATAAAAATGAATGTTTTTGATTTTAACAAAGTGCAGAAATAAAGAAACAATCATTATAATTTATCCTGTTATGAAGCATTAATGAAAGCAAGAAAATTGTTGGAAGTAAACTAAAAAGGCTTGCTGCATCACACCAACGTGCACTGGTGCAAGTTCATTTCTCCTACTTGGACCAGGCAGGAAAGCCAAATCAAACAGAACTGTAGAAAGCAAATAGCACACCAACATGCACTGGTGCAGGGTTATTTCTCCTGCTTGGACCAGGCGGGGAAAACCAAATCAAACAAAGCTGCATAAAGTGAATAGCACACCAACATGCACTGGTGCAGGTTTATTTCTCCCACTTGGACCAGGTCGGGAAAACCAAATAATTTTTTTTTACAGGAAATGAATAGCACACCAACATGCATTGATGTAGGGTTATTTGTCTTGCTTGGACCAGGCGGGGAAACCAATCCAAAATTAGATGTAGGAAAATAAATTCTAACTACTTCGCACTACGGATCAGCTTTCACTCAGACAAGAATTCATGTGATGTACATTAAATCACACTTAGCAGTATAAACATAAATTACAAGAACAGAAAATAGGGTAAAAGTGCTGGGTTGGTTGGGCCCTAGCCAACCAGCGCGTTTCCCTTTTAAATAGAAATGCTGCTCAACACTTTATCAATTCATCAACTTTCAAACAAAAATACGATTCATGAAAACATAAGGTGGAGCTCCCTTGTTATTAATTCATAGAGGAAAATACATGCGTGATTACACAATCCAACCCAGATTTGGGCGATAACAAAAATACAAACCTGTTACCACTTTCCTCGTTATATCTCTGTTCTATACAATCTTTTCAAGAACTATCTTGTCTTTTTTACATTCCTTGTTATATAGATCCTTGGTTGAAGGCCAAAAGGATCGTTTAACCGATTATGCAGAATTTAGCTTTCGACCTTCAAAATTAGGCAGCTTAAAAAAACTGGCTGTATCCAATGTCCAGCTGTTTGTTTTTCATAAATCCGATCTCAACTACCTTTGGATTGCCTTGCTGTTGTAGCTGGAGCTCGACTGCCTTCAGACCTAACCTGCTGTCGTGGCTGAAGCAGTGCAAAACAAGGCGGTGATCAAGGAGGTCCGGATCTGCTGCAAAGGTTCGCTGTGCTGGTGCGAGATCTAGTCCTGCAGTAGGATCAGCAGTCACGGTAAGCACTTGACTACCAAACAACATTGGAGATATCAATAAGTTACAAGAGTGATTATAAGCAAGAAATCACGTAATAAATAATTAATTAATGCTGATTTATGTTAAAAATATGAAATATAAAGTTCATGCAAAATATGTCATCGTTCTTGGACTAGTGCAAGATGAGGGTGTATAAGTGAGGTTAAACAACGGTAAATGGTGATGATTTAGGAAGGGAAAAATGGTCCAAATGGAGAAAATTAGGGGGCTAACAATATGGAGAGATTTATTGTATTTGTACTGGACATAGGGGAGGTTTTCATCCCATGTGTGTGGATGCTTCGAGTTGTAGTAAAATGTGGGAAATCATCCTATTAATGACCTCTGTTTGGCCATTAGTTTGGGGTGGAAGGTCATGGAAATAGTGAGCTTGGTATCCAACATTGAACATAAGCTTGACCAAAATGTACTTAGGAACATTTTGTCCCGATATGAGATAATGGACCATGGGATCCCAAAATATACCCACACCCATTCAAAGAAGAGCTTAGTAGTGGCGTCTGTTGTGATACTCTTCTTGCAGGCCGCGAGAATGACCATCGTAAAGAATTTGTCGACGACCACAAACACATAGTTTTTGCTATGCTTAGTAGAAGGAAGGCCCGACATGTTATCCATGGAGATGGATTCCCAGGCTAACTAGGAGTAGGAAGAGAAGTATATAAGGATTGATTCTTGGTTGTTGGTTTGGAATGGCGCAAGAAGTGTAGGATCTAATGTAATTCCCAACATCATATTGAAGGTTCGACTAATAAAAATACTTCTGCAACACTGCCACTATTTTCTCTACTCCAAATGTCTAGCGACCCGACTGTAGTACGCCTCCCAAATAATCTTAGCACACTTGCTTATAGGAACACGTAGGTTTCCTAGGTGGCATAACAGTGTGCCCTGGAGGTGAAAATCTAGAACTTGCTTGCCTTCCAGGAGAAAATGGTATGTGTTGCAAAATTCTTGATCACTCTTGTAAAGATGCGGCCACCTCGAAGTCTCGTGTCCACAAGAGTCGAGCACATTGGTCAATGCCATAACCGGTGGTTGGTTGAGACAATATGCAAAATTATTGGTGCCCCCCTTCTTGTAGTTGATGTTCAAATGGAACTGTTGTAGATATGTGGACCACTTATGATGGCGATTGTTCTACATTTTCCCTTATGTCTGTATGAACTACAGGGGTTGGTGGTATGTGTGGATGACTGTTTTCTCCCCAAGAATGTAATTATTCCATTGTCAGTAGGCCTACATAATATAATACATCTCTTTGTCATAAATGGGATACTTTTAGACTGTATCTGAAAGTGTTTCACTATGATATGCGATTAGATGCTCATGGTGGGTAAGAACTGCACCAATAACATAGTCAGAGGTGTCTGTCTCAATTTCAAATGGTTGTTGTAGGTATGGTAATGTGAGCACTAGTGGAGAGCAGGGGTGATGATTCAACTTGAAAAACTCCTTTTATTGGGATTCATACCAAAGTAACTTTTCTTTCACTCCGCCCTTGGTGGCTTGACTCAAATGCCAAGTGATATGAGAGAATCACAACACGAACCTGCGATAGAAAATGACAGGACCCAAAAAGTTGCGGAGCTTTGTTAGAGTGGTTGGGGCTAGCCAATCTCGAATAACTTTTGTCTTGGATGAGTCCACATGCATACCCCACTCATTAATGATGTACCCCATATATTGAACTTGGGTCATATTAAAAGTGCATTTCTCCAAATTTGCACACAATTTGTGTTGTCGTGGGGTTTGGATGACTTATCAGATATGGTGTACGTTCTCTTCCCATCTCCAACTGAAGATCAAGATGTTGTATAAGTACACTACCATGAATGAGTTGGTAAAGGGCCACAAGATGTCATTCATTAGCTGCATGAAGGTTTTGGGGGCATTAGTCAACCCGAAAGGCTTGACCAACCATTTGAAAATCCCTCCTTGGATTTGAAGGCAACCTTACACACATCAGAGGGTTCAATTGGTACTTGGTGATAATCAGACTTCAATTCAATCTTGCTAAAATGTTTGGCCCCCTTGAGCTGGTTCAGAAGGTCATCAATCTGTGGGATTGGATACCTATTCTAGACAATGATCTTATTCAGTGCCCGATTGTCAATATAGAGTCTCCATGTGTCGTCTTTATTTTGTACCAACATGATCAGGCTCCCAGAGGGTGATGAACTTGGCATGATGTTCCCTTTCTTCAAAATCTCCTAAATATGCCTCTTAATTTGATCATTCTCCATAATAGAGCGTTGGTAGATTGGTATGTTGAGTAGCGATGCACTCAAGTTCAAATCGATGGAGTGCTTGACCTGACAGTGTAGGGTTATCCTTGTGGGTTAGGTGAAAATTTCCCTGTACTCTTCCACGAGCTTTTGCATTTGTTGTTGCCATGTGTAGAAGCCCTGTATGGAGGTTGTGGATGTGGCCACAATCTTCTTCTTTCCCTGAGGGAGAATCATAAGGATTATCGGTCTGGGAAATGATCTTACTATATTGATTCACAGAGATCAAAGAGATGGCGATAGGTGGTGCTCCCTTTGGTATCCTATATAACTTATATCCCAAATAAATAATGACAGTGCGAGGCCTAGACTCATACACAACATGACGCTTCCACAAGTATGGTTGGCCTAATAAAACATAACAAACTTCAGGAGGAGAAACATCACACAATACCTCATCTATGAAGGGCTTGATGGTATAGGGAAGGTGACACTATTGGCTAATGTGGAGATTTCACCCTTGGTGAAGCCACCCAATGGTGTATGGTTGCGGGTGTTATTTTCTCGGTAGGCCCAAATTCTTTATGACCCCTGTTAAAATGAGGTTATTTTGGATTTTGCTGTCAATAATGAACTGCAACAAAGAACCCTTCACCCATATATGTGAGTGGAAGAGTCACTCCCCCTCCTTTGGATCTTCGGGCTTAATCTTCTGGATCTTGGTGGTGGCAATGTCGACACTAGGCTTCGCATCAATAATCTTCTTTCCTTTGTCATTACCCTTGTCGGTTTTTGACTCAAAGTCAGAACATGCATCTGATTCGAAAGACTTCAGCTCGACCACCAGTGATTTCTTGGCTCGGCACTCACTTGTGTTGTCAGTGGGGCTCTTATGGAACTCACACCATTTTCCCGTGTCCTTCTTTGTCTTCATGGTGTTGTTATTTTCTTGTGGCTTTTATGGTTTTTCCTGGGTCACCCCACCTTCGATTTTTCCTTTGTTCTGTGGTATGGGGGTGCCTTTACCTTGCTTTGGAATCGCAGATCCAAAGTCTCACTTCTTCTATTTAAATTTATACTCAATCTTGACAATGTATTGATAGGTAGTGACAAGTGAGGAGATGTCCAGGAACTCCATCTCTTCATGGATTTACTTGTGTAGACACTCACAGTAATTGAGTACCAAATGCTGCTCAGAATCCTTGATACTCAGCTTCGTGCAAAGGGTATAAAAAATATTTGTGAACTCCAATACATCTTTGCCCCTTCCCTTCCATAGTGTTGTCCACTTAATGTATTTATCTTCATAGCTCTCGATAGGGTAATATTGTTCCTTGATGGCGTCTCAGAAAGAATTCCAAGTGGGTGTGACTGAAAACAGTGAGGATTCCCTCTCATCCTTTTGTTCACAGTAGGTTTCCCACTAGTCCTTGACATAAGGGGTGACTTTGAGGAGTGCAAAAGTAGTTTTTTCCCGATTGGAAAATTCATGAACCGAAAAATATCCTTCCAATAGATTTAACCATCTATATATGATGTTTGCATATATTTGGCCTTTAAATATGGGAATGTCAAAGTTAACTTGTACCTTAAAAGGAGTGGTGCATCCAGAGTGGTTGTTGGATGAAGATGCGTCACCTATGGGTAGCCATCAAAGGATCTGAGAAAATTTATTCATCATCACGTTCCTCTGTCACTTGAGGGTTTCCTTGGGAAACATTTTGAAAGGATCTTCTGCTCCCTCATATTTGTTTTCTTTCGCCATGGGAGGCTGTTGGGGTTTATGAGGCTGGTCTTGTAAATGTTCAGCCAGTTTGATCCCTAACTCCTTATACCCTGACCTCATTGGGACATGCAAAGAAAAACAAATATGCAGTAGAAATAAAATTTCATTTCCTTAATATCAAAGAGTTGAAATATGCTTACATACATAATGGAAATAAACTAGCTCAGGCAATGGTAGCTTATCTCTTAGAAGAGATGTGGCGGCTACATGCCTCTAAAATGTGTTACAATGAGGATCAAGGGCCTTTTTATTATTGAACAACAAAGGAAAACCCTAAACAACCAAAACTGTAACCCCAAGAGATGAAACACTAAGAGTTTGTGGGCCCTATTGGGGTTAGTTAGGCAACCAATTTCCCGGGGTCGTAACTTGGTCATATGATACATCGTTGGAAAGATCTCTCTGAGTACTATATGATTTATCATAGGCCACATAGTCTAAAGCTACAAGGATGTTGCATACCTAAAAAAAGTTGTTTAGGGAAAAACAACTCAAGAAGTTTAAGACCCGAAAAACTACTAAAAATAGTAAATGCTGCTATAATCAAGGAAACAGACGAAACTGACTAGAGGTCTAGGTGGAATAGGTGGGTTTCCAGATGTATAAACCTAGATTAGTCCTCCCCCCTTAGGAAGCAATGGTCCCCATTGTGTGCAAAGCCTCCATGAGGTGAGGAAATTTCTGTCGAACCTGGTCCATGGTGAACCACTTGCCTTGGTGAAGGAGTTGGCCTCCTTTTACAACTCAATATAGCTTGATCCTCTACTAGTGAGTATTATTGATCTATGTGTCCATGATCCTATTAGTTATGGCCTGATCTATGCATCTTGGGTTGAGCTCTGTTGGTCTCAATTGCTCAACAACGTCGGATGTGTCCAACAATGAAGGAAAGTATGGTTGCAACTGATCCATATTGAATACTGGGTGTAGACCAAGGAATAGTGGAATGTTAAGCTCGAAGGCATTTTCCCCTACAACCTTGTGATGGTGTATGACCCATATCAGAGCAGACGAAGCTTGCGGTGGTGCCCAACGAGGCACTCTTTCTACAAATGTAACTAAACTTTGTCACTCACCTATAACTTGTGTGGCACTTGATCTTGATCATGACACTACTTGTACTTAATATTGGCTCTATGCAATATATCATGGAGCTATTAGCGGATGTGCTGAATGCACTCAATGAAGCTATTAGCTTAGTCAGCTTCAGACTAGATATGAGCTTAATCTTCTTGAGTAGCTGTAAATGGTATGGCCACTTCAATGGGACATAGTGGCTAGAATCCCAACCACACCTCAAAAGAAGTTGTGGCCAGTTGAGCTATGTAGAACTCTATGTAGTTATGCTGGACATAGGGGAGGGTTTCATCCCATGTGCGTGGATGCTTTGAGTTGTACATGTGCAAAACGTGCACGATCATCCTATTGATGACGTCTGTCTGGCCATCAGTTTGGGGTTGGAAGGTTGTGGACTTAGTGAGCTTGGTATCCAACATTGATCAAAGGCTTGACCAAAATGTACTCAAGAACATGTTATCCCGATCTGAGATAATGGCTTATGGGATCCAAAAATGTACCCACACTCATTCAAACAAGAGCTTAGCAGTGGATTCTGCTATGGTACTCTTCTTGTAGGCCGCCATAATGGCCATCTTAGAGAATTTGTCAATGAACATTAACACACAATCGTTGCCATGCTTAGTAGAAGGAAGGCCTGACATGTAATCCATGAATAAGGATTCCCAAGGTTGATTAGGAGTAGGCAAAGGAGTATATAGGCCTTTCTTCTTGATTGTTGGTTTGGAAATGGTGTAGTCAGTGTAGGATATGATGTACTTCCCAACATCCCATTGAAGGTTTAACCAATAAAAACATTTTTGCAGCACCACCACTATTTTCTCTAGTACGAGCCTTAGAAAAACAACTTTTAGGGGGTCAAAACAACTTCGGAAGTTCAAGACCCAAAAAAATGAAAAAAATAGTAAATGCTGCAATAATCAAGGAAATGTACAAAATTGACCGAAGGTCTAGGTAGAATAGGCTGGTGGACAACAATATCCACCTGGATTAGTCCTCCCCCCTTAGGAAGCAATGGTCCCCATTGCATGCAGAGCTAATGAGGTGAGGAAATTTCTGTTGAATCTGGTCCCTCGTGAACCACTTGCCCTGGTGAAGGATTTAACCTACTTTGATAACTCGATATATCTGGATCCTTTGTTGGTGAGTTTTCTCGATCTGTGTATCCATGATCCTATTAGTTGTGGCTTGCTTCATGCAGCTTGGGTTGAGCTTTGTTGGTGTCAGCTGCTCAACAATGTCAGATGTGTCCCACAATGGAGGAAAGTATGGTCACAGCCGGTCCACATTAAATACTGTGCAATATACCTAGGGGAGATATTATGGGGTACAAAGGGAGGCACCTAAGGTAATAATGAGATGTAAGGATAATAAATAAGTGGACCATAGTTAACAAATAAAGTGGTTAACCCGCATCATGTAAGGGACCACAAGTAATTAGGAATAATGTGACAAGCCCATTATATTAGATATATGGTATTGAGAGATCCATGGTAATGACCCATGGTATTGTATGTATGAAACCTATATAGAGGCTAGAGACTCCCCATCGAGAGATGTGAAGGATTATTGTATTGGCAAGCATATGGCTTGTGGAGTGTTCTCCTTCCTCAAGGAATAATTATATGGTGTTACCCTACCTCAAGTTTTTGATATTAATAAAGAACTGGAGTTTATCTATTTCTCTCTTGTTATTTTTTGGTGTATTTTCATTATTTTTAATATTTGCAGGTAAAATCTTTTACAAGTGGTATCAAAGGACTTTCTTAGGCAAAGTGGAGAGATTTATTTTTTTTAATTTTTGTAGGAATTTTCGGGGCGGTGAGTTTGTAGATCAGATTTGAAACTTATGGTGAAAAATTTGCAAAAAAAAAATTGTAGATATAGATTCTTTGCGAAAAAATTCCCAAAGTAAAAAAAAATTCGGCATAATCGAGGTTCGGATGAGGGAGATATCGCTGATTTAAAAATTAGTTGTATTGTAGAAATTTTTCTGACGACAATTCATGGATGACAGATCTCCAGTCAATGTTTGTAGTTTTTGTGGGGAATTTTTAGAAACTAATTGCATATCTGAGATCCTCTTGAAACATTACCCAATTTGAAGAAAAAAATCAGTCAAATCGGAGTCCGGATGAAGGAGATATCACTGATTTAAAATCAATTTTTTTTAGAAATTGTTGATGACGGGATAGTTGCAGAGCAAACTGAAATTCCAGAGTGCCTAGATATATATTTCTATCATACGAGGAGATGAAGAATGGTCATTCCATTTCAGAAAATAGGCAATAATAAGGATTCTGAGCCATATTGATCGAGTTGTGTCCATTTTAAATTTTCGCCAAAGTAAGTGATTTTTTTCAAAACCCTCTTCATGGCTTCTAGCAAGGATTTTATTTTTACAGGAAAAGATGATGGCCCTACTATTGAAGAATTCATAAAAAGGGAAAAATCAACATTTGGGCCATATTGGAGATCTTCTTCATGGCTTAAGTTTAGAGATGAGGTTGCCATATGGTGGAAATCACTTGACTGCCAGAAGTATTTAAGCCTTCTTGATGAAGAATTTGAAAAAGTCCTTTTAAACAAATGGTCTCATGCTAGAAAACATGAGAATGAGACATGTAAGGGGTTATTTTCTGATGGTATCTCATTATTATAGGTTCATGGATGGATTTAGAAATTTAAGATAATTGTGTCTATCAATCCTAATAGCAAGAATAATTTTATTAATGTTCATTTGGCTAAAAGGTTGCAAGTCCCAGCCAAACAAATGGAACACACATATGTTAATAATGAACAAGTGAAAGTTTATAAAGATTTGAAGATTTCTACAGATAAGTATGTATTTCATTTTGATTTTTATGCTTCAGATATAACTAATGTGGATGTTGTTTTGAGATACCCTTGGATGGAATATGTTGGTACTATCAATATTAATGTGCAGAAGAAATTCCTAAAGCTCTAGTATAAAAAGAAGAAAATTACATTACAGGATATTTCCATCAATAAACAGGTAGAGTCCAAGGATGTTGAAGCATAAAATGTTATAGGTATTGATACATCAGATGAGGAGTATGTGGTTGAAGTAATACTGGAAAATAAGCAACAATTGCAGGCACCACAACATGTACCAGATACCCATTAGACTCCATTAGGTGGTGAATTAAATAAAGATACACCATTGGTTAAAACTTCAGCATATCACCACCCACATCACCCAGCAAGAAAACAACCAACATGATGGCAACGAATTAGTAACAAGGACAACAACCCCCGCACGACAGATAGAGAGGTGCAAATATCCAACCACAACACATCAACATAGAGGAACTACCAGGATCAACTCCCATCTCAAGCGAGCGAGACACTGACTAGATCGAGTAAATCACCTACCTATGGGAAGGCTAGATGCATGTGTATGGTACGAGTGGACTACTCTTTTGAGTAGATCTTATTATATGTGTTCTTATTTGTTTCGAGGACAAAACATGTTTAAGGGGGGTGGAATGTAGTATACCTAGGGGGAATATTATGGGGTACAAAGGGAGGTACCCAAGGTAATAATGAGATGTAAGGATAATAAATAAGTGGGCCATAGTTAATAAATAAAGTGGTTAACCCGCATCATGTAAGGGACCACAAGTAGTTAGGAATAATGTGATAAGCCCATTGTATTAGATATATGGTATTGAGAGACCCATGGTAATGACCCATGATATTATATGTATGAAGCCTATTTAGAGGCTAGAGACTACTCATTGAGAGATGTGAAGGATCATTGTATTAGCAAGCATATGGCTTGTGGAGTGTTCTCCTTCCTCAAGGAGTGATTTTAGGTGTTACCCTACCTCAAGAATTTTATATTAATAAAGATATAAGTTTATCTATTTCTCTCTTGACATTTCTGGGCATATTTCTATTTTCATATATTTGCAGGTCAGTCTATTACATATTGGGTGCATACCAAGGAATGGTGGAATGCCGAGCTCAAAGGAATTGTCCCCTACAGTCTTGGTGATGGTGTAAGGCCCATATCAGAGAGGGTGAAGCTTGTAGTGGGGCCCGACGAGGTGCTCCTACTGCAAATGTAACCAAAATTTGTCGCCCACTTGGAACTTGTGTGGCACTTGATGTTTTTCATGAAATTGTTTGTACTTAGCATTGTATCTAACCGACATGACATGGACCTACTGGTGGATGTGCTAAATTCACTCAATGAATCTGTTAGCTTGGTTAGATTCAGACTGGACATCAGATGAATCTACTTGAGTAGCTGTAAATGGTATGTCCACATCAATGGGACATAGTGGCTTGAATCTCAATTGCACCTGAAAGGGGTTGTGGACAGTTGAGCTATGGAGAGATTTGTGTTAGCTGTGTTGGACATAGGGGGGGATTTCATCCCATGTGTGTGGATGCTTCAAGTTGTACATGTGAAAAATGTGTATGATCACCTTGTTGGTGACCTCTATCTGGCCATCAATTTGGGGTTGGAAGGTCGTGGACATAGTGAGCTTGGTATCCAACATTGACCAAAGGCTTTATTAAAATGTACTTAGAACCTGTTGTCCCAATCTAAGATAATGGATTGTGGGATCCAAAAATGTACCCACACTCATTCAAAGAAGAGCTTAACAATGGCTTCTATTGTGATAATCTTCTTGGCGGCTGTCATAATGGCCATCTTAGAGAATATGTCGATGACCACGAACATGCAGTCATTGCCATGATTATTAGAACGAAGGTCTAACATGTAATCCATGAAGATGGATTCCCAAGGACGGCTAGGAGTAGGTAGAGGAGTATATAGGACTTGCTTCTTGATTGTTGATTTGGAAATGGTGTAGGCAGTGAAATATCTGATGTAATTCCCAACATCCTGTCGACGGTTCGACCAATAAAAATACTTCTGCAATACTGCAACTGTTTTCTCTACCATGAAATGTCCAGTGACTTGACTATAGCATGCTGGTGAGATCCAGTATTGCAGCAATGATGCTGCAACTCCTGGGACTCCCTACTTTACTTTTATCAACCTGGTAGTTCGTAACAAACTTGGAAGCGACGGTGTTATATGCACAAGTACTAGGTCTTACTGCATGCTGTCACTTGATCACCTGGCACAAGTTCACTAGGAGCTTAAGCCAAATTTTATGAGTTCTTAGAAGAATTTTTTAACTATGATGGATGGAAGTTAACTCAAAAGAGGCTATTCTACTTGCAGAAAGAATGATGAAAGCTGAAAGGAAATGCAAACCCTAGCTTTACCGACTAACCATAGTTGTGCAAGAAAATAGATGTACAACTACTGAAATGGATGCCATGGACTATTGCAGAGGTAAAATACATGTGTTTAAGCTACTTCTGAAGAAAAATATGGAAAAATCATCTTTTTTTATTTTTGAGCAATTTTATGCAGAATTATTATGCATGTGTTTTAACTATTTTTGACTGTGCAGAGGTTGATTGGTGAAAGGGAATGGAGTGGGTGTTTGCAGGGGGTTAGGAAGGCATGGAGAGGACCTAAGGGGTCCCTAGCACCCTTCTAGAGATTTCCACCGTGCTCAGATCTCGAAAAATCGCTCGCGTTATCTTCTACAGGAGGCTGCAGGGGATCTACAGGAAATTCTATAGGAAGTTCTACAAGAACAGGCCGAAAGTGGTTTTTAGAGGATTGATGGTGGAAAAACGGTGGAAAAGTGGAAATGAAGGATGGATAAGGATGTTAAGAGGTGTAGGACCTGGTAAATGAAGCTCAGGAGTGATGAGGATGGTTGGATTTGTTCAAGGATGAAGAAAGCAATGTTGCACAAAAATGTAGAAATTAGGGCAAGTTGGGAAAGTGTGGCGAATGAAGGGAAGAAATCTTGAGTGAGGGACTGGAGTAAGTTTTATGATGGAGGAAGGGTAGGTAGGAATGTCTTACAGGTGCTCTGCACACTACTTCCAAAACTGATCCAAACAAAGACCAGAAAAATAGAGATTTATCTATTTTGACCTAATCTGCCCTAAAAAACCAGAAATATGATGAACAGAAGTTGATAGATAGAAAATCATGCAAGAAAGCTATGGAAAATGAGCAAGAACAGATCTAAACATGAAAACACAACTGATATCAACTTTTCCAACTCAAAATCTAATACTAGCAATCGCGTTGAAAGGCAAGAACAGTGTTTTTGTGGTAGCAAGTATGCCTTGGTCTCAATTCATGGTCCCAAGGAGGGAGAAATGAGATCAAGGATTGCTTGGTAGCCTTTTTGTGGATCTTTTCTGTTACCAACCTATCAGGTCACCCTGAAGCATGAACAACTATCTTAATCATAAAAAATAACCTAAGTAATAAAGCGAGATTTTAACCTAAATAACAGAAATTATTCTATGAATGCAAGAAAAAACACATAAAAGTACACAAAGGAGGTACTAGGCACTTGGGTTGGGCCCAAAACAAAGAGCTACAACCTCCTAAGAAAGATCAGAGTTGGTGCAAAGCTGGATTCATCTTCATTAATAAAAAAATAATAGTTACATCCCAAAAACTGTCTACAAGAAGAAGCTCGAAAATGTGCTGATACAGGGCTGCACTAAAGTGCAAAAATAAACTAACAAATAACTAAACTACTAAGGCTTGAAGCCTTCCTACTTATGCAAACGAGGAGCCCCAACAGTCCTCCTTAACTGTAGGAGCTTGGCTGCCCAAAACTATAATTAATCAGCCACTTCACTAGACCTGCTCGACTGCCCCTTGGAATCATCTTTGGTGGGCTGTAGAACTCCAAGCTGATGGTGGAGAACTCGAGGAAGGGGTCATTTAGTGCAGGAGACACCCTTCCTACAAATCTTTAGCCTTGTTTCTTCATATTTGGCTGCCAATCTGCTCATAAATGCCCGATCTTGGTCCAAAAATGTCCAAAAATCTGCAATAAGCAGATATTAGACCTTGTGGTAAAGTGAATATTCCCATTCACACAATTAACATAAATATATTCAAAAGCATGCATAAAACTATGGATAATGGTGGATTAAATGAGAATAATAGGAAAAATGAGTCCATATAGTTACCCGTTTCCGGGGCTCATCATCACCCCCCTAGTGAAAGTGTTGCTCACCCTCTGAGCAACTAATCCAGTTCATCATCTTTGATTGCTTTGACTACCTCTCTGACATCCTAGGCCTCTGAAGTGATGTCCTCTTCCCTATCATGAAATCCTGCCTTTCTGTCTACCTCCTCCCATTGTTTTTGCTCCTCTTCTTCCTTGACCCCTTCTAACAACCCTAGTAGTAGTGGAGGGCTGAACTTAAGGCCAATCCAAATGGCTTTCAAGTTCTGCATTGATTGTTTGTATAGGGGTACTCTTCTCATAGCCTCCCTCATTCTGGTTGGGGAGTGGTATTCTCTTATTTTTAGAAAATGGGACAAGCTGTTCCATCTCCTTCTGCAAGCATGAATGCAATTATCACCAAACAGTCTTTCCATGTCTTCAAAGTGAGCAATGGCCTGAGCTTGCCTTTCAACATAGTCAGGTGCGATGTGAGGGTTGTCTGCAAGGTACCGATGCAAGGTTGAGGGATCTTCTGGTTCTGCCCTGATCATAAGTGGCTCATTTAGTTCCCTGGCCATAATCTTCTGAATCTCTACTCCCCTCTTTTCCTCATGGCTTAACCAAGAAGCCATGGCCATGAGATGCAGATCTCCTAATAGAGTGTTTGGGTCCCATAGATTCATTTTAGGAAGCGCCAAGTTATGTAAATAGAATTATGCTAACTTGGCCTTATCTTCAGCTGAGCTACTGTCACACAATTGCCGAAACTGATTGTAATTCTGAAATGGAGTGGTGCCCCTTTGGGCCAATATGTTAATTTGAAATTGTAACCATTGGTATTTAATATGTAATGCATAAGATTTAGCAAGTTGCCTAAATTTTAAGGCTTTTATTGCCCAACTGGCCATGCAGGCCATTTGGGCTTCTTTTTCTTGCAACTACTGTTTTAAAACTTGTATTTCTTTTGCTGCTTGAGATTCCTGTTCTTGTAGCAGTTTTGTTAGCATCTCCACATTGGCTTGTAGCTCTCTCTCTTTCTGCTGTTTCTTGATTGTTTTCTTGTTTGCTGGAGGTGCTTCTTGCTACTGTTGCCCTCCCAAAATGGACAACCTATCTTCCTTATGGACTTCCTGTAGCTGCAACTGCTTTTTTAGTAGCTCATTCTCCTCTTGTAGCTGGGTTCTTTTGCAACTTTCTACATGCCTCACCATGGCCAATTCCCCCCTTAATTCTTTTAGCTTATCTTCCATGTGGCCTATGTCCTCAACTCCTTTAGATTTGGCGATTTGCATCCATGTGTGTGTTCTGATCCTCTCTTTCTCTAATTCGAAAAATAATGGTACAAAAAATTTTTATGGGATGATTTTCCCACCCTCTAACAGATTGTAATATGAGCCAAAATTAGGCTAAGGGGTAGGTTCAGGTATTTCTTCAGCCTTGCTCTCCCCCTGTGACTATTTAGCTGCCTTCTCCTCCAATTTTTCAGTCTCTTTTAACTTGGCTAGAGTTTCCTGTAGGGATGTTTTAGCTTCCTGTAGAACTGCCTTTGAGTCCATCAACTTAATTCTCTTTTTCCATGTGGAGGTTTTTGGGCTTCCTCTTTCATAGGTGATAGATATCTTGGAAGGAGACTCTTCCTTCTTTTTAGTGGGTGAGTCCTCAATGACAATTGGTTCCTTGGATGGTGGCTGAGGTTTGCCCACTTTGATCCTTGTGCTTTTTTTGGCTTTAAAGTACATGGAGGTCTGCCTTTTTCTTTTTCCTTTTTGTTTTGTAGGTGTGCTTAATGCAGCAAGCACAACTGTTGCCTCCCTTGCCAACATTTTAGGGGATTTCTCTTTCTGTTGTTCTTTTTCTTCACTTCCTGTAGAAATCTCTATGCCCCCTGTTTCTGCTTGTGTCCCTGATATCTCAGGGTGTGTCTCTTCTTTCTCTTGCTGGGTGCCTACCTTGGCTGTGGCAACCTTCTTTTGGGATTTCTTGGCCTTTTTTTTTCCAATTTTTGTCCTTTTTCCCTTCTCTGTTTTTGCTGTTTTCTCCTTTTCTATCTTAGTTTCAGCAGTCTTGTCATATTCCTCTTTTTCCTTCTATTCTTCCTCTATTTTTCCCTCTGCTTGAATGTCCTGCACTACCTCATCAAAGTTATTCTCAATTTCTTTAGTTTTCTCCCCCTCATCACTACTGGATGGGCTGATGTTCTCAGCCAAAGTTCTGATGTTATCATCCCTGGACATATTTATGAAGATTTCCCAAGCTATGGGGACAGTATAGGTGTGTAAATCATCTTTCGCCAACAGTTTGATGAGTCCATGGTGGGATAACTAATCTGGGACTCCTGCATTTATAATTGTACCACATTCAATTAAAGACTAAAGGAGGAAATATGGGATGCTCAGTTTCTTAGCTGGAGGAAATTCCATCCCATACCTCAATTCATGTAGCAACCTGAAATGATAACCGTAAATGATGCTAAACCTCCCTTCACATGTGATATACTTCGTGATTTGATAGCTGACTTCACTCCAGAGAGGAGACAAGCTTGTCATTCTGACCCTGTTTTTGTCTTCTATAGGATACTCCTCAGGCAAAAAAAATGTTTTCTTAGCCACTTGTCCCAATGACTTCTCCTCTTTGCTCCAAGGGAGCCCCAATGGTAAACCAATAATTCTACTGATGAAATCAGGGGTAAGTTCTAGGGTCAAACCCCTAAAACTAACTGTGGCATGTGTCTTCGATTGTGGTCTCAGGGACATCAAATACTCTTCTGTCAACTTCTCATCATAACCCTGAATTTTGTCAAAGAAGGATATCCAATTTGCCCTGGTGAAAAGGTTAACCACCTCAGGGTGCTCATACAATTTGCTAGAGTTTAAGGGTTCTTTCCTCATGAATCCTCCTGGCATGGTGTTGAGTTTGTTTTTTAACCAACAAAGAAAATGCTCAGGTGGGAGACATTGAATCACTGAAACAGAGGATAGCTGAATTCGGTTTTTTCTGAACCCAAGAAGGAATTTCTCGTGTGCTCCTTACAATATCAAATGGCAATAATTCTCATGTTTTAAAACTGCTGTCACCTAGAATTTGACTATCTATTTATGAAAAGAAAACAATTTTTTTTTACAGAACAGAGCATCAGGACACAAGTTCTTTTCTCAGCACATAGATAGATATGTAAATTCAGTTTTTTCACACACAAACAGGCTGGCCTTTACTGCTGCATGTATTTTCCTTACACGAGAATTAAAAATGATGAGGAGATTTCGGATGCAGAGAAAAAAACTGGGTAAACTCAGTGAAATATGCAGGCAGACTTTCACTTTTTTTTCTCAGTGCATAGGCAGACTTTTACTCTCGTTTTTCAATCTAATGTCGTGTTCAATTCACCACCTTTCACAAGAAAATCATGCACAGAGAAGTTTTCCTGAGCCTACACCGTTTTGAGCTTGAAATTCGACGAAAATTCCGGGTTTTCTTTCTGCAGAGCTGTTCTCTGCCTTTCCTATAGAACCCTTCCTATAGAAGTCACCCGACTCCTGTATAATGGAATTGTGCTTCCTGTAGAGTCCGATAGGCGGGAGATTTTCAAAAAACAGGTATAAATCTGGTGGAGGATGACTGGTTAGTTTCTCTGGAAGTGGTAGATGCATACTCCAGTTGAAAACATCGTGAGTGCAGAATGAACAAAGGGTGGTGAATGTCTTAACTGAGCTGTTTTTTATCTGCGGGTGTGATTCGTGGTGAGGTGATGAGGTGGCCAGACTGGACTGTTGATCCTACGTCACGGCTATAATGTTTCTGCATGCTATCTGACCGCCATCACCTCCCTTACTCCCGTTATCCACCGCCACCACTACCAGTCCCAAATATTTCTTCTTGAATGGACATTCCACACGTGCTAGCTGCGTATCTGATCAGCAGTTTTGAATTTGACGGGGCTCGTTTGGATTCCATGAGAACGTGTAACTGACCGAGGACTGGCCACCAATTCCATTCAAACTAAACCATTCCCATAGTCACGCAGCCTTGAAATATGATTCATGTAATTGCAGAATAGGTTTAGGCACTTACCTGTGCAGTCGCGGCCGTGTTATGCACATTTCGGATTCTGGAACCCATTTCTTCATTGTTGTTGCTGCTTGCATTCTACATGCTCGACCTCAGACTGTTGCTGATGTTTACACGTTCAAACAGAGCTCCATGCATGTTTCGTATGTTGTACCTTGCTGTCCCTGGCTCTGTAGTATGTTTTTTAGAGGGATCAACTGCTACAGGAATCCTGTAGGATTTCCTGTAGCTGCTTCTCCTTTTGAGATTCAAGCTAAAATGAGTAGGGCTACAATTGCTGACGAGGGTCTTGGCTAACAAGGAGTCTCATATGGAGGGTATCAAGTATGGTGAGTGAAAAAACTGCTGTTTTGATTTGTCACTAAAATTTTGTTTGCAGCATAAAAAAACAGGATTTTTGTGTGTGACTGTGTAGGGACATAAAAACGAGTGTAATGGAGGTGTACAGAGATGGAAAAGGGTGACATATGGTGAGGGATGGAGGCAGGGAGGTTTATAGGCCTCATAGATAGATCTCAAACCCTCGAGTCTTCTTTTGAGATCAATTTTCGCTTGTCTGTAGTTTCTACAGGATCCTTCTGTAGAAGATACAGAGCTTCCTGTAGGATGTGGAATTTCAGACCAAATGAGACCAGATCTTGGGAAAGGGTAAAAATTATGGAGGAATGGGTTGTGAGAGATGCATGCATCCTGGTCATGTCCTCTGTCTTTGTCTTGTGCGATCCTCCCAAAACCTGCAATTACCTTCTTGCAACTAGCAATTTATTCAACAGAAACTAGGTTTATTTTTCTTTTTATTTTGAGACAGCTGGGTCGCCTCCAGGAGGTTTTCACCCTCACTGTCTGCCCTAGGAGCCTACAGGAGGTTTTCACCCAAGGATCTTTTATTTTTTTCTCTTTTCTGTGTTTTTTCTGTTTTTCCTTTGTTTTTTTTCCTTCATGATGTAGGTGGAGTGGAGACAGGGACCTGCTCCATTACCAATACTAATTTACCAAGAGTCTCAATGAACTCCTACTTGGAAAGGGGCTTCCTGTAGATTTTCAATCTATGCCTATTGACGAGCATGGGGATGGCTTCTTCATCAATGGTCCGAATAAGGACTAAACCATTGTCATTGCATGTTTCCATTATATATGGTCCCAGCCATCTTGTCCTCAGCTTGCCCTTGAAATCCTTGTACCTTGAATCATATAACAGTGCCCAATCCCCTGGCTGAAATTGCTTTTCTTTGAGGTGCCGGTCATGCCATATCTTTCTTTGAAGTTGGATTAATTTTGATTAGAGTAGGGCTTGCATTCTTTGTTCATCTAATCCATTCAGCTGAAGCGATCTTTCCTGTTGTGCATGGCTGAGATCTAGGTCTAGCTGAGCTACCAACCTCAATGTGTTATATTCAAATTCTATGGACAAGAAAGCTTTCTTCCCGTAGACCAGCTCATAGGGTGTGAAATCTGTTGTAGTTTTCTAAGCAGTGTTATAGGCCTAGGTGGCCTCAACCAAGCGATCTGCCCAATCTTTTCTGCTGCTACTCACTACCTTAGTCAAAATCCCTTCCAAAGCTCTATTAGTAACTTCCACCTGTCCATTTGCTTGCGGATGATAAGGGGTGGAAGTTTTGTGCTTAATCTTGTGATGAGTGAGCAGGTCTTCAATCAGGTTAGAGGTAAACTGACTTCCTTGATCTGTGACTAATTCTCTTGGGTAGCCAAACTTGTAGAAGATATTTTATCTCAAAAACTTAGCTACCTTTTCTTCTGTTGCTGCTTTGATTGCCTTTGTTTCCACCCACTTTGTCAGGTAATTGGTGCACACAATGATGTAGGACTTCTGTTTTGAAGGAGGGTTGATAGGACCCACAAATTCCATGCCCCATTTCTCAAATGGCTTGAAAGTCACTTGAGGTTGCAAGGGCATTTCATCCTTTGGAGTAGGTTTCCCCATCCTTTGACATCTATCACATTGGCTGATGTATCTCCTAACATCTTGATGAAGAGTGGGCCTATAGTATCCTGCCTGTAGAATTTTGAAGGCAGTTCTCTTTGCTGCAAAGTGGCCTCCACAGGGCCCATCATGACAGGTTAGGAGGATGTCAAAAAATTCCTCCTCCCTGACACATCGCCTCAAAATCTGATCTGGGCCAAGTTTAAAAAGATTGCCTCCAATCCAAGTGAATGGGGCAATTTTCCTCACGATCTTGCTCTTCTCTTTTGAGGACATGTATGGTGGACACTGTGTTGAAACAAAATAATTTTCTATATCAGCAAACCATGGAGAGAGTACTGAAATAGAAAACAGGTGTTCATCTGGCATTTGATCATCCACCATCCCTTTTTCACCTGCAGGCAAGTCTAGTCTAGACAGAAAATCAGCGACAACATTTTCCTTACCTGTCTTATCAACAATGGTCAAATAAAATTGCTGCAATAAAAATAACCATCTAATGATACAAGCGTTTACATCAGGTTTGTTCATCAAATACCTAATTTCAGTATGATCAGTATGCACGAATGTTTGATAGCCAGTGATGTAGTGTCTAAACTTGTTTAGGGAATAGACTACAACCAGGAGCTCTTTCTCGGTTACAGTATAGTACAACTCTGCCTTGGACAGGTTTTTACTAATAAAATATATAGCATACTGTAGCTTCTCCTCAGCTTGTCCTAAGGCTGCTCCTATGGCTTTGTTCAAGGCATCTGTGTGAATGTGGAAAGGTAGGGCCCAATTTGGACCTCTCAAGATTGGGGCAGTTATCAGCTTACCTTTCAAAGCATACAGAGCCTCTTGACAGTTGTCAGTCCACATGAACTCAACATCTTTTCCCAAAAGACCAACCAATGGAGAGGCTAGCTTACTAAAATCTTTAATGAATCTTCTATAATATCCTGCTAAGTCTAGAAAACTCCGAACATCTCTTACCTTTTGAGGAGGTGGGACTTTTTGGATGATAGGAATCTTGTTGGGATCCACCTGTAAACCTTGCTGAGAAATTGTATGACCTAGCAAGGTCCCTTCAGTCATTAGGAATTCAAATTATCAGGACTGAGGGACAGGTTCATCTCAATACACTTGGCTAAAACTTTCCTCAGGTTAGTCAGAGCTTCTTGGAAGTTAGAACCATAAGGGGTAAAGTCATCCATATAGATTTCCACTGAATCATGAACCAGCTCAGCGAATATACTCATACTACTCTCTGGAAAGTGGCAGGAGCGTTACATAACCTAAAGGGAAGGACCGAGTAGGTAAAGGTACTCCATGGACAAGTGAAAGTGGTATTATCTTGGTCTTCCGGGCTGATTTGGATCTAATTGTACCCGCTAAACCCATCTAGGAAGGAAAATAACTTCTTTCCTACTAGGCCATCTAACACTTGATCTATGAAAGGCAAAGGGAAATGGTCCTTCTTGGTGGCTTTGTTAAGTTCTTGATAATCTACACAGATTCTCCACTTCCCGTTTTTCTTGGGCACAAGCACCAAAGGAGAAACCCACTCGCTGTCAGAGATGGGGTAGATGAATCCTGCATCCAACAACTTTTACAGTTCTTCTTTGACAATGTCCTTAAGGGTTGGATTCGTTCTTGTTTAGGGCTGCCTGACTGGTTTACAATCCTCTTTAAAGTAGATGTGATGGGTACAGACTGAAGGATGGACTCCTTTCATCTCCTTATAGCTCCAAGAAAAAACATCCAAATGGTTGTACAATAAGATACACAGCTCTTTCTCCTGAGAAGTGGATAGGGATGAGTTGATCTTCAAGGTTATTTCAGGGCCAAATTCCACATTCTTAACTCAGGGAGAGGTCGGATCAGCCACACAGAGATCAACTAAAGCACTGGCTTGGGTTTCTTCCACCAACTCTTCTAATGGCAGCACACTGGGGGGTGAATTTTGAATCAAATCCTCAATAAGATCATCCTCAGTTTGAGGACCTCCCCTGGTGGCTTCCATGATGCACAACGGGGCAGAGTAGACTTCACCCTCATCTTCCTCCTCCAACCAGAGAGGTAAGTCATGTTCTAGCAGAGGTTGGGCAGGAGGATATAGGACTAGCTGTTTGGACATATGCCCATTCTTGATGGTCATGCTCCCAGCTTGACAACTGATGTAAGCATCTGCAGTAGCTAACCAAGGCCTTCCCAAGATGAGGAGATACCCAACGGGTTTTTCTTTTGGCTCAAGGACCAAGAAGTCAGCAGGGTACTCCTAAGAATCAATGGAGACCATGACATCTTCCACAATCCCCTCAGGAGTCACAGTGGAGCGGTCTGCCAACTGCAGTACTGTTGAGGTATTTCTTAGGGAACTCTGAAGGTTGAGTTTGAGCATAGTGTCCCTGGTCATTACGTTAATGGCAGCCCCTAGATCAATCAAAGTGTGGGGGATTATGGTGCCATTTATGTGGACATCGACTACAGGACTCCCAGGGTCCAGATATTTTGGACAGATTACCTGTCCCAACATCAGGTCAGACAGTTGTCCTATGACATTGATAGTTGGGACATCTCTCTTATGCCTGCCTGGGTGCCTGAAACACTTCTCTTTGATCAACTTATTGTAGATTGGTACATCTTTTATGGCTTGGAGAAGTGGTATTTTCACACATAACTGTTTAAGTTCTCCCAAAAGTTCAGTTTCTTCTGGGTTTGGTTGCGTGGTTCTAGTTAGTCTCTCAGGAAAGGGTGGAATGGCTTTGGGTTCACTTTCCTATTTCTCTTCCTCATCCTCCTTAGGAGGAGGTTGGATATCTGGGAGGACCTTCCCAGATCGTAGGTTGATCTCCTGAATCTCCACAACATAGGTAGGGCATGTGGTTTCTCCAGTATATACCTGCTAGGCCTGTCTATTATTGGGGTTTGGGTTCGGTTGAGCATGTATCTAGGGTTGTCTTGGAGGAGCAGGAGGTAATGGTTGTGGTTGAATAGGTGGTGGAGGCAAAAGAGCGGGAGGAGAGTTGTATTGGGGCCTCCACCCTTGATGAGGTGCATTCCACTGAGGTTGTGGTTGAGTGTGAGAATGAAACGAGTGGGCAGCTGGTTGAGTATGGTATTGAGGAGGATATGACCAAGGAGGGGGTGTGGACCAGGAAGGATGAGCAGGGGGACCCCAAGAAGGCATGGAAGTGGATTGATTGGGGTTGTAATAAGTCTGGGATGTCCCTTGCATTCCCTGTTGGTAAGGTCTGGCTACATGTGGCCTCCTTTTGTTCATGAAGTAGAGTGGTTCAGTGGCTCCTTCAGCTCCTTGGTACATAGCTTTAAATCCAGGCAAGGAATGGCACTGATTTGTAGGATGGTCTTCTTCACAGACAAAACACACTTCTACAAAGTGTAATGGACATTTTTTTCTAGGATGCTTTCTGGTGCACCTGAGACAGAAGATGGCCAAAGCCCTCTCGGCTTCCTCCTGCTTCTTTTGGATTCGCAAGGTATCCATTTGCATGGAAATGGTTTGTCTCATCTCACTTTTGAAATATTCCATTTGATTCACAAACTCGTTTTTAAGGAATGAACTAGATAAGGGGGTATTGGCTAAGAGTTGACTTCCCCTATCTCTCTTTCTGGCTGCCCTAGAATGGTTTCTAAATACAATCTTTATGTCATCATAAGGTAGCTGGTAGATGTCTCCCCCGGCCAACAAATGGAGGGTATCTAGAAGGTCTTCAGGGACTTCTCTGCGCAAAACCAACATCAGAGATTCGGGGTCAAGTGTGCACCTGGCCCTTTTATAACTGAGTTGAAACCTCTCTTCATAGTCTTCTAAAGATTCATCACTTCCCATGGTCATTTGAAAGATTTCTTCCTTCCTATCCTTTGACCTACAGTAGTCCTGGTATTTGTTGTTAAAGGCTTGCTGCATTTGAGCCCAAGTTATGACACTGTTTCCAGGTAGCCCCATGAACCAGCGGAGTGATGCATCCTTGAGGGTCGAAGGAAAGAGTTTCAACTTTTGGTCGTCTTCTGCATAGTCATAAGTTCAACAAAGGACAACAAACTCAAACAAGAAGGTATCAGGGTCTTCAGTAGTCAATCCATGGAAGTGAGGTAAGGCTGAGGGACTGATGTTTTTCATTTTTGTGTTCCCGTTGGTCTCTCGTATGGGAAAGGTACCTTCTACTCTCTCCCCATTTTTTCTACCGTTTCTGTTTTCAGCCATGGTCTGAGGAGGAATGGTTTCTTGCTCTTCTTCTGTTATAAGATCTTCGTATATCTCAGGAGGTTCACCTATAGGTTCTTTAGGACCACTGCCACCAAAGAAGAGAGAAGGGTGACTTAGTGATATGGTGGGGGTGTTGGGTAGGAATTTTCCTGAGTTTTCTCTGTTCCTACGAGGCATGAAATTAAATCTCTTTTTTGGGTGTTTTTGTTGTTGTTGTTGTTTTTTTTTTCTTGTACCTGCTAAGACTAAAATAGATTTAACTGCAACTAACTAAAATCTATCTTGCTGAAATGAAAATGCAGAATTGAAATGAAAGCGGGAAAGGACTAATCTATTTTGCTGAAATGAAATTGCGGAATTGAAATGAAAGCAGGAAATGGTCTAATCTATCTTGCTGAAATTAAATTGCGGAATTGAAATGAAAGCAGGAAATGGTCTAATCTACTTTTGCAGAATTGAAATTGCAAAATTGAAATGAAACAACTACTCTACTCTTGCTGAAATAAACTACTTAGTAGAATGTTTGCAATAGAAAATAGAAGAAAAGCAGTAATCACAAAATACTCTGACACTTCCCTGGAAACGATGCCAAAAAGATGACGAGCTCTAGTATTGTAGCAATGATGCTGCAACTCCTGGGACTCCCTACTTTACTTTTATCAACCCGGTAGTTTGTAACAAACTTGGAAGCGACAGTGCTATATGCACAAGTACTGGCTCTTACTACAGGTTGTCACTTGATCAGTTGGCACAAGTTCGCTAGGAGCTTAAGCCAACTTCTATGAGTTCTTAGAAGAAGTTTTTAATTGTGATGGATGGAAGCTAACTCAGAAGAGGCTAGTCTACTTGTAGAAAGAATGATGAAAGCTGAAAGGAAATGCAAACCCTAGCAAACCCTAGCTTTAATGATTAACCCTAGTTGTGTAACAAAATAGATGTACAACTATTTAAATGGATGCCATGGACTGTTGCAGAGGTAAAATACATGTGTTTAAGCTACTTTTGAAGAAAAATATGGAAAAATCATCTTTTTGTATTTTTGAGCAATTTTATGCAGAATTTATTATGCATGTGTTTTAACTATCTTTGTCTGTGCAGAGGTTGATTGGCGAAAGGGAATGGAGTGGGTGTTTGCAGGGGTTTAGGAAGGCATGGAGAGGACCTAAGGGGTCCCTAGCATCCTTCTGGAGATTTCCACTATGCTCAGATCTCAAAAAATCGCTTGCGTTATCTTCTACAGAAGGCTGTAGGGGATCTATAGGAAATTCTACAGGAAGTTCTACAAGAACAAGCCGAAAGTGGTTTTTAGAGGATTGATGGTGGAAAAACGGTGGGAAAGTGGAAATGAAGGATGGATAAGGATGTTAAGAGGTGTAGGACCTGGTAAATGAAGCTCAGGAGTGATGGCGATGCTTGGATTTGTTCAAGGATGAAGAAAGCAATGTTGCACAAAAATGTAGAAATTAGGGCAAGTTGGGAAAGTGTGGCGAATGAAGGGAAGAAATATTGAGTGAGGGATTGGAGCAGGTTGTATGATGGAGGAAGGTTAGGTAGGAATGTCTTACAGGTGCTCTGCACAGTACTTTCCAAAACTGATCCAAACAAAGACTAAAAAAATCTATTTTGACTTAATCTGCCCTAAAAAAACAGAAATATGATGAACAGAAGTTGATAGACAAAAAATCATGCAAGAAAGCTATGGAAACTGAGTAAGAACAAATCTAAACATGAAAACACAAATGATATCAACTTTTCCAACTCAAAATCTAACACTAGCAATTGCATTGAAAGGCAAGAACAATGTTTTTGTGGCAGTACGTGTGCCTTGGTCTCAATTCATGGTCCCAAGGAGGGAGAAATGAGATCAATTACTACTTGGTAGCCTTTTTATGGATCTGTTACCAACCTTTCAAATCACCCTGAAGCATGAACAACTATCTTAATCATAAAAAACAACCTAAGTAATAAAGCGAGATTTTAACCTAAATAACAGAAATTATTCTATGAATGCAAGAAAAAACACATAAAATTACACAAAGGAGGTACTAGGCACTTGGGTTGGGCTCAACCCCAAGAGCTACAACCTCCTAAGAAAGATCAGAGCTGGTGCAAAGCTAGATTCATCTTCATTGATAAAAAAATAGCAGTTACATCCCAAAAGCTATCTACAAGAAGAAGCTCGAAAATCCACTGATACATGGCTGCACTAAAGTGTGAAAATAGACTAACAAATGACTAAACTACTAAGGCTTGAATCCTTCCTACTTATGCAAATGAGGACCCCCAACAGTCCTCCTTAACTTTAGGAGCTTGCCTGCCCAAAACTGCAGTTAATCAACCACTTCACTAGACCTGCTCAGCTACCCCTTGGAATCATCTTTGGTGGGTTGTAGAACTCCGAGCTGATGGTGGAGAACTCGAGGAAGGGGTCATTTAGTGCATGAGACACCCTTCCTACAAATCCTCAGCCTTGTTTCTTCGTATTTGGTTGCCAATTTGCTCATAAATGCCTGATCTTGGTCCAAAAATGTCCAAAAATCTGCAATAATCACGTATTAGACCTTGTGGTAAAGTGACTATTCCCATTCACACAATTAACATAAATATATTCAAAAGCATGCATAAAATTATGGAGAATGGTGGATTAAATGAGAATAATAGGAAAAATGAGCCCATATAGTTACCCATTTCCGGGGCTCATCATGCGCCTCCCAAATAATCTTGGCATGCTCGCTTGTAAGAACACAAAGGTGTCCTAAGTGGCATAATAGTGTTCCTTGGAGGTGAAAATCTAGAAATTTCTTGCCTTCTAGGAGCATCTGGTATGTATTACTAAATTTTGGATTGCTCTTGTAAAGATGCGGCCATCCCAAAGTCTCGTGTCCATAAAAGTCGAGAATAGTGGTCAACACCATAACCAGTGGTCGACTGAGACAATTCGCAACATTATTGGTGTTTCCCTTCTTGTACTTTATACTCAAATGGAAATGTTGCATATATGTGTACCACTTCTGATGGCGACAATTCTTCAAATTCCCTTGTGTTTTCATGAACCGCAGGGGTGAATGGTTTGTGGATGACCGTTTCCTTCCCCATAATGTAATTCTTCCATTGTTGGAAGGTCTGCACAACTAAATACATCGTTTTTTCATAAGTGGGATACTTTTAGACTAAATATGAAAGTGTCTCACCATGATATGCAACCGGATGCCCCTATTGAGTAAGAAATGCACCAATAGCACAATCTAATGTGTCCGTCTCAATTTAAAATGGTTCTTGTAGGTCTGGTACTGTGAGAACTCGTGTAGAGTAGAAGTGATGCTTCAAATTGAAAAATTCCTTTTGTTGGAATTCAGACCAAAATAACTTTGCTTTCACTCCGCCCTTGGTGACTAGACTCAAAGGCCAAGTGATATGAGAGAATCCCAACACGAACTTGCGATAGAAATTGGCAAGGCCCAGAAAGCTGCGTAGCTCCGTTAGATTGGTTGGGGCTAACCAATCTTGAATAAATTGTATCATTGCTAGGTCCACATGCACATCCCAATCATTAATGATGTACCCCAGATATTTAACCTGGGTAATACCAAAAGTGCATTTCTCCAAATTGGCACACAATTTGTTCTATCACAGAGTTTGGAGAACCAATCAAATATGGTGTATATTCTCTTCCCAAGCTTGGTTGAAGATCAGGATGTCGTTCAGGTATACTACCATGAACGAGTTAGTAAAGGGTGCAATATGTCATCATCAACTGCATGAAGGTTTCTGGTGCATTAGTCAACCCGAAAGGCATGACCAAATGTTCAAAAAGGTCCTCCTTGAATTTGAAGGTAGTCTTCCACACATCATAGGTTCAATTGGTGCCTAGTGATAACCAGACTTCAAGTCAATCTTGCTAAAATATTTGGCCCCCTTGAGTTGATCTTGAAGTTTACCAATCTGTGGGATTGGATACCTATTCTGGACAATGATCTTATTCAACACCTGATAGTCAAAACATAGTCTGCAAGTGTTGTCTTTCTTTTTTACCAACACGATTGAGATCCCACAAGGTGATGAACTTGGATTGATGTGCCCTTTCTGCGACAATTCCTGAATTTGCCTCTTAATTTTATTGTTCTCCATAGCAGAGCGTCAGTATATCGTTCCGTTGGGTAGCAGTGTGCCCAGGGTCAGATCGATGGAGTGATTAACCTGACAATGTAGGGGTACTCTTGTGGGTGAGGTGAACATGTCCTTGTACTCTACCATGACCTTGTCCATTTGCTATTGTTGTGAAGAGGAGCCTTGCGTGGAGGCTATGGATGTGGCCAAAATATTCTTCTTGTCCTGAGGGTGAATCATAAGGAAGACAAATTTCCTATCAGGGAAATGATCTTAGTGCATTGCTTTGCAGAGATAAAAGAGATGGTGATAGGTGGTACTACCTATGGTATCCTATGCAATTTATTTCCCAAAAAAATAATGATAGTGCGAGGCCTAGAGTCATACACAACATGACGCTTCCATATGTATGGTTGGCCTAATAATACATCACAAAGTACCTCATCGATGAAGGTATTGATGCTGTATGGAAGGCAAGACTATTGGCTAACGCGAAGATCTCGCCCTTGGTGAAGCCAACTGATGTTGTATGGATGCGAGTGTGGTGTGGTCGGTAGGTCTCGCTGCTTCATGAACTCTGCTAAAATGAGGTTCTTTTGGCTTCCGCTGTTGACAATGAACTACAATGGAGAACCCTTCAACCACATCTGTTTGTGGAAGAACCGCTCCCCCTCCTTTAGATCTTTGGGCTCAATATTCTGGATCTTGGTGGTGGAAATAATTGCATTAGGATCCACATCAATAATATGCTTCCCTTTTTCATTCCCCTTATCAGTTTTTGACTCAGAGTCAGAACATGCATCTGATTTGGAAGCCTTTAGCTCGACCACCAGTGATTTCTTGGTGCAACACTCACTTGTGTTGTGAGTGGGGCTCTTATGGAGCTCACAACATTTTCCCATGTCCTCCTTTATTTTGATAGTGTTGTTATTTTCTTGCAGCTTCAACGGGTTTTCTTGGTGTTATAGACATTTTTGTGCCTGGCATCACTGAGCATGAAATGTCAATAATCAAGGGATCCAAAGTCCCTAAACATGTTGTTCCTACCCCTAGAGGAACAAGGCCAAGTAACCACAGCAATTCACAAAAGTTCTCCACCTGAAAACACTCAAAAACAAGGCAATTCTGGATCATGTCAACTGCTCCACTGAGCATCTGCGCTGAATGTCAACTGCTCCACTGTCTACCTGCGTTGAATGTCAACTGCAAAGAAGGCTACCTGCGCTGAGCGAGTCTGGACAAGTGGCAGGCTCATTTCTCAAGGTGTCAATGCCCAGGAAGCTTCCAAAATGAAACTTGGATCAGGGAATTCGACTGGTGATGAGTAAGAGGTTCCAAATCTCCAAGTGGAAGCAAGAACCTCCAAGTGGACTCAAGAACTGAAGTGGGAGAGGACACTAGTCAGTTTTATACCAGCCTAGAGCTGACTCATCCTCTCTCCAAAACTCCTATATATAGATCTCTCTCCATGAGGTCAAGGGAGGCTGGAATTTGGTATTTGCAAGGAATTGCTGTTGGTTTGTAGCTAGAAACATTGGGTGTGTTATGCTTTGAAAGGAGCTGAAGAAGGAATTCCATTCTGCTGGGAAGGAGATGCTGGGTTGGAGCCCTATGGGTTGTATCTCTTCCTGAATCCTGTTACTTTCAATAAAGATATCTTGATTCTTTCCTATATGCTGGTGTATTTTGTATGATTGCATTAGTATATTTGATTTACTTCTAATCCTGAATCATTTATGAATATGTATATTTGCCTTTGTATTGTGTTCTTCTCTTGTCGCAAGTAGCTGTTCTCTTGTCACAGGTAGCTATTCTCTTGTGATCTCGTGGGATTCAAGTAGCTGTTCTCTTGATCAAGCGAGGAGGAAAGTAGCTGTGGATACACAAAGAGAAGAGGATCTAGTTCGAGGGACAACCGCAAGACAACGGTAAGTCTGCCGATCTCCTCTCTTTCATATTTCATAAAGGAAGAAATCATGATAGCTGTATTCGTTTGTTGCTAAGGCGCTGTCACACCTTAGGTGGATAGGATCGTCCTAAATAGGCATTTTTCCCCACAACAAATTGGCGACGTCGCTGGGGAAGAACTTGTTTATTCATTTCATTTGTGTTTCCGTCATTTGTTTACTTCATAGACTTGACAGCTACTATTGAACTGCATCTTTCCCGGATGCAAAGTAAAAGTTGCTGCTTTGATCCAGTATGTTGGACTTGTCTATGATCTAAACTAGATCCACAAATGATTTGATTGATCCTTGTGATAGTCTTTAGTACCCTATCAAAGCATCCCTCTGTTTATACCTTGCTTGTGTTTCTGATTTGGCCCGAAGCAGTTGATTTTTGAGCATTTTGTGACCCAGAAACCAAGAGAAACGAGAGTTTCTCTCTTCAGCGCAGGCACTGTGAAGGCAGTCTGCATTTCAACGCAGGTCCCGAAGGGGCTACCTGCGCTGAATGTCAAACTGACAGTGTTGGACCTGCACTGAACCAGTGTGGCCTTGAGCAGCTGGGGTTCTTTGTCCTTTGTTGCCCTGTTTTGATCTCTGTTTTTGCAGCCTTTAACCAGCATAGGTACTAGCCTGATAACCCTTTTCTTTGCCTGAATTCCGCCCCATTTTTTGTACAAAAAGATTGTGAATGTTTTTATGTGTTTGTGGCGTCATTTACAGTCTTCCTTTGCATGAGTAAAGTAGTCTTTCTGTAGCCTTTGATTCAGATCTGATTGAGAGTGATCTTAGAAGAGAGTTCATTGGCTGTTTGTTCAGATTGATTATAGTTTTACTTTTGCTTATTGGTTTGAATTTGTCTCTTTCAAAGTATCAAACAAGTCTTTATTTCAAAAATTGCAAAGTGATTGTAATCTCTTCTACCCTTGTTGATTTCGAAGAAAGTGAACTTGTTTATTTTGATCATTGTAAAAGCAAATTCAAAGTTGTGCAAAAAGCTTTCTTTGTAGGCATTTATACTAAGAAAGTGAAAACAAACACCTGCATTGTGCATTTTGCATTTCATAGTTTGCATGTTGGATTTAGGGAAAGTGCATTAGAGTGTGCTGATTGCTCTTTGAGAAAAGATAGTCGCTCTCTTTTCCCTTAGTAGCTAGGATTTTCAAAGTTGAAAGATTGTAAAGCTTGCTTATCATCTTAGACTGCATTTAGGAATTTGTATCATATATCTCGTGGTGAACCTTGAAAGGCAAACTTTAAAAAGATCAACCTAAAATAAACTGAATGAACCTAACAACGCTTTGTAACATAACGCACAACATAGAGGTCTAGGCTAGAGACGTGTTCCGACGTCGTTAAGCCTAGTGACTGTCGATCTCTAAGAAGGTGGGTGATTCCTCCTGAGAGACGGTAGCGCTAGTACGGATTTGTGCTCCCATGTACCATCACGTATATATTGGGAGACCCCTATAGGCATATATCTTTTATCCTTAGGAAACCGTGTCGGCCGCCCTACTGATCGCAATGCAGTGAACACAACATTCACGAAGATCGACCACCCGTACCGTAAAACTTATTCTGTGGTTTTGCGAAAAGTTTGGCACACCCTCTGCCTAGATCTCCAGAGCAGTTTCTTTTGGCCTTTTTCAGACTCTATAACAGAAAAATTCCATCCGAGCATTTGTCACTTCGGGCTCGTTAAAACATCGAAGGAGACTAGAGTCATCTTTAGCTTTTTCTCGACTCTTTAAAACTGAAAAAGCAAGTTGTGTCTAAAAAGCGTCGTTAACAATTTATTTTAAACGGAACAATCACTCTTTAATCCTGCGTTGATCTTTAGGTTGAAAAGATGGAGCACACCAACCAAGGAGTTCCCTTGGGTGGAAATCCTAGCCCCTTCTCCTCTTGGGGAGATGTTGGTGCGCCCCACATGGCCACATTGTCGCTTCCAGGACTGACAATTGGCCTACCAGTTTGGCTCTTTTTGACCAATGTCATTCAGAATACCACCACTCCTGAACAGTCGAGTCAACAGTTAGATCAGACAAGAGTTTCCTCCTAGCCTTCCACTTCATCTTCCTCCCCTCCTTCCTCTTTGCTTGACGGAACTGGTCGATCAAAAAATTGGGTTCCTAAGGAGAAGAAGGAGAAGAAGAAGAAAGAAAAGAAGAAGAAGGAGCCTAAGGCGACTGGGGGCAAACAAATGTCATCCAACAAAAATCCACACACCGCACTCGTAAGGCCTAAATCGCCATGCGTCATATGCAGGGGAGACCATTTCCATAGAGATTGTCCCTGTATCCCACGGATACTAAGAGACTGGTCCCCCCGTTTGCACAATTCGGGAGCATCGACCTTTGATAGCCATGTTGACTGCTCACCGTCAACTAGTGGGAGTGAAGCTCCAGGACAGAATGGGAGAGTTAAATTTCCCTGCAGACTGTGCGAAGGCGATCACGCCATCCACCGTTGTCCCTTCTTAGATGAGGCAAAAAGAGTTCTGGAAGAGCGCCCGATTTTACGAGCGAATCTTCCTCCTGGATATCAAAGACTCCTGCCAAGTCCCTCACTAGTTGAGAATCCGGCTGAGCCACTTAGATGGTCAGCTGAAGCGCCTGTCATTGAAGAAGAACCGTCTGGATCCATGCCTGACGAAAGTCAAAAGGTTGATACGGCAGTTGACCCGGTTTTGCCTTCAGAGGCTCCATCTTCGAATGACACCATCACAGAGGAGAATACAGACAACACCGTCCAGGTTCTCTTCATCAGCACTGACTCTGATGATCAAGGGGGCAATGCCACCATTCCTTTGTCGCAGGAAGGAAGTTCATCAGAGTGCTATCCGGCCGTATATTCGGTCCCACCACCAAGCAACCTGGTTGTATCCTTTGACTGGAACCAACTAGGCAGACCCCGGTTGCCAGCCAGTGTACCATTCAGAATTATTTGTCAAATATATAGAATGGTAATGGCTGGCACTATCATTGATGAGGGGGCATCTGTGAGTATCCTTTCCTCTATTGCTTGGAAAGCACTTGGTTCGCCAGCGCTTTTACCTGAGATGAGAAATCTATCAGGTTTCGATAAAGGAACCAGTCGACCTTTAGGGATCCTCCCCAATGTGCCCATAACATTGAAAGGGAAGACCGTTCATATGAACGTGATGGTCGTTCAAGGACCCTTGGATTATAACCTACTCCTTGGACGAGACTATATATATTGCATGGGAGCTGTAGTCTCCTCACTCTTTAGAGTAATGTGTTTTCCACATGAAGGAAGAATGGTCAAGCTCGTGGACCAACTTTCGTTTCCCGGATCACACATCGCAAATAGTCATATGCCATCCCTAAATGGTCTATTCACGCAAGAAGTGTCTCAACCCACGGTCCGTCCTCCTGATGAGCGCGAGTAATCCGGGAGGATATGACTGGAACCCAGGGGGCATGCATCCTGGCCTGCTTCGGCAGGGAAACTTTGGGTATAGAATAGGTTTCCGCGGGAGAATATGACTAGTTCGTACCCTGTCCGTGGATGGAAGAGGGGTTGTTCTAGAATAGGGTTCTTTTGTCAAAGTTACGTGTTTGGCACCAGTCATTCACCCTTGTCTGCTTCGGTAGACATTGCCGAGGAAGTGTTTTGTTTGAAAGATTAACGAGACAATCTTTGGGTAACCTGAAAGAGGTAAGCCTCTCTCGATTTAAAACAAATGTTTTGGCGGAGGGTAAGTAGAGGTAACCTTGAAACTCTGTTTTATACCTAGGGGCATGCAAACCTTTTGGAGTGCAAGCAAAGAGCGGTTATTTATCTGTTTTTTGGGTTAGCCGTTTCCTAACTTGTATAAAGAAAGGATGGGGAGCAAAGCTTAGTGAGATGAAGCTCCATAAAAAATAGAATCTTGATGAGACACTCTTATCAAAAGACTGGGTAAATCGAGCAGTTTTAGCATAAAGTTCATGCTCGTTAAAAAATAAACGCAAGATCCGAGCAGTTTTAACGCGGTCTTCATGCTCGTTAAAAAATAAATATAAGCAGTGAGCAATGTTTCCTCCAGAGTTTAAGCTCATTTTTATCTAAAAAATGAACCTATCCCGGTAAATAACCGCTGTGATCGTAAATTTATCAGCCATAAAAACCTTGGTCGTGTTTGCACCTGCCACCTCCATCTTTCATTTGGCCGATCGTTCACCCCCATATGATTGTTTACCCATTTTGAGGAACAGCTGCGAAGAGTGATTTCACCTAGCCATCCTTGTGACACTGCCGTGATTGGAAAATTCCAACCTGTACCTGGAATCAACTGCTATCCCTGTTTATCACTCGTTCCTCAAAAGACGAGTCTTCTTTAAGCTCTTTTCAACTGACTCGTAAAATATGAAAAGATTGCCGAGTTTTGGCCTTCCAGCTCGTTAAAGGACAGGAAGAGCTATCCCTCCTCTAGATTTTAATCTTTTTGGACCTGAGGGATTATTGCACAAAAAGGTCGAGCGCTTGTTTTATTCGGATCGTTAAAGTTATCGAAAACTCATCCCTTTTGTATTGTTTTATACTTTTTCGGACTTAAGGGATTAGATGACGAAAAAGGAATTTTGGAGTTAACTTTATGTACCTTTTCAGACTCTCTAAAAATGAAAAGGACCGAGTTATCCTTGTCGTTAGACTCGTTAAAATTATTAAATAGCGACAAACTTGTCTTTAGACGAGAACGAGTTTCCCTATCGCTAGGCTCGTTAAAACATAGCGATGGGCTTGCCCGAAGGGTAGGTTATAGAACAAGCATATGTTATCCTCCTCAAGCTTGACAAAAATAAAGAGGTACTGGTCAGCAATGACTGGGGAAAAATTGGGAAAAATCAAGAAAACTTTGATGGTAGCAGGTCGCTCTTGAACATGACACTTTTCCTCCGTACCACAATCGGGTTGGGTTGTTTCATTCACCGGTCACATCACCATGGTCTTGCCATACCATCCATATTTGGGGTAATGCTACCAATCCATCGCATCAGTGTCACCATATGTTCAAGAGAAGTCGTTCAGAAAGAGTCAACCGGGTCCCATCCACTGCCATACATTATCCTTCATCCATTCATGACCGCCACCCTGAATCATATGTCACAGATTGTTTTCACCTCCATTAAAATCATTAGCTCCGTTCCGTGTCACTGATGTGGGATTCATTAAGGCCCTCCTTTGACGGATCGCTCCTTGTCGACATCAGCTCATTATCCAAGGAGTTGATCTAGGAACAACCCATTCAGTACTTTGAAGCTTGCATGCCTCAATGGCAAGTTTCTCACTTCCGGCGACAGGTATACATCAATGACCTTCGACCAGGAGATTTTGCGTGGTGTTCGACGCCAAGTCCTTTATTCACACCACGTGAATTGTACTGCAGTACCTTGAGGGTCATTATCATTATCGGTGATTCCTCTCGCGCTTGTTAACGGTTTACATCATTGACCGGTAATCAAGCGATGTCTTTCCATGTTCGACTTCAGCGCAATTCTCACATGGATCGACTTGTACTTAGAGTGAAGATCGAACGAGTTTGAAGACCCCGGATCTAGTTTCATCCATCCGGGCTGCGATATATATTCAGGAAAAATAAAGACATTTGACATGTACATCATTGCAGCAGATGATCATCCTACTCAAAGGATGATAATTTTCACCAAAATTATCAGTCTACCATCAGACGATCGTCTGTTCTATGTACAAAAATGAATTTATAAAGCTGAGCATGGGAATGCCCGCCTCAGCTAGATCATGAAAGCAGTATGAATCATAATGTATTGTATTGTATTTTATTACAGGTCTCCTCCCAGCAAATGGATGAACTTCAGACCCTCCTAGATAAAGCATTTCACCCGATAAACGGCCTCATACTTTAGGGGGCAACTGTTATAGACATTTTTGTGCCTGGCATCACTGAGCATGAAATGTCAATAATCAAGGGATCCAAAGTCCCTAAACATGTTGTTCCTACCCCTAGAGGAACAAGGCCAAGTAACCACAGCAATTCACAAAAGTTCTCCACCTGAAAACACTCAAAAACAAGGCAATTCTGGATCATGTCAACTGCTCCACTGAGCATCTGCGCTGAATGTCAACTGCTCCACTGTCTACCTGCGTTGAATGTCAACTGCAAAGAAGGCTACCTGTGCTGAGCGAGTCTGGACAAGTGGCAGGCTCATTTCTCAAGGTGTCAATGCCCAGGAAGCTTCCAAAATGACACTTGGATCAGGGAATTCGACTGGTGATGAGTAAGAGGTTCCAAATCTCCAAGTGGAAGCAAGAACCTCCAAGTGGACTCAAGAACTGAAGTGGGAGAGGACACTAGTCAGTTTTATACCAGCCTAGAGCTGACTCATCCTCTCTCCAAAACTCCTATATATAGATCTCTCTCCATGAGGTCAAGGGAGGCTGGAATTTGGTATTTGCAAGGAATTGCTGTTGGTTTGTAGCTAGAAACATTGGGTGTGTTATGCTTTGAAAGGAGCTGAAGAAGGAATTCCATTCTGCTGGGAAGGAGATGTTGGGTTGGAGCCCTATGGGTTGTATCTCTTCCTGAATCCTGTTACTTTCAATAAAGCTATCTTGATTCTTTCCTATATGTTGGTGTATTTTGTATGATTGCATTAGTATATTTGATTTACTTCTAATCCTGAATCATTTATGAATATGTATATTTGCCTTTGTATTGTGTTCTTCTCTTGTCGCAAGTAGCTGTTCTCTTATCACAGGTAGTTGTTCTCTTGTGATCTCGTGGGATTCAAGTAGCTGTTCTCTTGATCAAGCGAGGAGGCAAGTAGCTGTGGATACACAAAGAGAAGAGGATCTAGTTCGAGGGACAACCGCAAGACAACGGTAAGTCTGCCGATCTCCTCTCTTTCATATTTCATAAAGGAAGAAATCATGATAGCTGTATTCATTTGTTGCTAAGGCGCTGTCACACCTTAGGTGGATAGGATCGTCCTAAATAGGCATTTTTCCCCACAACACTTGGGTTACCCCACCCTTGATTTTTCCTTTGTTTTGTGGTTTGGGGGCACCTTTCCCTTGCTTCGGATTCACAGATCCAAAATCTCGCTTCTTCTATTTAAATTTCTGCTCAATCTTGACAATGTATAGATAGGCGGCGCCAAGCGAGGAGATGTATAGGAACTCCATATCATCCTGGATGTACATGTATATACATTTGTGGTACTTGAGTACCAAATTCCACTCAGAAGCCTTGATACCCAACTTTGCGCAAAGGGTATGAAAACTGTTTGTGAACTCCAACACATCTTAGACCCTTCCCTGCTGCAATGTGGGCCACTTTATGTATTCATCTTCATAGTTCCCTACAAGGTAATTTTGTTCCTTTAATGCATCTCAGAAAGAATTCCAAGTGGGTGTGAATGAAAACACTGAGGATTCCCTCTCGTCCTTTTGTTCACAGTAGGTTTCCCACCAGTCCTTGACATGGGGGGCACCTTTGAGGAGTGCAAAAGTAATCTTTACCCAATTGGAAAAGTCATGAACCAAAAAATATCCTTCCAACATATTTAAACTTTTATCTATGGTGTATACATCTAACTAGCCTTCACATATGGGAATTTCAAAGTTAACTTGTACATTAAAAGGAGTGGCACCTCCAAAGTGGCTTCTGGATGAAGATGTGTTGCCTGTGGGTAGTTGCCGAAGGATTTCTGAAAAGTTATCCATCATTGCGTTCCTCTATTGCTCAAGGGCTTTCTTGAGAAATATTTTGAAAGGATATCCTAATCCCTCTTATTTCTTTTCTTTCCCCATGGGAGGCCGTCAGGGTTTGCGAGGCTAGTCTTGCAAAGGTTCAACCAGTTCGAGCCCTAAATCCTTATACCTTGACCTCGTTGGGGACATGCAAAGAAAAATAGAGAAAGAGAAAAACACTTTGATACCACTGATATGGAATTATGAAGGAATGTAACAAAATATAGATATAAACATTAAAAAAGAGATGCAACAAAAATAAAACTTCATTTCATTAATATCAAAGAACTAAAATATGCTTACATATAGAATGGAAATAAACTAGCTTAGGCGATGGTAGCTTAACTCTTAGAAGAGATGTGGTGGTTACATGCACCTAAATTGTGTTATAATGAGGCTTAATGCCCTTTTTATTATTGAAGATCAAAGGAAAACCCTAAATAACCAAAACACTAATCCGAGGAGATGAAACACCAAGACTCTGTGGGCCCCGTTGGGGTTAGTTGGGTAGCTAACTTCCCAGGGTCATAATTCAGTCATATGATATCCATTTGGCATGTACGATACCTTGTTGGAAATATCTATCTGAGTACTATAGAATTTGCTATAAGGCCTGTCATTGACCTCAAGAAAACATTGTTTAGGGGGTCAAAACAACTCTGAAAGTTCAGGAGTTGAAAAACTGCTAAAAATAGTAAATGTTGCAATAATCAAGGAAAAGGAAAAAACCAACTGGAGGTATAGGTGGAATAGGAGGGTGGACACTAATATCCACCTGGATCAATGGTGATTATTTTATTATTGATTTCTTGGTTAGTCTATTAACAATGTGCTAATCTTATGTTGACTTGGTTATTTGTTGAGTATCCATCTTTGAAGGAATTTTATCTGTAGGTAACTTGTTCAAAAGTGCATGAAAAGTGCTTGGTTGGATGGCCCTATTATAGAGATTTCTAGTGGTATATGGAACTTGGTCTAACTCCTCGAGAATGAAAAAAAACTTTTGTTTGCAGTATTGGAGTCCTGTCATGGTTCTAATGGGTCATGGTTTTGAATGGTCAATATATATTTGAACATTTGAGGGTCAAGTTGGGCAGATGTTATTTGACAAGATAAATGGGTGGATAACAAGATTGATCTGAGCTCTCAATTCTTATATGAGTATCCAGGGTGTAGAACACACAAGAAGTAACACATGACAAATGAAGCTAAATATTGCATTTCCCAACACCAAACTGGAGGTGAACCCTAGATAACATAGCAAGGTGATTTGGGAGAGATAGGTGGTAGATGATGATGTGGAATCCTATGGTCAATACATGTGGTAGGTGGATTTGGCCTTTCTAGGTGGCCAAGTGGCACCTTTTATAGAGACATGTGGCAGTGACGTGGCATGAAAAGTGGCAAACAATGACGTGGATATGACATGGTCCATCGTCCATAAGTCATCGGTGTATAGCCTTAGTGGCATGTAGTGGGCACAATTAACCTCATGTCATGCCATATTGTATGACAATAAACCACATAGGACAAAAAAAATCAAACTATGGGGGCTGGGGCGAAGTGACTTCTCCACCATTGGTTTCAATTAAATCAGTTTCCACACTTTAGAAAGTTTTGGATATTTAACATTGGGTGAATTGTATAGTTCCAGACCTACGCACCCTTGGGGATTAAGCATTCAGGCTCAACCTATGGTCATATGCTCTAGGGAGCATGAAAATATAGGGCTACTATTGGATACAATTTGGCTTTCGAGCGCCAAATTTTTGTAAAATGCTGAAATGTATTAAAATATTGTAGGGAAAAATTAAATAAGTTATGTCTATAAAAGGTAGGAAAACAACATGAGATTATAGTAGTTCCCATGCAAATAAAAGGTTTGTAGTTGATGTTAACACGTAGAAGCACAAGTAGCTCAAAAAGAATGAAAAGAAAAGAGGGAGTTTGCCAGTAGAGAGAAGAGAAGCAAACCTAAGATAGAGCTGAAGATTAAGTGTTGGTTAAAGGATAAATGAGAAGACTAGTTGAGATATGGAGTGGGTGTGATTTTGAGAGATGCAAATATGAAACGTTGAGAATTAAGTTGTTGAAAGGAAGTTTAATCGAAGAGTAGATTATAGAGGAAGAAATTGTGATCGGGTGAGGAACCTTAATTGAATCAGAGAATCATAGAGAGGGAGGGTGTTTCAAAACAAATATCAGAGAAGATATTTAGATGTAATATTTAATGATTGTGTTAGTGATATTTCAATTAAAGAGCCTCAAATTTAAGTCTGAAAATGTATGAAATAAGGGATCTAATAGATTGAGCAAGTAGGTTCTTGCAAATCAGGGGATTGAAGTCTCCTTTAGGTTGGTGTCTGATCTAAATTTAAATAGGAACACAAAAAATTACAGATATAACCATAAACACAAAGATGCAGAAAAAATAACACAATTTCATTCATATCAAATATTGAAATATGCTTACAAACAGAATGGAAATAGGACTAGCTCGGGCTATGGTAGCTTATATCTGAGAAGAGATGTGGCGGATACATGCCTCTGAATTGTGTTAAAATGAGGCTTGAGTGCCTATTTATTATTGAGAAGCAATGAAAACCCCAAACATCTAAAAACCTAACCCTAGGAGATGAAACACCAAACAATGGGTAACGTTGGGGTAAATTGGTACATCATCTTCTCGGGGTCGTAACTTTGGCATACGATCTTTGTTTGACGCGTATGATACCTATTTAGAAAGATATATTCGAGGAATACAATTGATGGCATTAAATATTGAGTTGAAAACTCATATTCAAAACTTGTTATTTTTCCAAAAAATGTTGTTTAGGGCCTCAAAATGGCTCTAGAAGTCAAGGACCCGAAAAACTGCCAAAAATAGTAAATTGTGCTACAATTAAGGAAACTGAAAAACTGAAAGAAACAATGGTGGGGGTCCAATTGGAATAGGTGGGTGGCAAAAAATATCCACCTGGATCATTCCTCCCCCCTTAGCAAGCAATGGTCCCCATTGTGTTGAGTTCCTCCATGAGATGAGGAAACTTCTGCTAAACTTGGTCCCTAGTGAGACACTTGCCTTGGTGAAAGAGTTGGCTTGCTTTGACAACTCGATATAGTTCGATTCTTTGCTGTTGGGTTTTATTGATGTGTGTGTCCATGATTCGATCAATTATGGCTTGTTCCATGTAGTCTGGATTTAACTCTATAGGTGTGAGTTGTTCTGCAATGTCTTATGTGTCCAACAATGGTGGGAAGTACAGTCAAAAGCAGTCCACATTGAACACTGGGTGCATGCCCAGGAATGGGGGAATGCTGAGCTCAAATGCATTATCTCCCATAGCCTTGGTAATGGTGTAAGGATCACATCAGAGTGGTTTGAGTTTCCGATAGGCTCTGGTAAGGTGCTCCTTCTACAAATGCAACTAGACTTTTTTACCCACTTGAAACTTGTGTGGCACCTGATGTTGATCATGTCACTGCTTGTACTTGGCATTTTATTTCTCCAGAATGTCATGGACCTATTAGTGGATGTGCTGAATGTGCTCAATGAAGTTGTTTTTCTTGTCAGCTTTGGACTAGACATGAGCCGGATATGCTTGAGTAGCTGCAAATGGTATGGTCACATCAATGGGACATAGTGATTGGAATCCCAAGCCCACCTGAAAAGGGCTGTGGCCAGTCAAGATGTGGAGAGCCTAGTTATAGAAGTGTTGGACATAGGAGATGCTCTCATCCCATGTGCGTGGATGCTTTGAGTTGTACGTTCATAGAATGTGTATGATCATCCTGTTGATGACCTCTGTCTAGCCATCAGTTTGGGGATGGAAAACTATGGACTTAGTGAGCTTGGTCTCCAACATCGACCATAGACTAGACAAAAATGTACTGAGGAACCTTCTGTCTCGATCTGAGATGATAGATTGTGGGATCCTAAAGTATACCCACACTTGTTCAAAGAAGATTTTAGCAGTGACTTCTGCTGTGATATTCTTCTTGAAAGCCACCATAATGGCCATCTTCGAAATCTTTAGACGAACACAAAAACACAGTTGTTGCCATGATTAGTAGAAGGAAGGCTTGACATGTAATCCATGGAGATGGATTCCCAAGGTCAACTAGGGGTAGACAACGAAGTATGGTGGCCTTTCTTCTTGATGGTTGATATGGAAATGGCGCAGGCATTGCAAGATGTAATGTACTTTCCAACATCCTGTTGAAGATTCGGCCAATAGAAATACTTCTGTAGTATTGCCACTATCTTCTCGACCCAAAAATGCCCAGCGACTTGATTGTAGTGTGCTTCCCAAATCATCTTGGCATGCTCACTTGAAGGAACACAAAGGTATCCTAGGTGGCATAATATTGCATCTTGGAGGTGCAAATTTGGAACTTGCTGACCCTCCAAGGGCGTCTGGTTTGTGTGGCCAAATTCTGGGTTGATTTTGCAGAGAAGTGGCCAATCATAATTCTCGCGCCGATAAGAGTTGAGCACGATCTTTAACGCCATGATTGGTGGTTAGCTGAGGTAGTCTGCAACATATTCGGTGTTTCCCTTCTTGTACTTGATATTCAAATGGAGCTATTGCAAGTATTTGGACCACTTCTAATGGCAATCATTCTGCAACTTCCCTTGTGTCTATATGAACTGCAGAGGTCAGTGTTCTATGTGGATGACCATTTCCTTCCCCAAAATTTAATGCTTCCATTGTCGGTAGGCCTGCACAATGGAATATATCTCTTTTTCATAAGTGGGATACTTCCGAAATGTGTCTGAAAGTGTCTCACTATGATATGCCACTTGATGCCCCTGTTGAGTAAGGAATACCCCAATAGCATAGTCAGAGGCATCTGTCTCGATCTCAAATGGTTGTTGCAAGTCTGGTAATGTGAGCACTGGTGCAGAGAATATGTGATGTTTCAACTCTACAAACGCCTTCTGTTGAGATTCAGACCAAAAGAATTTTTCTTTTGCTCCTCCCTAGGTGACTTGACTCAAGGACCAAGTGATATGAGAGAATACCAACACGAACCCGCGGTATAAATTGGAAAGACCAAAAAAGATACATATCTCTGTCAGAGTGGTTGGGGCTGGCCAATCCTGAATGACTTGGATATTGGATGGATCCACATGCACCCCCCGTTCATTAATAATGTATCCTAGATACTGAACCTATATCATGCCAAAAGAGAATTTCTCAAAATTGGCACACAACTTGTGTTTCCATAGTGTTTGGTGAACCTGTCGAATGTGGTGGAGCTGTTATTCCCAACTCTGGTTGAAGATCAGGATGTCATCCAAGTATACCACTACAAATGAGTTGGTGAATGGTTACAAGATGTCATCCATCAACCTCATGAAGGTTGCAAGAGCATTTGTCAACCCGAAAGGCATAACTAGCCATTTGAAAAGTCCCTCCTTAGATTTGAAGGTAGACTTCCACACATCAGAGGGTTCGATTGGTACTTGTGATATCTAGACTTTAAGTCGATCTTGCTAAAATATTTAGCCCCCTTGAGTTGGTCCAAAAGGTCATTAATCCATGGGATCAGGTACCTATTCCAAACAATGATCTTGTTCAGCGCCCGATAGTCAATACAGAGTCTCCAAGTCCCATCCTTCTTTTGTACCAACACGATCGGGATCCCATAGGGTGATGAACTAGGCCAGATGTGACCTTTTTGTAGAAACTCTTGAATCTGCCTCTTGATTTCACCATTCTCTAGAACAAAGCAAGGATATATTGGTCCATTGGGAAATGATGCACCTAAGGTTAGATCAATGTAGTGCTTGACCTGACAGTGTAGAGGCACCCTGTGGGGGAGGTGACGATGTCCTTGTACTCCTCCACGACCTTGTCCATCTATTGTTGTCGTGTAGAGGGGCCCTTTCTGGAGGTCGTGGCCACCGTCTTCTTCTTTCCTTGATGGCGTATCATCATGAAAACAAATTTCTCGATTTTGGAAATGAGCTTACTACATTGTTTTGTTGTAACCAAAGAGATGGCAGTCGGCAGTGCTACATCCGTTATCCTATACAACTTATTTCTCAAGGTAACAATAACAATGCGAGGCCTTGACTCATACACAACATGTCCCTTCCACAAGTATGGCTGGCCTAATAATACATCACAAACATCAAGAGGAGAAACATCACATAATACCTCATCTGTGAAGGGCTTGATGCTATATGGAAGGTGACACTAATGGCTAATGCGAAGATCCCATCCTTGGTGAAGCCACCTGATGGTGTATGGTTGTGGGTGTGCTATGGTCGATAAGCCCATTTTCTTCATGACCTTTGCTAAAATGAGGTTCTTACAGTTGCCACTGTTGATAATGAACTGTAGCGGGGAACCCTTTATCGACATATGGGAGTGGAAGAGGTGCTCCTCCTCCACTGGATCTTTGGGTTCCTCCTTTTGAATATTCATGGTGGCAATGGTGGCGTTGGGCTCTCCATCGATAATCTGCTTCCCTTTCTCATTCCCCTTGTCGGGTTTTGACTCAGAGTTGGAACATGCATCTAATTAAGAAGCCTTCAACTCAACCACCAGTGATTTCTTGGTTCGACACTCACTTTTTTTGTGACTGGAGCTCTTATGGAACTCACACCACTTTTCCGTGTCCTCCTTGGAATTCGCGGTGTTGTTATTTGCCTGCAGATTTGGCAGGTTGTCTTGGGCCATCTCGCCTTGGCTTTGTCCTTTGTTCTGCAGTTTTGGGGCACCTTTCCCTTGCTTCAGATTCATGGATCCAAAGTCTCGATTTTTCTATTTAAGTTTCTACTCGATCTTGACAGTGTATCGGTACACCATGCTGAGCGAGGAGATGTCCAAGAACTCCATCTCATCCTAGATGCACCTGTGTAGGCAGTCGCGGTACCATAGTACCAAATTTTTCTTAGAATCCTTGATACCCAACTTCATGCGAAGGGTGTGAAAAACATTGGTAAACTCCGACATGTCTTGGTCCCTTCCCTACCGCAACATGGTACACTTTATGTATTTATCCTCATTGCTCCCGACAGGGTAGTACTGCTCCTTGATGGCATCCTGTAATGAATTCCAAGTGGGTGTGGCTAAAAATAGTGAGGGTGTACTTTCATCCTTCTGCTCATAGTAGGTTTCCCACCAGTCCTTGACGTGGGGGGCAACTTTGAGAAGAGAAAAAGTAACCTTTTCCCGGTTGGAAAAATCATGAATAAAAAAATATCCTTCTAGCAGATTTAATCATTTACCTACAACATCTACATCTATTTGACCCTCAGATATGGGAATGTCAAAGTTTACTTGTACCTTAAAAGGAGTGGCACCTCTAGAGTGGCTGCTGGATGTGGATGCACCGCCGGTGGGCAACCATTGAAGGCTCTGGGGAAAGTTATCCATCATCGTGTTCCTTTGTTTCTCAAGGGCCTCCTCGAGCAATATTTTGATAGGATATCCTACTCCCTCATATTTCTTTTCTTCCCCAAGGGAGGAAGTCAAGATTTGCGAGGCTGGTCTTGCAAAGATTCAACTAGTTTAAGCCCTAACTCCTTATATCCCCACTGCATTGGGGACATGCAAAGAAAAACAAAGAAAGAGTAAACCACTCTGATACCACTGATTTGAATTTAAACAAGAATGAAACAAATTACAGATATAACCAAAAACACAAATATGTAACATAAATAACACTTCATTTCATTAATATCAAATATTGAAATATGCTTACAAACAGAATGGAAATAAGACTAGCTCAGGCATTGGTAGCTTATATATGAGAAGAGATGTGGCAGCTAAATGCCTCTGAGATGTGTTACAATGAGGCTTGAGGGCCTATTTATTATTGATAAGTAATGGAAAACCCCAAACATCCAAAAACCTAACCCTAGGAGATGAAACGCCAAACTATGGGCCCCATTGGGGTAAATTGGTACATCAACTTCCTGGGGTTGTAACATTGGCATACGATCTCTGTTTGACGCATATGATACCTCAATAGAAAGAAATATCTGAGGAATATAACTAATGACAATGAATACCAAGTTTAAAATTCATATTAACCATCGGTGATTTTCCCAAAAAATTTCGTTTAGGGCCTCAAAATGACTCTAGAAGTTGAGGACCCGAAAAACTACCAAAAAAAGTAAACTGTTCTACAATTAAGGAAACTGAAAAACTGAAAGAAACAATGGTGAGGGTCCAAGTGGAATAGGTGGATGGCCACCAATATCCACCTGTATCAGTGTTTGTAAAGATTAGGGAGTTGGTGCTTCCAACAAGTGGTTGCTTGCAAAGAAAAGGGGGTTGGAGCCTCGTATAGGTTGGTTCCTACATAATTTTATGTAATTCAGAGTTGGTGCTTACATTTACATCATAATAGAAAATAATTTGTGGTTTTATTAGGTATGGGTTTCCATGTATATATTTTATATGATTGGTGCATTGTTGAATTGTTGAATGTGTTAAATTGGCTAAAAAATTGTTAAAATTTTTGAAATACTAACTCATGCCCCGCTAAGTATTTTCTTGTTTATTAAAAATTGGTATAAGAGCTGGTTCTTTCAATAACAATCTAACAACTAAAAGTTAGATTCGATACATGGCGAATTAGGATGGAAATTTCAGCAACAAAGCTCTAATATTCACTAGAAAAAATTATGCATTTTGGAAGGTAAAAATGAGAACTAACATAATGTCTCTTGGTGTAGATGTCTGAGATGCAGTGAAAAATGGCTATAAAAACCCATATTTTTGGTTGATAGAGATGTTAAGTTCACTTTCTCTTACAATGCTAGAGTAATGAATGGTATCCTAGGTGGTTTTCCCAAATCTAAGTTGGTTAAATTCATGCACTGCAACACAACCAAAGAAATATGGGATAAGTAAATGAGTTGTCCAATTAGACCTCATATCATTTAGGATAGGAGCCCCATCTAGAATACGTCCCTATTACCCTTTTCTTAAATATTTTCCTTGTCTCTAATTTTCACCAAGAGAGATGAACGCATGTGTGCCTTCGAAAAGGAAGTGAGTGTGCCTGGTGAGTGTTCGGTTGTAGGTGTGTCAAGGTTCTTCTACTGTGGAGGGAAAATTAATTGAGCCTATAAGGGAGGGGTAATAATACCACACTAATATATACCTGCACAAACATGAAATATCCATCTAACATCCAGTGGAATAGTCCATAAATATGTGACAGTCATTGCAACCATTAAAACACATTCTCAATATGATAAGCACTAAAATAACCGAAATAGTTCAACTACTTTTCTACAGGTGAAAACAAACTTGAATCATAAACATTCACATAAAATTCTTACAAATATTCATAATCCATGCATGAAGAACATGTTGGCCATGAGGCTTCATATATTAAGTAAAAGTCCTTGGACACATGTATACAATGAACACCACTAGCTCCAATAGTGGAGTGTTGGAGCAATTACTTTCTCCCCAGAAGAACTAGTTGTCTCTCTGATGCCTTGTGGGAGGAGCCAAGGTGAAAATTCCTTTGCTCATGCAATGAGGGTGTATATATAGCCAATGGGGTGATTCTTAACCTCCCTTGTGACTCTTTGACTACCCTCATGACTGTTTGAATTCCCTATGACTTTTCGACTTTACATGTCTCTTCATATTTTGTACATGTCCTTTGGAGTTCCACTTTACAATACATTTACGAATAATAATTTACATAATCCACAAGAATGATGTGGAACATGATGACCCATGACATGCCATTACATGACACTGATGACATGGACTGCATGATGACATAGCAATGTCAAGTCATTCTTGTTTCTTCTTGCTATGTGTCTTCTTGAGAATGATCTTCTGTCCACCTCCATATGGCTTAGAGATGAGGAGTCTTTAGTGATATCAAGTCTTGAGTTGTGGTCACAAACTGGTGTCCCTTTGCTTTCTCCTGATTGATCAACTTGCATATTCATATATAGAGGTGTCTTCTAGCATGTTCCCCTTCTCCATCTCCTTCATCATCTTGTCATGGTATGATAGAGTACTTACATATGAAATTCACTCATGACAAGATGACATCAGTCCAATAAACCCCTAGTCTAATATGTTGCATAATGATCCATTGACTGAGATGGAACCAGGTGGAAGGCTTACAGAGAGGCTTAGTGACTATGCAATTGTGCAACTCAAGCAATCAGGGGTTAGGCTTGAGCCTTGAGACTGCACAATGCATAGTTCAGGTTGGACTGAGGACGATGATTGCGTAGTTGGAGAGATCAAGGGGTCAGGATGAGGGCTTGATGACTAAATTTTCCCACTGCATAGTACTGGGAGGAAAAGGAGGCCGGGTGATTGCCCAATTACATAGTTCAATAGCTCAAGGGATGGGCTTGGAGACTGAGATCATGCAATGCATAATTCAAACCTGGCTCGAAAGCAGGATTATGTAGTTTTGGAGCTCAGGGGTCGGGCTTGAGCACTAAGATTACACAATGTGCATTCTTGGAAGGTAGGAATTACATATTGTGTAATTTCAAGAGGCAGGGTTGCTTCTTGAGGGCTGAGACTACATAATTAACAATTCAGGAGGGATGGGTGAGGCTAAGTTTCTTGGTCGGGAAGTTTTTTGAATTTGGCTAATTGTGATATCGATGAAGCTGAGCTAAACAATGATAAGAATTGATTGTGATCACACATTTATAACACTTAACAACACAACATTGATCATCTAGAATGCATGAACAACATACTTCCCTTAATGTGACAACTTTGCAATAAATTATGACAAGTGCGACACCAAAGATACACTTTGCGATGACCGTGACGATACTTGTGTGGCAATGCTTAAAAAATTGGAAATGAGTGTGACAAATGTTTCCATGGTAAGATCAACTCATTTACACAAATATAACCCTTTGAAACCACCAAAAACAACTTACGTACGTCATGCGACACTTAACATGCGAAAATACAACACTTTGATTTTCATGCAAATGGGAGAAAAACACTTAGAGAAAACACATGTTATAAGTCTTAATGTTTACGACGATAGTATAAAAAATCAAAGTAGGCTCTGAAATTTGGTGTAGGCCAAAATTTTGGAGGGTGTTAGAGTAGTGACAACACTTGGTGACACATTGGTAGAATTCCATCTTCTCTTTCTTGGTTGATTCTTTTGTGTAGGTTCTTAGTTCTTCAGGGAGTATTGATTCATAGTGCACATCACTTTTGGCTTCCTTAGTTACCCCGTGAATAAACATGGTCCCCTTTGTGCCTTCTCGGTCGAACACAAACATAAGATCAACGATATCACAATGTTTCAAATCACAAAGGGTAGTATATTTTGCAAGCTTTAGATTTCCAGAGTATGGATTTTCATCTTTGTTGTTTCTCCGCTGCTACCAGGCCTTGATAATACCCAGAAAGAATCACTACATGAACACAAACATTGCTTTGATACCAACGAGCTTGGACAATACCCTAACAAAGTTGTTAGCTTCACCTCTCTGTGTAGGAAGCCTTTCTCTTCTTTCACCTTTATTTATATATTTATATAGGTATGTGTATAAGAAATTATTCATTTCATGGGTGGAAGAGGGATCCTGAATTATTAAGAGTAGAAGAGGTTGTTCCTTCAGAGAAGCATATAGGGACCTCTAGTTTAGATTTGCTCGTTTGGATTTTTCCCCTTTTCCTCCTCTACTGATTGGATAAGCATGAAAATACTGAAACATAAATAACTAAGTACCATAATAAGTTTTCCAGAATAGACACAAGTATCACGGTTCAACACAAACTATCCTTATGAATGGATCATATTTTCTGTCAGAACATCATTGATCAAAATATGTAACCGAAACAAATAAGGAGGACCAAAGGTTAGCCAAATTTTGTAGTGTCACAAGACTCTTTTCAACTCAACCACACACAAAGAAGCTAGAAAACACATTCACACATGACACTTATTTACATGCATGAAAGAAAATGTAAGGCTAAACAAACAAGAAAACAAACTATGTACATATGATAGGGCACAACCCCATACCATCATCGTAAATATTGTTTTAAATCTTGGCCATTAACAGGAAGAGAGTCGATCTCCCCATCTAAATATTGAAGACAATATGTGTGTTGGCCAAGATTTTCATGCACAATGAACAATTTGATCTAGAGGGATTAAAACTTAGTATGTTTTCCTTTGTCCTCATGGGCTTTGTCCCACTTCAAGACTAGATCAACGACACTGAATTCATTTTTCCCTGTAGACTTCTTGTCGAACCAACTCTTGATCTGAATTTGAAGAAGATAAATTTCTCCTTTTGCTTTCTATATTTCTTCTTGCAACTTGTGAAGGGTGTCTATCCTACTCTGAACCAATAAACATGGCTTGCCCTAGGATTCTTGTGAAAGTTGAAGGGCAGGAAAATCGTTGTTTGAGGGTAGGATGGATTATTTTCCATACACTAGGAAGTAAGGAGACATATTCAGAGAAGGTTTTGGCATGACTTGGTCAGCCCTTAAGGAATTCACCAAATCGGCGTGTCAGTTGCTCTGTTTGAGAGAAAATGGTCTTCTTGATAATGTGAATGAGGTTCATATTAGTAGACTCAGTAAGGCCATTTCCACACAAATAGTAATTACCATTTTCAAATGCAAAATCATATAATCTTAACGATGAAAAGTGCGTTGCATTGTAAAAAACAAGTGAAGTCAGAACACCAAACCTAGAGATGATATTATGCTTGAGGAAGTTGATGACTTTCTGATCATTCACTTGTTTGAGTGGAACCACTTTTGTCCACCGCGTGAAGTAATCTGTGGAAGTGAGAATGTAGCGATGTTTCTTCAATTAGCGTGGAAAAATTTGACCTTTTATTCCACTGTGATAGGATGCAATAGGGTGACTAACTTCTTTTCTCAGTCAGAATTCTTCTAACGTACTAGAAACTTGCAGGTATATGTGTGAGAATATTTGAACAATGCAAGCCAATAAAAATGGCCCACATAACTTTGTGCATTATTGTGTCACCCAAAAAGTGTCCCTGGCTAGTCCATCGTCCATTGTGAATAAGAGAAATACTTGATTATGGTGCTTTTTTAAAATCACCCCATGCACTAATTGGTAAGATTATGATTTCAATCTGATTGCCCTCTTCTGCCGCATGGATAAGTGAGAAGGAAAATTGCCATGCTTGAGATATTGGCACACATTTGCGTACCAACATTTTTTTATAGTAGCGGGAAGCTTCTCTTTCATCCATCGCTTTTGGATGGATCATTTGGTGGATCATTTGGATGGATCATATTCTGTTACATCCACTACTTCTACTGCTATCCGACATAGAACATGGTCCTTAATAGTGTGAACTAGTTTAAATTAGATCATACTCTTTTAAACGGTCATCCAGTTCGCTCTTCCCTCACCCAACTCTTGTTGGACAAACAATGATCTAACTGTTGGGTGCGAGACAAATATAATGCAATGATTCTTCAAGGGATAGGGCCGAAAGTGCTTTACCACCTTATAGATTGCATACACATGTTTATCAATGGTGGGATAGTTAAGTTTGGTTCATTGTAGGCTGACACTCATAAAATATATTGGCTGCTCATTATTTTGATTATATTTCTGCATAAGCACAACGACATGAGAGGTATCAGAAGCGAGGGTATAGAACATAAAACCTTTGTTTAAATTGAAGTTATATAAGGCTAGTGCTTCTACGATAACTTGCTTAATACGAGAAAATGCATCCTTTTCCCTTTTGTCCCACTTGTAAGTTGCATATTTCCTTACCATTTCTTGCATAGGTTTCACAATTTGAGCATAATCGAACATGAACTTGCTTTCTTGTTCACTAGGAAGGGAATCTATGTAATAGCTTTGACCCTTTCAGGGTCCACTTTAATCCCAATATTCGCAATGATATGGCCCAAGAGGTTTCCCTCAGACAATGCAAAAATGCTTTTCTTGGGATTAAGAGATATCCCGTATTTTCGACTTTGCTCAAAGATTTTCTTCAAGTGGCATAGGTGGTTGGATCTCTTTATTGAAAATACTGTGACATCATTAAGATACACCACCACACTCTATCTAATTAGACACTAAAACGTGATATCCATCACATGTTGAAAAGTTGCATCGACATTAACTAGCCCAAAAGGAATTCTTCTAAATGTGTTCAAAAGGTAATCTTCAGTTTGTTAGGCTCCGAGATCAGAACCTGATTGTTTCTAGAATAACCATCAAGAGAAGAGATAATTCTTGATGCTGATACTATCCACAATATCTGTTCCATGGATGATATAGGGTAGTCATCTTTGTCCGAGACGCGGTTGAGATTTTGAAAATCTACACCCAAGCACATTTCCCTAAACTTCTTCCTCACTGGGATCAGATTAGAAAACCAGTTTGAATTTCGTGCCTTGTAAATGATCTAAGCATCCAATAACTTCCTTAAATCCTTATGAATCAGGGGATCAAGCGTTGGATGTACCTTTTCCAACTTTTGCTCAAAAGGCTTGGCCCCTTCCTTTATTGGGATAACATGTTGGATTATTCACATGTCGTAAGTTTTGAGCTCATTCTATGTCAACACGAAAACATCTTAGTACTAATTGAATAAGAGGATAAAGGATTTCCACTTTTATGGTGTGTAGCAAGTGTCAAGATTAACAAACTTAAGATCTTTCTCCGTTCCAAGATTAATCTATTCATGCGACAATGTTGAACTATGGGTTTTGGCATTGACTGGCCCTCTAAAATGATTCAACAAGTCATACAACATTTCCAATGATACCACACCCTTTGGCATGGGGTTCTCCTTGTTCGCTTGAGCTACACCTTGCAATTCTTTTTTTGCTTATCATCGTCAATAGATGCATCTTTAAACACATCAATGCTCGCCATGAAATGCAATATCTGTTGGTCATCATTAAAAGCATGTAAATTAGTGGTATTATAAGGGACAAATGGTTTATAAATAATTTCAATAGAAAAACTATCCCTAATCAGTGACAACCTAGCAGTGACATTTTCCAATGCATCTGCAGCTACATTATGCATTCTAGGAATAGATACAATGTTAAAATATTGGAATTGAGGAATTAAATGCCATACCTATTGTTGGTAACTTTTAAAATTAGGTGACAGACAATGTATAGTATTGCGTACATGTCACACGACGATATCTGAGTTACCTATTTCTTTAAGAACTCCAAGATTGAGGTCAATGGCTTTCTATAAGCCCGAGATAAGTGCTTTGTATTCTGCTGTGTTATTAGTACACTCAAAATCCAAGCAACTTGAGATCAAGCGTTTTCTCTGTCACGGGTCTACTGAAACACAACCAGCTCCAGATCCCTCCTGTGTCTTACAACCGCCAAAAAACAAAGTCCAAACATCATATATACTAGAGCTACGCCCTACATTAGTAGTACTACTACTATATATCTATTATACAAAGGTCATTTGTGCCAGTTAGACTAGGAAGAAGTTCCAAATATGTGTTTAATGGGACTAGGGAAGGTTGAGCAAGGTAGCACCCTAGGTTAGTCTCCAAGAAGTAATTACCAAATATTAGATCTGTAAAAGCAACTGGCTCATTTTTCCCCTCGAAGAGTGTGACCATGTGCTTCATTTTAGGTTATGAGTCTACCCAGATTTGGTTGTTTCTACCCTTGTACGAAAGCCACAAATGTGACCAGTTAGTATCAAAATACCCCTATAATTTGTTGGACCAGTCTCTACTCAACAATACACTGTATGCTTCTAGGATGTCCACAACTACTATGTTTATACACTGGTGAACTCAATGATTAGATGATAGGCAAATAAACACATTTCTAAGTTCACCAATCGCATGGAAAAGAGTCCTGTCCAGCTGAATTATATGTGCATCTATCTTATCCCATTTTTCTTTAATTTTCTTAGCTCCAAATAGTGGCATTACATTTACAGATGCACCAAAATCAACTAAGCAATTATGTACATTGTAATTAGAAATTTTGAATGACAATAAAAACGGAGGGAAAAGTGTGTTAGCATCTAATGTCAACACATTAAGAGAAAATTCCAGGGGACTAGAAGACTTACCAGATCCCTTTTGCCAAGAAGCATTGTTACTCGAGGCAGGTTGTTAAGGATCTCAGGTAAGCAGTCCCCACTGGCTAGTGATCCTTGTAAGTTCAAAGAGTGAAATATTAGCGCGATCTTTCTTCATATCTTCAGCTATGTTATGTTGGATTAAGGGGGCCTGACCTAGGTTCAGAGTTGTTTGCACCAACCAACAAAACCCTAACTGTTGGCCCTTTTGACAACAACTTGCATAACGCAGGCTATAGTCTCACTCGAAGCAGTATTGGGGGATGCTAGAACCAGGTTTCTGCATCCATGGACATGTGATAAGTGGTTTTTAAGCTCCTATAGTTTAGATATGCCTTTGCGCAGATTAATAGGCTTTTATGGTTCACTACTACAACTCTATGAGAACAACTTCAAGACCTTCAAAAAGGTTTGCGATCAGTCTTTGCGGACCTTAATCAGGCAAATTACCTACTTTCGCACATCAAGAAATAACCCTAGATCTGATTTCGTGAAAATCTATCCAATTCATTATAAAACATAGTAGAATCAACCCTTAACTTCAGGAACACAGATAATTACTCAAAGCATGCAATAATAAGATAGATTCAGTAGTTTCACACGAAATTCATACATTATTTCATGAAAAAATATCATTGAGCGACATAATATAACATAAACAAAATCAACTGAAATGCTCAGATTGCATAATAATTCTTCAAAATCAACCTTTATTGATCTTCAATGTTCAGATTACAGACTCTTCTACCCTGCACACTTAGCTGCAAGGGTTTGCACACTCAACTGCCGACTTACCAAGGCCTCCTACGCACTCAGCTGCAAGAGCCTTCCCCTTCTCGCCTAAGTACAAGAAGCAGAGCCTTCTTGTCTTTGCACTTTCCCAAAACAACAAAAACCATTCAAAGTCCACAATTCTTCCTTCTAAGTTATCTCTACGACTCTCTATGACTCGACTATTTATAGCTTTTTTCCATACAATACCATGGTGTGGACCATGGGAGAATCTTAAAATTGACACAAACAAGGGGCTAAGACCCCTTTGACTCCTATCTACCTGTGCACTCTGCATCCACATTTTGCAGAGACTTTACATCTTTTACAAAAAAATATACAACACTTGGGTTAACTAACCCCAAAACTGACCCTAGGGACCCTATCCTAATAGGCCCCCAACACAAAGATTGTGACTCACCCTCACGTCACTCAGCTGGCACCTCGATCTTTCTACGCAGACCATCGAGCTCAACCTGCAACACTGCAACTTCAACAGTGCTCTGTGCCATAGCCTGCTGCACTTATTCAACCAAATTCTATGTTCTCGGGCCTTCCATCGCTAGATGCATTATACTCTATGTCTGTTGTAGCACCTTTAGCGTTTCCTGAAGTGATAGAGTAAGCTGACAAGATTCCTCCAGCCACAACTGTAATCTGAGCTTTAGCAGGGCCTCCTTCCTCTATAATTCTTCTACCTATGTTTGCAATTGATTTCCATCCTGTAACTTCGCGAGGCGTTGCGCTCGCGCCAAAGTGCACACAGTCACTCATACCTCATCATACTCCCGCTGCGTCTCTCGAACATCGGTGTTCAACTATTACAGGGTCAGGTCCTCCTACAAATTTGTCCATAATTCTATAGCCGCGTCAAACATTGCTGCACAGTGTGTGACTGTGGTATCTAATGTGTTCATACCATCCTTGATTGCTACTTCACATTGCTCCCGTACCTCTAGCAGATTTTTTGGCTGCAACTTCAACTGCAGCTCTGCTATCTTCATATGGAAGTCAAAGGTAACCCTACCAACCTCATCCTTTGAGGTGGGTACCACAATAGCCAATTTCCTTACTTTTGCTGAGTCTTCTGCATCCTATGGAATTTTCAATTTGGTTACTAACTTGTAGGCCTGCTCGATTGTGGTCTCTAGGATCTGACATTGTGTCTGCAACTCCTCATTTTCCTTTAGTGCTTGAGTTTTCTCTGAGAACATTTGTTCATTGTTGATCATAAACTCACTTATGATGGTGAGCGCTGCTCTTTGATCCTCAGTTCTTCTGAAACCCCCTTATGTAGTGCATGGAGGGTCTAGAGTGGCAGCACAACCAAATTCAGCCTCATTTCCTTCAATGTGCTGATCACAGTGCGATCTTCATATGACTCTACGCAAATGGACCCTTCTGGCAATGGTATAACTATGAGGTCCATGGTCCATTCCAGCTCCGCCATTGCTCCACTTCCATGTATCAGGCTCAATTGTTCCCTGCTCGCTTGCTCTATGCCCACCTGAATTCTGTTAGCTTAGATTTTCATCTCACATAGATCCTTTTGGATGCTTCCTAGTGTATGCATGTACTGTTGCTCAAATTGTTGCAACACCTCAATCGTTGTGTCTCTGACCTTGTCATCAATCTCATCGAGACCTCCTTTAGTCATCACCATTGGGTTGATGTGTGTCTACTTATCAGACTTATGCTTTTTTCCCTTTCCACTCGTCTTCTCTAGCCCACGCCTATTCAAGGTGAAAGGAGTGCTCTGCTCCTCACCACCACCTCCTCCCTGCTGTGACAAATTTGGCTTATCGGTGTACTATGAGGCTGATTCTTCGCCTTATTTTGTATCCTGTTATTCTTTCTCAGCCTGATCTTTAGCAGTGCACTCTTTCTCCACAGTTGCCTTAGCAGCAACTTCCTTCTTCTTCTGCTCATCGAGAGCTCGCACAATCTTCTGAGCAGCCTCCTTATGCTTCTGTACAACTAAGCTCTCCGCACATTTTCTTGTTCCCACATCAAGCCCCGTGGGTTCACGCCACTCTACTGGAAAATACCCATGATCTCCTGTACGTCCGTCTCAAATACCGAATAGGGAAATTTTTGTTAGATGTGCTTTGGGTCCTTTCGTGCTCTGATCGACACACTGTGGAAGTTAACCTTGAACTCCGCATAGGATATTAGTTGCTTGAACAAGGTTGGGGACAACCTTGGCCTCTAATTTATAACCATTTGAAGGTCCATCTCCATGAGGATCCAGAAAATTTTCGACTCCTTAATTCTTGCTGGATCCTTTGTAGACCATAGCGAGGCGAACCATGCTGCCTCAAGTAAATCTTCCTTGTGTGGGGGGAACTGACTATCCTCCAATAACCTCCAAGCTACGAAAACAATAGATAATAGAGGCCATGCGTAATGGAATGACTTGCGCTCTTCCTAAGTCTCTCGACAGTTCGCGAGGAACTCCTTACATATATATTTTTCCCAATTGTACTGAACACCTTTAGTGCACTAGGCTTCTAGTGACTCTACTGGTGCCGAAACCTCATCCACGCAACACTTCCTCATGATGTTTCTTGTAATAATATGGACATCGAACTACATCACCTAGTCCTGAATAGAGCGGATTAAATATCCATGTGACTTCTTAACAAGACCATACTCAGTCTTCATTTTATCAACTAATTCTTTTTCCTCACTTTTCCCTCCAAAATCCTCGGTAGGGTCTGCCCCTTTGTAAGTCAACTTCGTTATGTGATGGATTAACATATCCATTATCAGGATGGGCTCCCCAAGCCAAAGGCATCCATCATGCACCAGTGTGAGGAGTTGGCACACACACACTGTGTTGATAGTCAATTTATGATAATGTGACACAAAGAGCATGTGCATCAGCCCAACCTGCTCAACACCTCTGACCCACTTCATGGGCTCTAACCGCGTAACCCTAGTCTCCTCATAGTATATTTTTGTCATAGACTTGTTGGTCGCCAAGTGTGGGAACCTCTCATGGTCCGCGAGGTCCCAATCCTCCATTTTTAGCATTGGAATGCGCATTGATGTAGGACCTTCAAATTCCACCTGTTCAGGAAACATGGGTGTCGAAACTGTGAATTTCCTGGAGTCGGGGTCCTTGGTAACTTTGGTTCTTCCCTTCCGCGGAGGGATATACTCAGGAAGTCGTGAGATGGGCTCGACCTCTTTAGCATCCAATTTCTCTATACCTTGGTATTCCACCTCCTCTAAATCAACCACCTTATCTGGTTGTTTGTCTTTCTTCTCCTTTTGTCACACCTCCGGATTCTTCCTTAGTGACATTCTCACCGGCATTAAATTCTTCTTCTTTTCCTTTGTGGCCGATTTATTCTCTTTTGTGGCGGATTGCTTTGGCCTCGGCGGACCTCAGCATGATAGGCATAGGGGTTATAGCTTCCATACTTGATATCTCAGGGCCTGTCACATTAGAAACATAAGATTCAACACTCTTCGATAGGGTTGGTGGAAATCATTTGCTAGAGAATGACCTTCTGGTTCCACGTAGGTAAGGCAAAAAATTCCGAGCTTGTCATGAAATCCTCCCAGAATTGACGACTCATAAACTTCAGACATCAAATCACCCAGACAAGTCTCAAAATGTAAAGTGTTCTTTGGTGGTCTAACAAGTGTGATTTATAGGAATTTTTCAATTCAAATCCTAATTTTCCCCCCAAATTCTTATGATAAATGCATCTTTAGCAGCAGATCTTCAAATAGTTTTTCCATAAATCGCACCTACCCACTCCTCCTAACTTCTCTTTGGTCATTAAGTCAAGAATAATAACCTCAATGACTACTTTTTGACCCATCTGTGCGACGCCATCCCTCATGGCACAACTCATCCAACACAGTTCCACTTGTCGCACCCCTCTCATCCGTCACGCAACCGTTCTACCACGTTTGTCACCTAGTCAGGCATCATAGTTTATAGTCCCACAATCCCTTACAACTGTCTTGATTACTAAGACTATCCTGCTGCCATATAGTCATCATGGAGGGGAAGGATCCCTTGTGTACAACTTTAGCCTAATTTCATTCACTTTTCTGGGGAATGGTTCTCCATTCAAATTCGTGAGCTAAACTGCACCACCATCCGTGATCTCCTTAATAACATACGGCCCCAACTAGTGCATTGGAAACTTTCCTGGAAACTTTGTGAACTTGTTGTCATATAACAACACCAAATCATCTACCTTGAATGTGCACAACTTAATATGCCAGTCATGCCATGCCTTCTCCCATTCCTTTTGCACTTATTGGTGAAATCCTACAAGGAAGAAATATTCTTCTAAATCCCTGATCTGCGCGAGCCATTCCTCCAAGGTCTCATGTCTGCCATCTCAGTCAAGGTTGCAATTCATAAACTTGGCACAATATACTCCATTGGAATTACAACTTCAATTCCATAGACCAGCTTGAATGGTGTTTTTCCTATCAACTTCTTGTAGGTCATCCTATAAGCCCACATTATAATAGGTATTTACATGTCCTAATCATTCCTTTGTGCATTTCATACCTTTGTCAATGCATGCTCCAAAATTTTATTAAAAGCTTCCACCGTTCCATTCGCCTGTGGGTGATAGGGTGTCCTCTTTTGATGATACACCTGAAATTGTTCCAACATCAAGCTGATCATTTCATTCAGGAAATACATACCCCTATCACTCATCAAAATCATAGGGCATCCAAACCTTGTTAAGACATACTCAAATAGAAACTTCGTAGGAGTGGACACTATATAATCCTTCACTGGCTATGCTTCCGCCCACCTAGTTAAATACTCAGTTGCAGTAATGATATACCGCGCGCCCATCTTCCTTCTTGGTGGTTGTATGGGACCTATAAAGTCAATGGCCCATTTCTCAAATACCTGCAACGAAACTTGGGGATATAAAGGAAATTCATCCCTTCGCAAAGGCTGCCCCATCCTTTGACAAGCATCACATGCCTTGTAGTATGCCTTAGAATCCTTATGTAATGTTGGCCACCATAACTTAGCAAAAATATTATGCGTGGTTTCTTTCCCTGCATAATGACCTCCTACCACTCCTCCATGGGGTTTAGCTAGGATACTAGCACGTTAAAACACTGGAACATACCTTTGCAATATTTCATCTGGCCCCATCTTATATACATGACCTGCAATTATCGAGAAATCCACGACGCGAACTATAACTCCATCTGTTGGGTGGAATAACATTCTGAAGCTGATCCAATTGTTAAGAACTGAATAATATTGGAAAAATTATTGTTCGCAACATGCACCATAAAGAGTTGCATGTCGGGCTGTCCTTCCTCCAAACTACTTGGTTCCTCACTTATTTCAATCCTTGATAGATGGCCTGGGCTTGCATTTAGCCTTCCAGGCTTCACAATCACTTCAAAGTCATACTCCTGGAACAATAATAACCAGCGACATATATTCCTCCCCAACACAGGCTTATTGACCAGGTACTTTAGTGCGAAGTGATTAGTATACATTTTAAAGTGTCTGCCCAATAAATAATGTCAAAACTTTTGCAACGCGTAGACCATTTCCAGTCCTTCGCGCTCTATGGTGAAGTAATTCTTGTCGGATTTGGACAACTTTCTACTCGCGAAAGCTATCAGATGATCAATCTCTTCCTCACGGCTTATGTTAAAATTGCTCCTAGCACAATGTAGGAGGAATCAACATACACATGAAATTCCCTTTTCCAGTTCAGAAACACAAAAATAGGTGTTGTCACCATTTTCTCCTTCAAGGCGTCTAAGTTGCATTGATAATCTTCACCCCAACAAAACATCGCATCCTTCTTTAACAATTTTTCATTAGCACGGTTATCTGGGCATACCCCTTGATAAACTTCCTGTAGTACCCAGTGTGTCCCAATGTTGCACATAGTTGTTTCACATTCCTAGGTGCTTCCAAATTCACAATTACATTGATCTTCATGGGGTCCACCATCAATCCCTGCTTATAGAAATCATGGCTGAGAAAATTCCCAAAAGGAACACATAATAAACATTTCTTTAAGTTCAACGTGACCTGATACCTTCGACATATATCCAACATTAGGCACAAACTCGCAACATGTTTCTTTTCCAACCCAAGCACAATCCAATCATCAAAATATTCCTCCAGGAACTTATGAATGAACTCCTTGAACACCGCGATCACTACCTAGAAAAATATTGTAAGCACTTTCTTCAATCTGAATGACATAACTGTATATTGAAAGATCAATTGTGAAGTTTGTTTTACTCCAATTTTCTGGCGTGATATTTATTTGATGATATCCCAAAAATCCATCAGTAAATGAATATGCCTCCTGTCTGTGAACATTTTCTAGCACTTCGTCAGTAAACGGCGTTGGAAATAGATCATGCACATAGGCATCATTCAACTTCCACAAATCTATGCATATGTGGATCTCACCCTTCTGTTTCTTTTCTTGGACCACCATTGGGCATGTGCAATCTGATTCTTCTACTGGTTCAATAATACCAAATTCCAACATTTTATCTAGTTCTAGGCACACCTCCTTATAATTTGGATTCATTCGATAAGGCCGCTACTTACCCTAGATCCAAGATTACCTGGTTCATTTCATAATCACCTATCTGCACACTTAGCCGCATCTCACACCCCGTTCATGCCTTATATTTACCAATTTTCTAACTGTGTGCTACTCCGTAGGAGTCTTTTCCTTATTGGTGCATTTTTTTATTAAGTCTTGTAATCCTTTGACAGCTTTCTGATCTCGTAGCAGCTTCATACAAGTCTTTAGAAAGGTATCGAGCATTAAAGGATCTACTTCTTACGCCGCATTAGTCTCTAGCAGTTTTTCCTAAATTCCTGAGGTGGAGGCATCAACGAAGTTCTTCTTAGCTTCAATGAAAGTCTATTTAACTCTACTGAGATCAAAAGTGACTTCCTTCTCAATAGCCTTGTGCACCCATCCATCTTCCTCAGGTTTCTTACCTTTATCTGCACCAATTGTCATACCACTTCTCAACACAATATTTATGTTTTAATCCTCTTTGCGGGGCTCAAAATTCATCATTTGAATGTTTTGCGTAGGCTGTTAGGACTATGCCTTCTTCTCTTGCATCTTTTCCATAAGGACCAGACATTCCTCTATGACATGGTCAAACTGTTGAAAATATTGACATGAAGGATGCATGGGGTTTTTACAATCTTGCACGAAGTGCCCTTCTTCACCATAGTTATAGCAGATGACCTGCTCACTCCCTCGTCTTGGTCAAGATCCTCTTCCTTGTCCTCGACCTTGGAATCCTCCATGTGATACTCTTGAACCTTGATCTTGAGGCTGATTCTCTACCTGCATTTTGTAGGTAGGGGTTCTATCCATCATCAACTCATAACTCCTACAATGGCATTCATCGTGTCCTACAAACTTATAGAAATTACAAAATAATTGTTGAGGGGTTTGTACAAACTTCTACAATAGATGACAATTATCAATAACATGTTGTCATGTAACTTGACAAATAGCGCACCACAGTGCAGATCCTGTGCTTGTCCCAACATTATTCTCTAGTTTCAGGGGTACAAGCCCTCCTCCTATAATATAATTCTTAAATACCGGGCAATGATCCTTATCATGTCCATGACTCTTATATTTCAGACACCAGATCTCAGCACCTCCGATTGAGCTTCCCTTCCTTTATTCAAGCTATACAACTCCAAGTGCAGGATTTCTAGTAGCGAATGAATCTGTTGCACTTCCAAGTTCCTATCTTGGATAGGCGAGGCCTCCAATCTCATCATGATCTCCAAGGCTTCCACTTGCGTTGCTATTTTCTGTTGTGCCAGAGGTGTTCTTAAATGTTGCAAGAGCGATGCTATAAACCAGTCGCGATGTTGGGAATCTGAGATTTTCATATTAGCCTGCATGATGAGGCACTTCAACCTCTGATCAAAGTCCCAAGGTGTCTCATCAACCTTCTGTTGGATTTCCTTAAATTCAATTACTGATTGCACCTCAGAATCAGGCTTATTGAACTCCTTGTTCAAAGCTAGCTGAGTATCTGCCAACGACGCGTTGGGGTTATCAGTGCAATACTTGATATACCATGTTAATGCGTGGTCCTATAAGGTTGTAACAAACTGCACTTTATTAATATTATCGTCTGCAATCTGTTTTGTTGTCAAAACAACATCTGTGACAAACCAAAACTGTTATGGATCTTCAGTCCCTATTCCTTTAAAAATCAACATTTTCATCGCATTCGCCATGTTGAATGGTGGAAGTGGAGGTGGAGGTGGTGAACACGTAGGTGTATGAGGCAGAGATGGAGGTGGAGGTGGAGTGGATGGATGAGATATCCTTGGAATATTCTGTGTAATTAACTGAACTACACTTCGTGGTGTAGTCAGCATTGTCCCTTCGTTGTCACTTGAAGGGGGTTTAATGAGCAGACTATATTCTGGGCTAGATCCTCCGTTTATTCTAAAGAATCTCCCACTTCGAGTAGCCCCAAACATCAAGGTAACTGCATAGCCCTTTTTTACATAACAACATTTTAATCCAAGTCTTCAGTGAGTTCAGACACTTACCTCGCGTTCCTCTAAAAAATCTTCATTCCACTTCACTATAGCTAATATTTCTATCAATCACGAAATAAGTCACAAAGCTTCCCAATGTGCGATCAATCCAATGGTCCACAACCCATACACTATTTCTTTCTGATGCTTCCAGACATCACACCAATTCAAGATTCCACACTATAGGGCCTTTGATTTGCCACGTCCCTTTACTATCATCTAATTTAGACAACCATTCATATAGTTCTTCAGGGAAGAAACATAAGAACGTGTCAGTCTCATTTGTATTAAAAAATCTCTACAAACACTACTCCTTGGATAATTTAGGGTTCATGTTATCATGAGCCGTGAACTCGTGTAATTTTTGATCAATCCACTTATCAAGCTATTTATTCGTAGGAAACCATTTGTCACACAACTCTTAGATAGATCCTGGTCCCAACAATGAAACCATTTGTTAGCTTAAGGGGGCTTGACCCTGTTTCAGAGTTGTTTGTGCGAACCAACAAAACCCTAAATGTTGGCCCTTTCAGCAACAACCTGCATAGCGCAGGCTGCAGTCTCACCTGAAGCAGTATGGGGGGATGCTAGAACTAGGTTTTTGCATCTAGGGACATGTGATAAGTGGTTTTTAAGCTCCTATAGTTTATATCTGCCTTCACATAGATCAGTAGTCTGCTATGGTTTGCTACTGCAACTCTACAAAAATGGCTTCAAGACCTTCGCGAAGGTCTATGATCAATCTTTGCGGACCTTAACTAGGAAAATTACCTACTTTAGCACATCAAGAAATAACCCTAGATCTGATTTCGTGTAGATCTATCCAATTCATTAGAAAACATAGCAGAATCAACCCTTAACTTCACGAAGACATATAATTACTCAAATAATGCATGAATAAGTTTGATTCAGTAGTTTCCTGCGACATTCATACATTATTTCATGAAAACATATCATTGAGTGACATAATATAACATAAATAGAATCAACATAAATGCTCAAATTGCACAGTAATTCTTCAAAATCTATCTTTATTGATCTTCAACATTCAGATTATAGACTCTTCTACCCTACGCACTTAGCTACAGGGGTCCACACACTCAATTGTGGACTTACCAAGGCCTCCTATGCACTCAACTGTAGGAGTATTCCCCTTCTCACCTAAGTATAGGAAGCAGGGCCTTCCTACCTTAGAACTTGCCCAAAACAACAAAAACCATTCAAAGTCCACAATTCTTCCTTCTAAGTTATCTCTAAGACTCGCTATGACTCAACTATTTATATCTTTCTTCCATGCAATACCATCGTCCGTAGACCATGGGAGAATCTTAAAACCGACCCAAAGAAGGGGCTAAGACCCCTTTGACTCCTATCTACCTGCGCGCTCTGCATCCACAGTTTGCAGGGACTTGAACTCTTTTACAAAAATTTATACAAAACGTGGGTTAACTAACCCTAAAACTGACCCTAGGGATCCTATCCCAACATGTTATAATCAAGTGAGATGGGAATTGTCGAAGTGTCTAGAGGAGTGAATTTATTTGATACTTCCAAAATGGTAGACTTGCTTTTGTTGTTGGCAGAAGTAATTTTCATTGTAGTAGTGTTTCGAAACTTGCTCTGAGTGTTCTGAACTGAGATGATAGGGGATGTGATCTTCCTTAACAAATTTTCTTTTAGTTTCTGCCTTGTCAACTCTTGTTCGGAGACCATCCCTTGGCTTCTCAACTTATATCAATTGTTCTGCTTTTGAGCCGGGTCCTCACTCAGTGGCAGTTCTTTGAATTTTTTCTTTTTAGCTGCATATACACAACTGAACGTATTGACTTTGTGTCCAACACTCATAGTTTATTTAGCTGTAACAATTTCTTCCTTCTCTTCCACTTGATCAGTCTCCTCATCTGAAAGTATTGTATCAATGATGTGTGTAACTAGAGCGTTCATGTAGTGATTCCATTGCGAGAATATAGTTTATGAATTATACTCTTGATGAAACGAACAATATTGGGCCATGACCATGCTTTCAACATTTAACATGGCATTTGAGATTTGTGTAGACTTAGTTGGCTGATTGTTGTCGCTACTACAGTTGGAAACCCTTCTCAGGAATTTGAATTTAGGGGGATTGGTTCTTACGGTGGTCTCGCTTGACCTTTGTTTTAACTCTGCCATATCATTGGACAAAGACTTAATGGTCAGGGTCAAGCTTTAAAGATACACAACTTCTTTGTCCTTTGCCTTACCTGAAGAGGCTTAATACCTTTTAACCTTGTCTTTGGAGTATTTTGATGGTTCATCATTGATAATGACTCCAACTGTGCACAATTCCTTTTCAATTGCAATAGCTTCTCCGTAATTTTCTTCCAAAGTTTGCTTCACAACTCTCTTCATGAACTGTGCAATGTTTATCGGTAAGGTAGACATGTAATAATCGATTGTGATGGAGTTGTGAGGTTTCATATTTGCAGGAATTTTTTTCAAAATGTGATTAAACCTCTGGTTGAAATCTTTAACTTTCTCTTTCGGCTCCATCTTCAAATTTCCCAACTCTTTCAATAACATGGGAAGGGTTTTTTCGTCGGAAAACTTTTCAAGGAGCACATTTTTAAACCCTTTCTAATTCTCAATTGAGTTTGGAGTAAGACTGTGGTACCATACAACTACTATTCCATCTAAGGTGCAAGGAAAAAGTCTACATGCAATCATCGTAATGTACCTCAAGCATTTGAAGATGTAGGTAGAATTTGTCCAAATGGTATGCTGCTTTCACTGCTTATTCAGGGTCGTACATTGTTAATAGCTTCTCCAGGTGCCTTAACATATTGTGTAAAACACTTGGCAGTGTAAGTGGGCCCTGAGACATCTAATCCAGATCTTGTTCTGTCATGTCTTCATCTCTATGCTCCTCCTCTTCGTCAAAATCTGATGGATCTTCTTCATCCTCTTCGTAACTACCTAACTTGTGGAAAGTCTTGTCTGAGATTACAACGTCATCTCCATCACCATTGTTAAAAGATGGAGGCTTCTATGATTTCTTTGCATTTTCAGCAGTATCTACTAACTCTTCATGGGTGGTGAAAACCAAATCTTCTACTATGGAAACCACTATACCAATAGGAGTGGTTACATTCTTCTTTGGAAATTATGGAAGACTGTGTACTCAAGGAATCAATTTGATAGCCTTTGAAAACTTACGAGGTATAGGCGGGATGGCCCGACCTACTCGCAAGGGATTTCACAAGTTTTTCCAAGATCAAGTTGAGAAGATCCACCAAATTCAAGAATATGAGAAGGGGAGGTGTTGAAAATATTACTACCTTGAATGGAAGATGGGTGACCGCTTTATTAGGATTGAAACCAAGGAGTTTGATTACACAGAGAATAGGCTAGATTGAATGTGCATGCAGGAACTTCTTATCACTGTCAAAAGGAAGCTCTTTGAACCAACTTTCCAACGCCTATCATGGTTCCCAATTTCAACTCCGGATACTCCTGTTACACTGAAAACAAAACTGCCTTATGACCTTCAGAATTTGCGTACAAAAACCTAAACCACTAATCCCCTCTTCAATGAAGAAAAACTGCCTTTTATAGGCCTGTAGGTACATTCTAACTCCTTTGGCCTAAACATGGAATGAATTAGCTACATTCTGGGTAAGTTGATACTCGATCTTGTTATAAGGCGACACCTTAGATGTTGGTTACAAGGTATTCAAATTAAATAACCAAAACTTAAATTCGAAAACCCAAAAATAACATTATGTTATAACAGAACCCACTGGTGGTCAACTTAACCACATGGAGGATGGAATTGTTACATGTGACTGGCGGTCTAACCATAACACGCCACCTTATAGGTTATTTTTCAGCGGTTCCGGCTACTGATCTATGACGTGTCCATGTGAAAATGCTTATTCACGGCGATTTCGGTAACTACGAGGTAATTGCGATGTGAGCTAATAGTGCGGTGAAAGGCATTAACATGCGATAAATTTGCATGGTTTGAAGACTGACGAATATTGCTAACCCAATGATTAACTCCCCGATGCTAACCCTTCTGTTCACATGCTATACTTTCTAGTGACTGTTTGATGCTGCGGTGAACTGTCCACTTGTTGACTCCGCTGACTAACACTGCCTCTGTTCACATGTGCATGACCCTTAACGGTTCCTACATGGTCAAGGTTGGCGGTTTAGAGACCGTCAAATGTATTTGTATTGTTTTTTTTATGTGTTTTGACATATTAACATATGCCGAGAGTGGGTTAGAACTTTCGTTTAGGCTTAGTTTTAATAGTTAGGTTTAGGTTTTAACGTATTAAAGTGTAGTTTAATACATATTTTAATGCATTAAGTTATGGTTTAGACTTAGGGAATGGATTGTTTTGGATTTATATTTAGGATTAGGGCTTAGGCTTTATATTAATTTTAAAATACCCTTTTACAACACATTTGTCACAATGTGACATAAAACCATATGCATATCGTCGACACCAGCTACATTTGTGATGACAACCCTTTGTCGGCACCCAAATCCTGAGAAGGAAAAAGACAAACATGTCGATGACCAACTCCTAGCAGAACTGTCGATGAACACATGTCGACAACCAGACACAAACCCATTACCATGAAAACCATTAACATCACCTGAACAACTTGAACCAAAATCAACATTGGCAAAACAGAAAGACACCAAACTGGACACTGAAATATGACGACAACACAGAACTGAATGTTGATGACGACACTGAACACTGAAGATGACCTCTACAACTGATCTGATGAGATCCTCCTGGATCAATCCTCTCCACTTGAAAGCTTTTGGACCACAAAGGTTTGACTAAACAATTTGTCGATGAGGGTAGAAATCCCTCTCTTTCCACCTTGCCCTGATGATGTACCAATATATTCGATCAATCACCTGCAAGTGATGACCTTGATGATGCTGACCATGGCACATTTTGAGTCGGCGACCTATTCCATCCATCTATAGTATGAACAACTTGTGACGATGGGAAGATAACCTGTTATGAACATGGAAATTGAATTCTTTCCATGAAGAACCATGAGTTAATGATTCATAATCATGTTTGAAAACAATCTCTACTGGATATTGTTCAATACCATCAACATGTATTAACAATCTATTTTGTGGAATGACAAAGACAATCAAATATATTCTTGACATCAAACCAGCTACTTGATTTAACATACTTTCCTGATCCCTGATTACTAAGTGAACTTGCTACCATAAACCCATCAAACTGTAAGGTGAAAATTGCTGCAACTTAGTTTGATTATGAAAGTATTAAATTATCTGTTGATTTGTTTGAATCACTTTTTCTTCATTTATTAAATTATGTTTCCATTAGTTAGCACTTTCCCCTGATGCATAAGTTTCCTTTAGACACTTTGACACTGCTTTAGAAAAGGATTTGATATGAAAACAAATAGGTTTCCTCTCCACTTGAAAAGAGGTTTCCAACTATTCGAAACATGAAATGGTGACACAATACAAGAGAAATTGAAAACTGACTTTCCCCAATACTGATCTGTATCCTTGTAACCGTTAATTTCCAAACTTGAACTGAATTGATTCATTCTGGCATTAGGAAGAGGAGCTTTAGGCACAAATTGTAATTCATGTTGTATTCCCTGCTTATGAGTAAGATGTTTGGTTTTACATAGAACTGGAATAGTTTCTATCTCTTTGATCAAACTTTCTTCAAGCCGAGTCTCATAACCTGAACAAACATCATGTTTATGATGTTCCTTTACACACATGATTACACATCTTTTATTTGAACTTATTAATCATTTCATCTGATTAGAAACAACTTAATTCAAGTGATTTTTTTTTTTATGTGCCTTGACAATAAGTTCAACCCCATCTTTCTTAAGGTGATATTTATGTTCCCTCATGTAAAATACTACATCACGATCATAAAGATAAGGACTTCCTAAGACAACTCCACATATGTCCACTGGAACCACATCTAATTCCACTTCATCAATGTAATTAGTTGTTATGGAAAATCTTAATTGACACTGTTTGGTGACTTTTATCCGAGTTAATTTATTTAGCCATCCTAATGGGTAAGATCTTGGATGATTCCGTGTTTCCAAACCCAAACTTTTAACTAAATATTTAGATATTAAATTCGCCTGTGATCCACTGTCAAACATTGTATCTATCTTTGTATGCTTAGAAGTTATCCTTATGTTAAACAATTCAACTATTTTATCCTCATTTGAAGGATTTATGTTTAATGAAGATGCAATAGTTTTCGAACTTGAACCAGTGTAAGAAGTTTTACCTATTGTAACCATAGCAGTTATTCTCCTTTCATCACCTGAATCTGAACCTAGATCTTGCTGGATTGCTGTAATTGCCTTCTTTTCATTCTTCTCCTTAAGGAACTTTTTGGGCTTAAGTTCTGGATGAAGTTTCCAACACTTAGATTCATTATGACCGATTCTCTAGCAATGAGAATAAGTAGGTCTTTCCTTCTGAGCTATCACTGATTTCTTTCTCTTAGAATTGTTATTCCCCTTACTATCATTGGAACCTTTGATTTCCAACTCTTTGGATGATTGCGATGAAAAATTGAATGGTCTACCACCTGATTCAATATGTATGGCACGAACACACACTTCATCAAAATCATTAGGATTAAACATCAATAATGTATGCTGCAAATATGAATGTAAGCTGCCAATGTCTTTTAACAAAGTTTCACGTGTATCCAATGAAATACCAAGCACCAATTCTTTCTTCGAACTCCTGAGTAAACTCTTGAACACTCTGCCCTTTACCTTGCCTCAGATGTTGCCAATTAATAACAACTTTATGCATGTATCCTAAAGGATAGAATTGTTTCCTAAGAGATTTTAAAAACTTAGACCATGAAGAGATGACTTTTCCTTTACGCTTTACATATATCTAAGTTTTACTTTCCCACAAGATTAAAGTTGTTCCCCCCATTCTAAGTGTAGCTAACTAAATTTTTGTTTTATCATTAGAAGTGTTCTGAATGCGACAATACACTTCTAATTGTTTAATCTAGTTATATAGTTTTTCAGGATTCATTTCGCCATCATAAATAGGTAACTCAAATTTTACATCAAGTTTCAAAAGAGATGTTTTCTTAGGTTTCTTATCTATTTTATATTTTACACTGGAAGCAGAAGAAGAAGAAGAAGAAGAATATGGTGATGGAGATGATGGAGGTGAAGGTGGTTTATCAACCTTTCCTTTGCCTTTGTCCTTCTTCAATGCATTTGAAGAAGAAGTTGCATCTCTCGCCTTCTTGTCTTCGTAAAGTTCTCCCAACATCTACTGCATAGTCAAGAATGCTTTTTGAAACCATCACTCATCTTAGTTTTAGTGTTTTCACCTGCATCATATCATGTCATGGTCGACTTATGAACGAATCGTCACTTTCCAATCTCTAGATCGATCTGCTCAAGGATTCATTCTCCTCTTTGCTAATTTGACCTGAAATTATCATAAGTTAAAAATGATGTAGAATTGATTAGCCATTATTGAATTGATTGTTAACTGAAAGTGCAGAAATCGAGGAAACTTCTTAAGAAGAAGACTTTACGATAGCTGATTAAACATAATTAAGATGCATAAGAGAAGTGAAAATAGTAAAAACACAGTGATACCAGACAGAAAAGTTGATTACGGAGTTCGTCCCTGATGGACTACGTCTCCGGGTTCGCTTTCAAGATGGGTGACCGCTTGATTAGAATTTAAACCAAGGAGTTTGATTACATAGAGAATAGACCAGAGTGAATGTGCACACAGGAAATTTTGATCATTGTCAAAAGGAATCTCTTTGAACCAGTTTTCCAATGCCTATCACGGTTCCCAATTCCGACTCCGGATACTCCCATTACACTGAAAACAAAACTACCTATGACCTCCAGAATTTGCATCCAAAAACCTAAACCACTAATCTCCTCTTCAATATAGAAAAACTACCTTTTATAGGCTTGAAGGTACATTCTAACTCCTTTGGCCTAAACATGGCATGAATTAGCTGCATTCTGGGTAAGTTGATACTCGGTATTGTTACAAGGAGACACCTTAGATGTTGGTTACAAGGTATTCAAATTAAATAACCAAAACTTAAATTAAAAAACCCAAAAATAACATTATGTTATAACAGAACCCGCTGGTGATCAGGTTAACCGCGTGGAGGATGGAACCGTCACATGTGACTGGCGATCTAACCATAACCCACCACCTTAAAGGTTAGTTGCCAGTGGTTTTGGCTACCGATTTGCGACGTGTCCATGTGAAAATGCTCATTTGCAATGGTTTTGGTAACTACGCAGTAACCGTGATGTGAGCTGACGATGTGGTGAAAGGCATTCACATGTGATAACTCTATGCAGTTTGAATACTGACGGTTATTGTTAACCCAATGGTTAACTCTTTGACGCTAACCCTTCTGTTCACATGCTACAGTTTTCGGTGACTGCTTGATGCTGCGGTAAACTCTCCGCTCGCTGACTCCGCTGACTAACATTGCCTCTGTTCACATGTGTCTGACCCCTAATGGTTCCGACGTGGTCAAGGTTGGTGGTTTAGGGACTGCCAAATGTATATGTATTGTTTTTTATGTGTTTTGACATATTAACATATGTCAAGAGTGAGTTAAAACTTTGGTTTAGGCTTAGTTTTAATAGTTAGGCTTAGGTTTTAATGTATTAAAGGGTAGTTTTAATACATATTTCAATGCATTAAGTTATGGTTTAGACTTAGGGAATGTATTGTTTTTGATTTAGATTTAGGATTTATATTCGGTTTAAAATACCCTTTTACAACACATTTGTCAAAATGTAACATAAAACCATATGCATATCATCGACACCAACTACATTTGCGACGACAACCCTTTTTCGGCACCAAAATCCTGAGAACGCGGAAGACAAACATGTCGACAACCAACTCCTGGTGGAACTGTCGATGAAAAATTGTCAACAACCAGATACAAACCCATTACCATGAAAACCATTAACATCACTTGAACAACCTGAACCAAAATCAACATTGTCGAAACAGAATGACACCGAACTAAACACTAAATACTAACGACGACACGGAACTGAATGTTGACGATGACATTGAACACTGATGATGACCTGTGCAATTGATCTGATGAGATCCTCTTGGATCAGTGAGGTTATTAGCCATAAAAATCTAGCCTCCCTCCTTCTAGCGAAAAAAATTGTTGATAGTGCTGAACCTGTAAACATTCAAGGGGTGTCCTCGATATGTGGTCCCAATTAGACCTCACACCATTTGGGATAGAAGCCCCATTCAGAATATGATTTGGTTACAATTTTCTTAAATATTTTCCTTTTCTCTAACTATCAACAAGAGAGAGGAACACATGTGTGCCTCCGAAAAGCAAGTGAGTCTTCCTGGTGAGTGTTTGTTTGTAGGTGTGTCAAGGTTCTGATACTGCAGAGGGAAAATAAAGTGAGCCTTTAAGAGAGAGGTAATAGTATCTATTGAAATGTGGCAACAAGAATATTCCAATTTTAATTTTTCCTTGAGTTAAAGTTGAGAATTAAAATTCGAATTTAGTCTCACCAGCTGTTTGAAAAATAATTAATTACATCATATTGAGTTAATTAGTTGGATAAATTCAAACATGAAGTCTTTGTGAAGTCATGCAACACTTATCCCTTTGATTGAGGAAGTTATCCCTTAATTAAGGAGATAAGGATGAGTTGTATTTGAGTTGTAATTAGTTAGCCCAGTTAACTGAGTTAAGTCTAGTTAAATTAGTTCCAAACAGTTGGAGGAACTAATTGTGATTTTAGTCATTTAGTGCATGCATGCATGAAACTAGTGTACTCTAGATAAATGAATATTCTCTCATAAATAACTCATGCATTTTAGACAAAGAACCAGTTGAGATTAAAGGCAGGGACAATGTACTATCAGTTGCAAGAATTTTTCCTATAAGAAAATCTCTTGCATGCAGAAGGAATTCATTCCTTGAGATTTGCATAGTTTTACAGTGAGAGCAGTGTGTGAGATTAGTGTCACACAAGGTTGTAGCTGGAGCACCCAGGAGAAACAACACAAGGAAATAGGAGGCTTGAAGGACAGAGGAGAAGGCATATGTGTTGTCTATTTTGTCTATGAGCAGTAGTGAGGGATTGCACTGAAAGCTAGATAGCTATGAGAGCTAAAGCTTGTGTAATCTTGAGATATTTCCACTTGTATGATAATACAGATAGAGGGGTTTTTAGCTGAGGCTTTCCTCAGAGTATTCTTCTATGTTTCATGTGTGATTGATTCTTCTTCTTTGTTATATGTGTTTTGTTTGATCTTGCTCAAATCAATTAAGCTTCTGCAAGTTTGATAGTAGAAGTAGATTAAGTATTTTGCTTTAGTACATTGCATAATCAGATTAATCTACAGTGAGAATTTCTACATGGTATTAGAGCAAAGGTGATGAGAGCTGTGAACGACATATTGAGAAGGGAAAAGTTCAAATTTTGAAGTTCTTGATTATAGGTACAAAATCGATTTCTTATCACATCTCAAAGTTCATCAATGGCGTTCAATGGCTTCAGACTCGAGTATGCCCTGGATGGAAGCTCAAATTACATAGCATGGAAGGATCGCATGGAAGCGGTATTAGAAGACAATGGTTTGAAGGATTTCATTGATCAAGAAATCCCTAAGCGAGCTGCAACTAATGCACAAGAATTGGCTGAATGGAAGAAGTGTGTGGCAAAAGTGAGAAGGATTATTCTGGAGGGAGTTCGAGACCATATTGTCTCGAGTATCCATGGGAAGGAGACTCTGTTTTCAATGTGGAAGACATTGAAGGACCTATATCAGAACAACAACAACCAGAGGAAGCTGGCACTCAAGGACAAGCTTCGGAAAATCAAGTGTGAAAAGGGCGACACTATTTCTACATATATAAACAAGCTCACCACCTGCAGAGATGAGCTTGGTAGTGTAGGAATAACGACAACCAATGATTATATGGTGAGCCTTGCTCTCCTTAGTCTTCCAAACAGATGGAATAGCTACCAGGACTCAGCGAATGGAAGAGAGAAACTGCCATATTGGGAACAACTGTAGTTAGATCTGGCTGAGGAGGAGACTAGGAGGAGCACTAGAGATGGTTCTTCATCTAAACATGATGATGAAGAAAATATAGTGTTAGCTAGTAAGGCAAGGAAAGGGAAAGGGAGGGCTTCCCATTCCAAATTGAGTTCTTCTCATGGTGGGAAGAAGATTGACAAATCTAAAGTGAGATTCTTTAATTGTCATGAGGTGGGCCATTATGTAACTACATGTCCATTGAAGAAGTCCAAGAACGGATCCTTGAAAGGATCAGAAGGTGAGGCACTGGCCTCTTAGATGGAATTGGATTTTACCCTCATCACATGCATGGTTTCATCGATGGTGGGTTGTGTTTGGTATAGGACAGTGGAGCCTCATTCCATATGACTGACGATAAGAGTTTATTCAGTACCTTGGAGGAGAAAGACATCAAGATGCACACAGAGATGGGCGGTGATGGAAAGTACCGTGTTTCACATGAAGGTACAGTTGTTTTTCAGAGGGAGCATGGATCTCCTCTCACACTAGCTGATGTAAAGTATGTGCTTGGACTGAAGAAGAACTTGGTATCAATCGCGATGTTGGAAGACAAATGCTATGATATAGTCTTCAGTAAAGGAAAGGCGTTCCTGAGACACATAGCCACAGGTCAGACCAAGAGGATTGGGATTCGAGTGAAGAATCTCTACAAGCTAGAGGTAGATGACTGTGTTGCATTGAGTTTGAAATCAGAATTGTTGCAAAGGCAAGACATTAGCAAGTTATGGCATAGGCGGTTGGGCCATTTGCATCATGGGGATTTGAAGATAATGTAGTAGATTTCTACCGGACTTCCCAAAGGTAAACTTAAGCAAGTAGACACATGCAAAGGTTATACCTTGGGAAAGTACACCAAGTCTTCCTTTCATGATCGAGATAGTCAAGCTGAAGCAATCTTGGAGTGAGTTCATACAGATGTATGTGGACCATTCTTGACAGCCTCCACCGCAAAACAAAGGTATTATGTGATTTTAGTTAATGATTTTTCTCATAAATGCTAAATCTATTTATGTAGAAGAAGGATCAAACCTTCTCAAAGTTTTGTGAGTTCAAAGCTTTGGTTGAGAAAGAATAAGGGAAGAAGATCAGGGCCTTGAGAAGTGACAATGGTGGAGAGTATGTCTCTCAAGAGTTTAAGGACTTCTGTGCTGCAAAAGGAATTAAATGGGAGTTTATGACACCTCATAACCCACAACAGAATGGGGTGGCCGAGAGGAAGAACAAAATGATTGTTGGGGCAGCTCGGGTGATGCTGCATGACCAAGGCCTGCCACTTCATTTGTGGGCTGAGGCATGCAACACATCGGTTTATTTGCAGAATAGAAGCCCGCATCACATACTTGGGATGAAGACACCATAGGAAGCTTTCTCCTGGAAGAGACTAGATGTGGGTCACTTTAGGATCTTTGGTTCATCGGTATATTTCCATGTGACCAAGGATGCCTGGAAGAAACTTGAGCCGATAGGAGAGTTGGGGATACTTGTGGGGTACAGTGATACACCCACAACTATTGAGTGTATTTGCCTGCTAGTAAGAGGACAGTGGTTCATAGAGATCTTAAGTTTGATGAGTAGAAGGCCATGTGAGGTTCCCTTGAGAGGGAGCTCCAACTACAGGCTGTGGAGGAACTTTTGGTTACTAAGGAGGAGAAGCCTCAGACTAATGTGGAGGAGCCACATATAGAGGTTCTAGGAGTGGAGACATCCACTCAAGCAGAGTCTTCCAAAGATGGGCGGAAGCGCACGCGAGAAGCTGACAAATTGTTGTTGGATGCGAGAGAGAATGTGGGAGAACCATCTTCTCAAAACAGACAGAGGAGGTCACCTAATAGGTACACTGGATACATGGCCCTTGTTGGGGAATGTCTTGAGACTGAGCCAACTTCCTTTGAGGAAGCAGTGCAGTAGTCGATTTGGGTTGATGATATGGTGGAGGAGTATGACTCCATAGTTCGAAACAATGTTTGGGATGTGGTTCTAAGACCAGAGAACAAGTCAGTTGTGAGTTCCCATTAGCTTTACAAGGTAAAGCAAGTTGTTGGTGGTAGTGTGGAGAAACATAAGGCAAGGTTCATTACCCGTGGTTTCTCACAGGTTGAGGGGATCGACTATGATGAGACATTTTTTTCCTGTAGCAAGGTACTCATCTATCAGATCGATGTTGGCACTATCAACACAGATGGATTGGAAGATCCATCAGATGGATGTGAAGACTGCATTCCTCAATGGCAAGATTAAGGAAGAGGTGTACATAGAGAAGCCAGAAGCTTTTGAGACCTTCGATCGTCAGTCGCATGTGTGCTGACTGAAGAGAGCTTTGTATGGGCTAAAGCAAGCACCTCATGCTTGGTACACTAGGATTGACAACTACTTCTCTGGGTTTGGCTTCACAAAGAGTGAAGCAGATGAGAACCTGTACCACATCATGGTAGAAGGTAAGCAGTTGATCATTTTTATTTATGTTGATGATCTGATATTGATAGGTGATGATCAGTTGATCATGTCTTGCAAGGAGGATGGGGAGTTGTTTGAGAATGAAAATTCGAATTTAGTCTCACCAGCTGTTTGAAAAATAATTAATTAATTCATCTTGAGTTAATTAGTTGGAGAAATTCAAACACGAAGTCTTTGTGAAGTCATGCAACAATTATCCCTTTGATTGATGAAGTTATCCCTTAATTAAGGAGATAAGGATGAGTTGTAATTAGTTAGCTCAGTTAACTGAGTTAAGTTCAGTTAAATTAGTTCCAAACAGTTGGAGGAACTAATTGTGAGTTCAGCCAGTTAATGCATGCATGCATGAAACTAGTGTACTCCAGATAACTGAATATTCTCTCATAAATAACTCATGCATGTTAGTTCAGATAAAGACTCAGTTGAGATTAAAGGTAGGGACAATGTACTATCAGTTGCAAGAATTTTTCCTATAAGAAAATCTCTTGCATGCAGAAGGAATTCATTCCTTGAGATTTGCACAGTTTTACAGTGTGTGAGATTAGTGCCACACAAGGTTACAGCTGGAGCACCCAGGAGAAATAGCGCAAGGAAATAGGAGGCTTGGAGGACAGAGAAGAAGGCATATGTATTGTCTATTTTGTCTATGAGAAGTAGTGAGGGATTGTACTGAGAGTTGGATAGCTATGTGTTAGTTCCTAAATCTACCTCAAGCTGAAGGAAGGCAGGTCTAGGGTAACATCAAACCATGCTCAACCTGGTAGCTAGCCCTACTAGGTCAGGAGAGGGATCTCTCCATTTCAATCTCAAAGAGAATATGGCAACTAAGGCTTGAGATGACTGAAAGTTAATGCTGATTTTAGGCTAGGTATATTTGTTTAAAGGATTTTGATTGATTTTAATGATTGGTTGTTGGATCAAATGAAGAAGGTAGCTTTGGGTCCAGGAAATCAACTCAGATTTGCAGGAGAAGGTAGGTGTTTTGGTAGTTTGAAATGAATGTGATGGTGAGTCTAAAGATTGGTGAGGAGTTGGAGAGGGCATGTGAGGTTCATGAGTCCTCTTCAAACAACAAAAAACATTAAAAACTAAATGTATCCTCTAGGCAGAGCACTGAATATCAATGGATTCTACTTGATTCTCTTGATTCATTTAGTTATGAAGAAAGAAATAGATGATGGAACATAAACACATAAGATAAACTAAATCACAAAGGAAAAAATAATGCCAAGACACATTACCACAAGAATCCCACAAAATGCTGCAAAACCCTGGTTCATTTCCTTGCCAAACTGCAGAAGTGATTTACAATAACGCTCAATGCATCCACAAGAGTCCAACCTTGAAAAATGACTAAGAAAGTACAAGATATAGGCATCAAACCACCTATGCTAGCCATAAAGGGTCGAATCCATGAGTCAAGGAGCTATTTCAACAACATCTAAACTAGGAACTGAAAAATAGGTAGTGGAACAACTTGCCTCTAAACCTATGGAAACTGATTCATTCATCCTCAAACCAATTCTAACTGATGTATCTACCTCCTCAATTCATTTTTCATCATATTTACATCATAGTACATCACATTACATCATATTACATCATATTACATCATTAATTCACCAAAGAGAGAAGAAAAAGTCAACTGTCAGCAAACTAGGCAAAATTATGAGCTTTTAGGAAAAATTGGCAAAATTTTGCCTGATGTGCAGCACCACTTCAAGGCTAAATTTGAAGGCCTTCCACTTCACCAAATCAGGCCCAAGATATCTTGTTGAAAATCTCTACCTGTCTACTTTCCGGAACAACTAGAATTTTTGGATTTTGAGTCAATTTTCCCCTTCAAAAATAATTTCTCCCAATATTGGTTCCTGTGGGTCCAAAAAGTGGCAGAGAGGGAAATTTTTAGGTGTTTTTTGCCCTTTAGGTGACCCAGATATCCTCCAAATATTATGAAACTTATTGGGTTTCATTATTTTTCCGTGAGGAATCCAAAAATGCAAGCCATTTTTCAAAATTCTTAGCCAAATCAATGCGCAGCGCCAGTGGCACTGCACATCAGCTCAAAATTCCTGTGTTTTGCATTACATAATTGTGAAATGACAAATTTTCCCCAAATTTCTTCAAATTTGGCAAGAGGCAAGCTTACTAATTGCTTTGCTGAGCCAATGAAGCTTCAACCAAAATTTTAAGTTTATCTTGTTCTTTTTTGGCTCTCAAAGCTCTCTTTAACTTAGCTTTTAGGCCATTTATCCTTTTCTTACAAATTTTATTTCGAGCTAAATAATGATAAGCCATGTGGTGCAACAATTTATTCTCTTTTTTAGCTTTATCAAGCATCTTCTCAAGGTGGATATTCACTCTTTCCAACCATGATTCTCGGTTAGCTTCAATTTCTTGCTTAAGGGATGTCATTTTGATTTTTCTTCTTTTTGCCACTTGCCTATTTTTTTCTAATTGTTTGCAGCTCCATAATAGCTTGTTTGTCCTCTACTTGCTTGTTCTCCTACTCAAGAAAGTTAATGATCCATTTGGCCCTCTCAAGGTCAAGAGATAAGGCTTTCATTGTTGCCTCCTTCTCTTCGATGATCATATCCTTGAGTCTTGGGCTTTGAGAGCCCAAATTAGTGTCATCTTTGTCAACCAAAAGAAAATCCCTGTCTTGCCCTTCAGTAGGGCCTTCATCATGCACTTGTTGCTTTCCTTTGTCTTTGCCTTGTACCTGTTCAACTGAAGAAGAAGGCAAAGCCCCTTTCACCCTTGGTGAAGATAGCATTTTCCTGTGGTCCGGTGAAGAAAACGAGAGCCCTTCCACCCCCGGTGGAGATAGTACTCATTTGGTAGCTGTAAAAAAGCATCCTAGTGCCTCTTTCATAAGTTACAAACACAATAATATGAGCCTCTTTAGTTTTTATTTTAGGCTCTTTTTGTTGCCCGGAAGGTTCACCTTCCTCTTGAGGATCTGCAAATATTTGAGGCCCCTTGAAGCTTTCATGGGAAATGAAATTTTCCCATGACACTCTTGATAGAGTGAGCTAATGCAAAACAATAATTTTGATGATAGCAAAATGATAAATACTATTGAGCTGTTGTGGGTATGGTTTTCTTTTTGCAATCACAGTCATCCTCTCTATGTTTTTACATATGAAATATGGAATACTCATCATTCTGACCTTGGTGAAGTGCATAAGTAATCTGATATGGTAGGCATAAATTCTGGAGAACCTACCATCACATGTGAAGTATTTGATGATAAGTTTCATGAGTGGAACATACCGGTCCTCCAAGAACTTGAAAGGAAACACCCTGCTAAGTTTACCATGATATTTGGCCTTGATATATGGTTCATAATGCTACTTGCTGATATTCTACCTTTTGTTCCGCTTTTCCCCTACATCCGGCATTCTAGTAGCTTCTCCAACAATAGTTGGTGAAAGAGTGAAATTGATCCCAGCAAGGGGCACCACATTATTCTCCATGTTTAGGACAAACTGCCTTGCTAACTCATGATGGTATTTAACCCTCTCAACCATCTCACAAAACTCAAAGCAAGACTGATATCTGAAACATGTGGTAGCAAGGGGGCAAGCAAGGAGTTCAGTCATGCTAATAGGTTCCTCTCTAATAATTTTTCCACCCTTGTGAGGTCTCCTAGGTTGTACATTTCTTTCCCCTGAGCTGTCACTAAGTGTTTCTTCTTCATAACTTGATTCATTGTTTCTTGTCATGGTGCTTGTCTTAGGGAAGTGAGGTGGAAAATGATAATGGATGAGGACAAGGAAGATGAGTATGAAGAGATTTTACAAATGTGGAATAGAGTTGGGAAATGAAGGGAGAAGTTTTGGAAATTATGGTTTTATGAAGGGACTTAGGGTTTGATGAAGGGAATGAGTTTTCTTAGGGGAATGGGATAGGGAAAATGGAATTAATGGATTAATTTAGGGCAATGAAGTATAGAATAGGGGAAAAAGATGTTGGTTTTTGTTATGGAGTGAAAGTTTTACAATGAAATGGAAATTTATGAAGACAAGCTAGGGTTTGATTTTCAAAATGAAAAACTCATGAAGAAAATAGGTAGAAGAGAAATTTCAGCTCAAGACCAATGGAACTTACTTGTAGGAGACAAATGTAGTGTTTTGGAGAGTTTTGGGAAATTTGGAATGGTTTTGGCACTTTCTTGGCTAATGCGCAACGCACTGGGCCCAATGCGCATCGCTCTTTTGATGCGCAACACCCTTGTAATTTTATACTAACTGAAACTTGCTGATGTGCAGTGCCAGGCATATTTGCTTTAGAAAAGCACGGTTTTCACCTTCTTTTGCTCAATTTGCCTCCAAATCACGATTTTAGCTCTTCAAGGGTGTTTTGAACAATGAAATAGATGAATAGTATAATTTCACTTTATATATGGATGCCGTTTAATTTTTCCTTATTTCAAACCCACTTTTATAAAGTCTTACTCACTTTTGCTTAAAAACTCTATTTTTCCTTTGAAGTGTGACTTTTCTTGATCAATTGATGGACTGATGCATTGATGCTTTTGTTTCTTTTTTGCAGTGGATGGAGTTGGCAAGGTGACCAAGAGCAGCTACTAAACTTATTACATATAGAAACACTTTAAATTACATAAAATTTGTACATAAAATAAAAACTCTGTTTTCACCTCAAAACAGAGTTTTGAGGTAAAAACCATTTATGATAATATCATCAATGAATTTATGATTCTATGAACTTATAAAACCTCCTCATGTGCCTGCCGACCTTTTATTGAGTTTTGGATGACCATGATGGCAAACCCTAGACCTAGTGAGACTAAAACCCTAAAACTAACTTTTATAGATGAAATGAAACAAAATGACAGTAAATGACCTAAAATATGTGAAAACAGGCCAGCAGGTGAATGTCATAAGAAAAATTGACAATGAACCACTTCCATTAGTTGATCCATGACCTAATGGAATGTAGTTGATAAGATAGGACACCTAATATGCATGCAAAAAGAGAAATTTGATCACTGATGGAGGGATGAAGATACCGACACTAACATTGGCTCCAATGGGGATGGTAGCTCCTAGGAGGTGCCAAGAACCATAGATCTCTGGAAAAGCGGGTAAGTGCCTTCATCCATTGGGCAACATGAGTCAATAACTTCAGAACACTAAAACAAATATCTTGACTCAAAACTGACTCAACTATGACTCAAACAACGGACACTAAATAACCAAAGACTGAAGCCAAACTTTCCGCTTTATAGCCTTCACTTCGAGCCCCAAACCGAATGAATGATGACAGTGCAAACTTTGCAATGAAAGAAGTAAAATGGTATGTACAATGACAAAATGTGATAGCAGAAAACTTCTCAAAGATAATACCATTTCAGAAGCCGACCATTGACCGGCCCTCCTGGACAATCTTCCTCGCTCATTTCTTTGAGTAGAAAAGAATTTTAACCTCGATATGCAGCAATTCTATATGGTCCCTTCCACAGGTTCTTGAACTTGTCGTGCTTGCCTTTATCATCATTTCTAGCATCCCACTTTAGCACTACATCTTCAATCTAAAATTTGTCTGCCTCTGCTTTCCGATCATAAATCCTTTTAATTCTCTCTTGCAGCCTAAAGGTATTCTAAAATAATTCTTCTCTCATCTACTGCAAATGGATCATTTGGCTTATTCTCCGCTGAAAATGATCTTCCTCGTTGCCAGCTTCCTGTAGAAGTTTAACAACCGGGACTGCGAGAGATGTTGGGAACACCGTGTCGATACCATATACAATCTCGAATGGAGACATTCCGATTGACTTCTTTTGACTTACTCTATCCACCCATAGTGCATTAACCAATTTTTTATGCCATCTCTTCTTATTGGTTTCCAATAGCTTTTTAATGATGTTGACCAATGAATTGTTTGAATATTCAACCAATCTGTTACCTTGCGGATAATATGCAGTAGAATGTCCCAAGGTAATCTTGTATTTACTACAAAAGTCAATCATCTTTTTGGACTTGAAAGTAGCTGCGTTATCTGTGATCAGTTTGTTAGGACAGCCAAAACGTGACAAAATATTATTTTCAAGAAATTGAATTATTACCGAGTTTGTAGCTTGCCGAGTAGGGATTGCCTCAATCCAATTTGTGAAATAATCTGTCATTGTTAAGATCCACTTGTGCCGAGTTGAATATGTGGGATGAATCTCTCCAATAAAATCTAGGCCCCATTGCTGAAACGGTGCACTAACTTCAACCGGCTTAAGAGGTAGAGGCTGCAACTTTCTCCTTCCCTGAAAAATCTAGCATTCATGACAACTTGTGATAGTTTTGTAAACATCAGCAAAGAGGGTAGGCCAATAGTACCCTGCTCTCAAAATTTTGTTAGCCGTCGTCTTCCAAAATAAGTGACCTCTATAGTCTCACTTATGAAAATCACTCATGACTTGTTTTGCTTCCTCTTTGACCAAACAATTTAGCAAAATGCCTCCGGGATCTTTCCAATAAAGTGCATTGTTCAAAATACAAAATCTAGCAGCCTTTAGTTTCAAAGTTCTACCTTTATTTTTAGCAATCCCCAGTGGCGGTGAAAGGCACTGAAGCACGTATACAATATCTAAATACCAAGGAGAAAGAAGGAAAATTTCAGATACCTGAATCAGTGAACTATCTTGATCTTTTTCAAACATGGATACAGTTAGGTTTATGTCCAATGCATGTAAATTTGACTCCGCCATAAGCTTTGCTAGACCCTGCCCCTTGATTAGCTTTGTTGGATTTATGTCCAAGTCATATTCTAGCAATGCTGCGATCCATTTGCCTCTCCTCCATTCCGGATCTGTTTGTACCAAAACATCTTTGATTGCTGCGTTCGAGACATAAGCGAGAATATGAGAGTGCATAATATATACCCGGAAATCTTTCAAAGCTTTCACCAAGGCAAGAGCTTGCTTCTCAATAATGTTGTATTTTAAGGCTGCATCTCTTATTGTCTTGCTGAAAAATGTGATTGGTTTTTCAAGATGATCTCTTTTCTGCATTAGAATTGCTGCCATAGTATGTTCAGAAGTGAATGATACTAATATAAAATCCTGTGAATAATCCAGACTGATCAAAATCAGAGTTGAAGAAAGAGCCAACTTTACCAGGTTAAAAGACTTCATGGCTTCTTCAGTCCACTTGACTACACTATCCTTCTTCAACATATTTGTAATTTCCCTCAAGTGTTTAGCTAGATTAGGCACAAAATGACGTAAGAAGTTCATATTACCATTAAATGCTTGGATCTCTTTCTTATTACGAGGAAAATCTATTTTCTGAATAGCTTCCACTCTAGCAGGATCGATGCGGATTTCATCTTTTGATATTATGTGACTGAGAAGCTTCCTCTCATCCATGGCAAACAAGCTCTTTTTGGGATTAAGTGATATTCCATATTTTCTGAAATGCTGAAAAACAATCTTCAGATGGTAAAGATGCTTGTCATCTAAATTTGAAAAGATAGTCAAATCATCAAGATACACTACTAAAAACACATCTTTTTCATTTGCAAAGGCAATGTCCATGGCCCACTGAAACGTTGCTCCAACATTCTTTAAACCGAATGGCATCTTGGCATAGTGGAATGTCCCCAAAGGAGTGGTGAATGTTGTCTTTTCCCTTTCATCTTTATGAACCAAAATTTGATTGTAGCCGGAATACCCATCGAGCAGCGACATACGAGATACCCCAACTACTCTTTGGAGTATGTGGTCCATTTTCGACAATGGGTAGTTATCTTTCAATGACACTTTATTCAAATTTCTAAAATATATGCACAATCTAATCTCACATGTCTTCTTCCTCGCGGGGACCAAATTGGAGACCCAATCTGAAAATATAATCGGAATGATTATACCAGCCTTGTACAATCGATTCACCTCTTTTTCTATCAATTGCAGCAACTTCAGATTTATCATTCTCAACTTTTGGAGGAATGGTTTCTGATTTGGATTAATTGGAATGATATGCTAAATTATACTTTTTTTGTACTCCTTTAAATCTGTATAGTTCCATGCAAATACATCATAAAATGAAGGCAATAAACTAATGTATTTAGCTTTTACTTGAGGAGGTAATGCCTTTGACAACTTCACCATCTTTGGATTTTCTGTTGTTTCAATATTTACATCTTCAACACCCTTCTTGGTCGGCACTAAGCTTGGCTTGCGGGCTACATCATCTTGATCAAATAATTCCTCTAAAGGAATAAGGCCTTTAGGGATGACATCATCTTTCAACTGTAGGACTTCCATCTGATTTACCTCTATTTCTATTTCACCATCATCTTGCTCACCATCTATAGAAGTATCTTTATATTTGCCTTCATTTTGCAGAAAATATTCAATCTCTTTGTCGTCCTCAAAACACCTACCAATATCTTAGATTATCAGGGACAGTTAGGTGATGCTTCACATGAATTTCAAACTTATTGTTTGAATTCATTGGGATCTTTGAGTTACTTGCTGCTGTAGCAAGAGAATCTACAATAACATTTTGTGTACGAGGGACACATGTCAAAGTATGATCTGTAAACAACCTCAAAATATCTAAAACTGCATTACGATAAGCCCTCATTCAAGGATGTTTGGCTTGGTATTCACCCTTGACTTGTTTGATTACTAATTCAGAGTCACCATAAACTGAAATTCTCTTTGCATTCAACTTCTTGAGTATTTTCAAGCCTGCAATCAGTGCCTCATATTCAGCTTCGTTATTGGAACAATCAAAATCCAATTTATATGTACAAACTCTTACATTACTTGGGACTTTATTTGGTAGGAAAACAGGGCTGCATATCCAAATCCCAATTCCTGCCCCATCCTTACCTACTGCTCAATCAAAATCCATACTCCACAATTCAGCCTCTTCCTCCAAGTGCTGGAATTCTGCTTGCTCTTCTACCTTTGGCTGCTGTCCATCAATTTTCTACTGTTGGCAGAATGCAGACTATTCAGTGGTACTTTTAAGCCTTTGTCTCTCTTGATTAAGTACTGCCATGAAATTTTCTGTTATCTCCTTCAACTTCAATTAGTTGACTATTTACATCATTAAAACCACTGTCAGAATAAAGAAAAAAAGATTCTAAATATATATGTACATAATTAATTGGATGATTCAAAGGTTTCTCCTTGCTCGTGATCATATACTTCATCTTTTTCTCCGTATATAATTTTCTCAACTGGCCAAACATGGGAATAGTGGCATAGGAGAAATCTAACTGCAATGTCCCTTTGAGTTTTGCACCCTACGACCTAGATAAAAGCATGCCAAATCTAGGGGGAATGTCACCACAACTACATCCATGAGAACATTCTTTGTTGGAATATGATCTAAAGTCGCAACCAAATCCTTAATGAGACCAATACATCTGACCCTACCAGAACCAAAGGAATAAAGATCATGATACTTGCGAGTGATATCCAAACCCATTTTTTCCATAATTGCCTTTGGCATCAGGTTGTGAGATGCTCCTGAATCAAACATGGCGTTGTGCAAGACAAAATCATGCAATCTAAGGCTGATGTAAAATGGGGCTACGTCACTACCCTTAAATTGACCTTCTAATGCCGGACCAAAAATAAGCTTGGGTTGGTCATCTTCCACATTAACCATATCAGACATGGGATCTACATTCAAAATCTTGGACACTTGACTCTTATAACTGCTATTCTTCATTAATTCAGTCAAAGGTATTGACACTTTTAACTTAGTAATCTCATTCTCTAAGTTAAAGGCTGTAGTTTTATCTACCTCTTTGACTGGAGCATCCATCTTTTCATACTTTTCCTTTGCTGCATTTGGCTGGTTTGACTTCTCATTTGTTGATTTCACTTTGCTGGAAGTAGAATCTATTGGCTCCTTTCCTTTTTTCTGAACATTTGGAGAATCATTCTTTGGTTGTGCTGCTTCCTTCCACTTTTGAATTGGATTGATTGGTACATCCCTACTCCTGAGTGAATACTGTCTTTGTTGTGTTGTGAGTGCATTCATATATCCCCTCTGATATTCATCTGATTCTTCCGCAAAAATTGTTTCATTTGCTAGTATAAAATCCTCATCTTTTTGTACAGCCGGGCTTTCTGAATATTCCTCATCTTCCGTGATATAAATAGGCAAAGAATCTGCTGTAAAAAAGTGATTCTCCTCTCCTATTGGATTCTCATCATCCTCTAATTCTGGGCCATGCACATAGTTCTGTTGTAGAGGAGTCTTGACTTGCTATTGTGCTGATTGATCTTGCGCTCTTTGCTCCCGCTGTTTAATCCTGAACTATGGCTTTTGCTGACCACAGAAATTTGGATTTCTAATTTGTGTCTCGGGCTTATCTCCAATAGTTAATATATCAAACATTTTCTCAATTTTACGAAGCAAATGGTCTGAGGAAGAAGCTTCTTCCTTTATGGTCACCTTCTTCTTGGTATTTTTCCTAGCTCTCTTAGCTAGCAGATTTGCATCTACACTCACTGCAATTTTTTGCATATCCTCCAATGTAGCAGTATCTATTTTTCTCAATTGGTATGCCATGTCAAGATCAAAGCCATCGGGAAATTTTATCAAAGCCAGCCCCATTGGAGGCTTGATATCAGCTAGAATAGCATTATAGGCAGTATTGAATCTTACACAGTAATATTGGACACTTTCACCAACATTCCTCTTTGTATTTTCATACTCGGAAAGAATTTGGAGTGGATTTTTCTTTACCTCCCAACAATCCAGAAATTGTCTATGAAGAACCACCAATGTATTGATAGTCCCTGCAGGCAGTGCCCTGAATGACTTTCTCACCTCGTGTCCAAAATTTTTCACAAATAATCGCATAGTCACATTCTCTTCATCCACCTCGTGAAGATTAAGGAAGTCGCTCATCCTATCAACATGCTGCTGTGCTGTGATACCTTGGGTAGCATTAAACAATGGAATTTTACTTTGGTAATCAGCAAGTATAACATCCAAGTTCTGTGGCAAAACGAGAGGGGCATATCTGGTAGCCATTACTCGAGGTGGATTGGAAATTGGCTTTGGAGAAGCAGGAGGATTTATAACAACAATAGCAGTCGATGCAATGGGTGTATGGGGTGCGCAAGGCGGTGAAGAAATGATAGATGTTTGAGGTGTTGAAGGGGGAGAAGAGACAACAAATATTTGATCAGATATGGTGGGTTGCACAGGAATGGTGGGGATAAAAGGAGGTTCAGTATGAATTTCAGGGCTAGACAAAACAACAGATGATCCAAGAGTAGCAGATACAGATTCTAAGAGCTCGGGAATATTGGTAGCCACAATAGAAGTTTGAAGATTCAAAATATAAGCATCAATTTATCTATTCGCTCTTTCAATTTCAAGATATTGGAAAAATTGTGGATTTAAAACAATATCACCAACCGCACTTTCAGATTTTGTTTCAAACAAAGATAGATCAAAGTGTTCATCAAACTGGAGATCTTCGAGGTATTGAAAAATCACTGGGCATGAATGAGATCTGAAAACCGGTGCTGGACTCAAAGAAATTTCTTGCCTGAGAATTCTTGGAATGAGATTTGGGTTTTCATACATGGGATGAGGATCAGTATCAGGATTGGCCCTGGTGTATCGTTTGGAAGCCAGTGTGTTGAATTGTTCCCAAAATTCAAATGGACATTACAATATTTTCAGCCTACTGAATTCTAAACCTATCATCCAAAAGTCTAGAATTATTGTAAAGTACCAGGGTGATAGTTTTCAGTTCTTTCCCATTATGGTTGCCATTATGTTAGTGCCTAAATCTACCTCAGGCTGAAGGGAGGCAGGTCTAGGGTAACATCAAACCACGATTAACCTGGTAGCTAGCCCTACCAGGTCAAGAGAGGGGTTCTCTCCTTGTCAATCTCAAAGAGAATATGGAAAATAAGGCTTGAGATGGCTGAAAGCTAATGCTGATTTTAGGCTAGGTTTATTTGATCAGAGGATTTTGATTGATTTTAATGATTGATTGCTGGATCAAATGAAGAAGGCAGCTTTGGGTTCGGGAAATCAACTCAGATTTGCAGGAGGTTCTGTGGGGCAAGGTACGTAGGTGTTTTGGCACTTTGAAATGAATGTGATGGTGAGTCTAAAGACTGGTGAGGAGTTGGAGAGGGCATGCAAGGTTCATGAGTCCTCTTCAAACAACATTAAACATTAAAAACTAAATCTATCCTCTAGGCAGAGCACTGAATATCAATGGATTCTACCTGATTCTCTTGATTCATTTATTTATGAAGAAATAAATAGATGATGGAACATAAAAACATAAGAGAAAATAAATCACAGAGGAAAAAACAATGCCAAGACACATTACCACAAGAATCACACAAAATGCTGCAAAACCCTGGTTCATTTCCTTACCAAACTACAGAAATGATTTACAATAATGCTCAATGCATCCACAAGAGTCCAACCTTGACAAATGACTAAGAAAGTACAAGATATGGGCATAAAACCACCTATGCTAGCCATCAGGGGTCAAATCCATGAGTCAAGGAGCTATTTCAACAACATCTTAACTAGGAACTGAAAAAATAGGTAGTGGAACAGCTTGACTCTAAAACTATGGAAACTGATTCATTCATCCTCAAGCCAATTCTAATTGATGTATCTACCTCCTCAAGTCATTTTTCATCATATTTACATCATAGTACATCACATTACATCATATTACATCATTAATTTACTAAAGAGAGAAGAAAAAGTCAACTATCAAAAAACTAGTTGAAATTCTGAGTTTTTAGGTAAAATTGGCAAAATGTTTCCTAATGCACAACACCTTGAGCCTAATGCGCAATGCCACTTCAAGGCTGAATTTGAAGGCCTTCCACTTCACCAAATCAGGCCCAAGATAGCTTATTGGAAAGCTCTGCCTATCTACTTTCTGGAAAAACTAGAATTTTTGGATTTAGAGTCCATTTTCCCCTTCAAAAATCATTTCTCCCAAGACTGGTTCCCGTGGGTCCAAAAAGTGGCAGAGAGGGCAATTTTTAGGTGTTTTTTTCCCTTTAGGTGATCCAGATCTCCTCCAAATCTTATGAAACTTTCTGGGTTTTATTTTTTTCCATGAGGAATCCAAAAATGCAAGCCATTTTGCAAAATTCTTAGCCAACTCAATACGCAGCGCTGGTGGTGTTGTGCATCAGCTCAAAATTCCTGTGTTTTGCATTACAAAATTGTGAAATGACAAAATTTTCCCATATTTCTTCAAATTTGCCAAGAGGCAAGCTTACTAATTGCTTTGCTAAGCCAATGAAGCTTCAGCCAAAATTTTAAGTTTATCTTGTTCCTTTTTGGCTGTCAAGGTTCTCTTTAACTTAGCTTTTAGGCTATTTATCCTTGTCTTACAAATTTTATTCCGAACTAAGTAATGATAAGCCATGTGGTGCAACAATTTCTTCTCTTTGTTAGCTTTATCAAGCATCTTCTCAAGGTGGATATTCACTCTTTCCAACCATGATTCTCGGTCAGCTTCAATTTCTTGCTCAAGGGATGTCATCTTGATTTTTCTTCTTTTTTCCACTTGCATGTTTTCTCTAATAGTTTGCAGCTCCATAATAGCTTGTTTTTCCTCCAGTTGTTTTTTCTCCTACTCAAGAAATTTAATGATCCATTTGGCCCTCTCAAGGTCAAGAGATAAGGCTTGGATTGCTGCCTCCTTCTCTTTGATGATCATATCCTTGAGTCTTGAGCTTTGAGAGCCCAAATCGGTGTCATCTTCGTCAACCAAAACAAAATCCCTGTCTTGCCCTTTAGTAGGGCCTTCGTCATGCACTTGTTGCTTTCCTTTGTCTTTTCCCTGTACTTGTTCAGCTAAAGAAGAAGGCAAAGCCCCTTTCACCCCTAGTGAAGGTAGCATTTTCCTGTGGTCTGGTGAAGAAAATGAGACCCCTTCCACCCCTGATGGAGATAGTACTCATTTGGCAGCTACAAAAAAACATCCTAGTGCCTCTTTCATAAGTTACAAACACAGGAATATGAGCCTCTTTAGTTTTGCTTTCAGGCTCTTTTTGTTGCTCGGAAGGTTCACCTTCCTCTTGAGGATCTACAAATATTTGAGGCCGCTTGATCTTTCATGGGCAATGAAAGTTTCCCATGACACTCCTGATTGAGTGAGTTGATGCAAAACAATAATTTTGATGACAGCAAAATGATAAATACTATTGAGCTATTGTGGGTATGGTTTTATTTTTACAATCACAGTCATCCTCTTTATGTTTTTACATATGAAATATGGAATACTCATCATTTTGACCCTGGTGAAGTGCATACGTAATCTGATATGGTAGGCATAAAGTCTGGAGAACCTACCCTCACATGTGAAGTATTTGATGATAAGTTTCATGAGTGGAACATACCGGTCCTCCAAGAACTTGAAAGGAAACACCCTGCTAAGTTTACCATGATATTTGGCCTTGATATATGGTTCATAATGTTGCTTGCTGATATTTTGCCTTTTGTTCCACTTTTCCCCTACATCTGGCATTCTAGTAGCTTCTGCAATAATAGCTAGTGAAAGAGTGAAATTGATCCCAACAAGGTGCACCACATTATTCTCCATGTTTATGAAAAACTGCCTTGCTAACTCATGATGGTATTTAACCCTCTCAACCATCTCACAAAACTCAAAGCAAGACTGATATCTGAAACATGTGGTAGCAAGGGGGCAAGCAAGGAGTTCAATCATGCTAATAGGTTCCTCTCTAATAATTTTTCCACCCTTGTGAGGTCTCCTAGGCAGCACATTTCTTTCCCCTGAGCTGTCACTAAGTGTTTCTTCTTCATAACTTGATTCACTGTTTCTTGTCATGGTGCTTGTCTTAGGGAAGTGAGGTGGAAAATGATAATGGATGAGGACAAGGAAGATGAGTATGAAGAGATTTTACAAATGTGGAATAGAGTTGGGAAATGAATGGAGAAGTTTTGGAAATTAGGGTTTTATGAAGGGACTTAGGGTTTGATGAAGGGAATGAGTTTTCTTAGGGGAATGGGATAGGGAAAATGGAATTAATGGATTAATTTAGGACAATGAAGTATAGAAGAGGGGAAAAAGATGTTGGTTTTTGTTATGGAGTGAAAGTTTTACAATGAAATGGAAATTTATGAAGACAAGTTAGGGTTTGATTTTCAAGATGCAAAACTCATGAAGGAAATATGTAGAAGATCAATTTCAGTTCAAGACCAATGATAACTTACTTGTAGGAGAGAAATGCAATGTTTTTGAGAGTTTTGGGCGATTTGGAATGGTTTTGGCACTTTCTTGGCTGATGCGCAGTGCACTGGGCCCAATTCACAATGCTCTTCTGATGTGTAGCGCCCTTGTAATTTTATACTGTTTGAAACTTGCTGATGCATAGAGCCAGGCAGATTCACTTAGAAAAACAGGGTTTTCACCTTCTTTTGCTCAATTTGCCTCCAAATCGCGATTTTAGCTCTTCAAGGGTGTTTTGCACAATGAAATAGATGAATAGTATAATTTCACTTTATATATGGATGCCTTTTAATTTTTCCTTATTTCAAACCCACTTTTATAAAGTCTTACTCACTTTTGCTTGAAAACTCTGTTTTTCCTTTGAAGTGTGACTTTTCTTGGTCAATTGATGGACTGATGCATTGATGCTTTTGTTTCTTTTTTTGTGGTGGCTGGAGTTAGCAAGGTGACCAAGTGCAGCTGCTAAACTTATTACATATAGAAACACTTTAAATTACATAAAATTTGTACATAAAATAAAAACTCTGTTTTCACCTCAAAACAGAGTTTTGAGGTAAAAAACATTTATGAGCATATCATCAGTGAATTTATGATTCTATGAACTTATAAAACCTCCTCAAGTGCCTGCTGACCTTTTATTGAGTTTTGGATGACCATGATGGAAAACCTTAGACCTAGTGAGATGAAAACCCTAAAACTGACTTTTGTAGATGAAATGAAACAAAATGATAGTAAATGAACTAAAACATGTGAAAACAGGCCAATAGGTGAATGTCATAAGGGAAATTGACAATGAACCACTTCCATAAGTTGATCCATGACCTAATGGAATGCAGCTAATCGGATGGGACACCTAATATACATGCAAAAAGAGAAATTTGATCATTGATGGAGGGATGAAGATACCGACACTAACATTGTGAGAGCTAAAGCTTGTGTAATCCTGATATATTTCCACCTGTATGATAATACATATAGCGGGGTTTTTAGCTGAGGCTTTCCCTAGTGTATTCTTCTGTGTTTCATGTGCGATTGATTCTTCTTCTCCGTTATATGTGTTCTATTTGATCTTGCTCAAATCGATTAAGCTTCTGCAAGTTTGATTGTAGAAGTATATTAAGTATTTTGCTTTAGTACATTGCATACTCAGATTAATATATAGTATCTCCCTAGTAAAGACACACACAAACATGAAAGATCTATCTAACATCTAGCGGAATTGTCCTCAAATATGTGGGGGTCATTGCAACCATTACAACACATTCTCAATATGATAAGTCTAAAACAACCAAAATAGTTCAAATACTTTAGTACAGGTGAAAACAAAAATGGAACATAAAATTTCACAAAACAATCTTACAAATATTCATAATCCATGCATGAAGAAGGTGTTGCCCATCATGCTTCATATATTAAGTAAAATTTCCCCGACACATGTATACAATGAACACCACTAGCTTCAATAGTGGAGCGTTGGAGCCACTACTTGCTCGCCAAAAGAACTAGTTATCTATCTGATGCCTTGTGGGAGGATCCAAGGTGAAAATTCCTTTGCTCATACAATGAGGGTGTATATGTAACTAATGGGGTGATGCTTTACCTCACTTGTAACTCTTTGACTACCCTCATGTCTGTTTAACTTCCCTATGGTTTTTCAACTTTACATGAATCTTCATATTTTGTACATGTCCTTTGGACTTCCACTTTAAATACATTTTCGAACAAGAATTTACATAATCCACAAGAATGATGTGACACATGATGACCCATGACATGACATGAAATGACACTAATGACATGGAGTGCATGATGACATGACAATATCAAGTCATTCTTGCTACTTCTTGCTATGTCTCTTCTTTACAATGATATTTTCTCCACCTCGATATGGATTAGAGATGAGGAGTCTTCAATGATATCTTGTCTTGAGCTACTATCACAAATTGGTGTCCCTTTGCTTTCTCCTAATTGATCAACTTGCATATTTAGATACATAGGTGTCTTCTAGCATGTTCCCCTTCTCCATCTCCTTCATAATCCTGTCATGGTATGATAGAGTGCTTGCATTTACAATTAACTCATGACAAGATGACATCAGTTTGATAAACCCCTAGTCTAAGATGTTGCATTATGATCCACTGAATCATCCATAATCGAGTGGCAGGCTAAGGGAGAGGCTTAGTGACTACGTAATTGTGCAGCTTAGACAATGAGGGCTTAGGCTTGAGCCTTGAGACTTCACCATGTGAAGTTTAGGCTTGACCGAGCTTAATGATTTCATAGTTGGGGAGCTCAAGGGGTTAGGTTGAGGGCTTGATGACTAAAGTTTCCCACTATGTAGTGATGTGAGGAAATGGAGGCTAGGTGAGACCGTAATTTTTGAAGACCTGACCGTGCAATATGAAATCTAGGCCTTGATAGAGGGTAGGATTGTGTAGTTTTGGAGCTCAGGGGCTGAGCTTGAGCAATGAGACTTTGTAGTGCACAATACTGGGAGGTAGGAACTGTACATTGCACAATGTCAAGAGGTAGGGTTGCTACTTGAGGGATGAGACTACACATTGCATAGTTTAGGAGGGTTGGATGAGGCTAAGTTGCTTGGTTGGGAAGTTTTCTAAATTTGGCTAAGTGTGGGGTCGAAGAAGCTAATGTGAAAAGTGATAAGGCTTGAATGTGACCACACACTTAGAAAACTTGATGACACAACATAGATCATCTAGAAAACATGAACAACATACTTCCCTCAGTGCGACAACTTATGACAAGTGCGACACCAAAGATACACTTTGCGACGACTCTGACAACACTTGTGCAACAATGCTTAAAATTTTGGAAATGAGTGTGACATATGTTTACATGGTAATATCAACTCATTTACACAAAGATAACCCCATGAAACCCCCAAAACTAGCTTAGGTACATCGTGTGATGCTTAACATGTGAAAATATGACACTTTGATTTTCTTTCAAATGGGAGCCAAAAACTGAGAGAAAACACATGCGATAAGTCTTAATGTTTACAATGACAATATACAACATCAAAGTAGGCTTCGAAATGGTGTACGCCAAAATGTTGGAGGGTGTTGTAGCAATGACAACACATGGATGTAATGGTCAACACCACAAGAGGTCTTGATGAACTTGGGGATGAATCCTTTATAGTTCAAAATGTGTTGAGATCTCTTGCTTCCAAATCCAATTCCAAAGTATCAATCATTGAGGAGATGCAAAATCTCAAGACATTAACATTGGATCAATTTCATGGAACACTAATTTTATATGAAATGAGAACCTCAAAAGGAAGATTTACATTAAAGAAAGGAACCTTCAAAGATGATAAGAAGACCATAGAAGATCAACAAGACTTCAGATATGGATCTGATGAAGAAGAAGCCAAGCTTGTTAGAAGATTGAAGAGATGATCAAGAAAATACAAAGTTAAGTTACCTTTCAAATGTTTTAATTGTGGAAAAGTAGGTTACTATGCATCTAAATATCACAAAAGAAATAAAATAATGAATATCATAAACAAAGATAGTAGTTTTGTAAATCCACACAAAAAATAATCCCAAGGACAACAACCCTTTTACTCCTTTATTTGATTGTGTTTAATGTTATAACAATCATAACTATGGAAATAAGGTAGTTGATTGTAAGCCATCAAAATTACATTTTCTCCTCAGATCAAGCAAGCCCAAGAAGAAGCCAAAACATGGAAGAAAAAAACGCACAAAGGGAAGAAGAATGTGGCATTGTATTTTATGCTCAAAACCAAGGGAGCCATTGGTATGTGGATAGTGGATGCTCCAAGCATATTACTAGTGATAGAAGTAAATTCTTACTAAGAAAAGACAAGGAAGGAAATGTTACTTTTGGAAATTATGCTCCAAGAAAGGTCATGGGAACATGCACAATTTGCTTGGAGAATGGAAGAGGCAAGGATTAGAATGTTCTTTTTGTGGATGGACTCAATCATAACTTTTTGAGTGTGAATCAAATGTGTGACCAGGGGTATGATGTCACCTTTCACTCCAAAGGATGTAAAATAAAACATCAAATGTAAGGAAATTAGTGGAAAATCTACAATAACACCAAGAAATGTATACATACTATATGAAGAAAATGAGAAATTTTGTTTAGGGAAGCCTTATGAGAGCTAGTTATGGAATAGAAGTTTGGGACACAAAATTTGAACATATAGTGAAGCTCAACAAAAATGAAGTTGTAAGGGACTTGTTAGAAATTTCTAAACCTAGCAATAGAATTTTTAAATCATGCCAAATTGGAAACCAAATGTTGGGTGTGTGTTATATTCTTTCCATGACTAGTCGCACGCACAGGCCCCTTATTGGGGGGGGGGGGGGTCTGGGGCAGCGCCCCGTGGGTTTTTTTTGGACCCTATATTAGGTGGGTGGACCTACCTATGGTTTTGTGCATGGGTTTTGCACATGGTTTTGGGAATGATGGTTTTCTACCCATGGTATTTTGTAGATCCGATCAAGGGAACTACGGTTATGTTCTAATCTAGGGTTAATGGATTGGGGTTTATGAATGCTTCGACATGTATATATATGTATTGTAACATTGAAATGAACATAATGAAAAATCAATATGGTAGTCTTAGTTTTGGGATCTAGGGGAAATATCTGTGTATTTGTTTTATATTCTCATCATTGTTTATTTTCTATTTTTAGAATTTGTCTGCAGGTAATTTCTGTACAGGGTTAAAACCTACAACAAATTTGAGTACCTTTAAAGACCAACGAAAAATCATCTACCAAGCCTTTACAACTAGTTCATATAGACTTATGTGGGCCCTCAAGAACTGAGACCCCAAGTGGTGCGCAATATTTTATGTTGATTATTGATGATTATACAAGGTTGACTTGGTTTGAAATTTTAAAGGAGAAAATTGAGGTGTTTGACAAGTTTAAAGCCTTTAAAGCCATAACTGAATAAATAAATAAAAAAAAAAAAAAAAAAAAAAAATGATTGCAAACTGAAGTGTCTAAGGTCAGATGGGGATCTGTATTTTACTCCAAATGAGTTTGATAATTTTGTAAATAACATGGCATAAAAATACAATTCAAAATTACAAACACTCAACAAAAGAATTATGTGGTCGAGAGGAAAAATACATTAGTGCAGCAAATGGCTAGAGTTATGTTGGATGAGATAAGTCTTCCAAATACTTTTTGGGTTGAAGTTATTTATAAGCCAATCCATATTTTAAATAAAGCACACCTCAAACCTGACATTGACAATAATCCCTACGAATTATGGTATGGAAAACCAACCTCAATAAGGCACTTCAAAGTCTTTGGCAGCAAGTGTTACATCAAGAATAATGATGACAATTTGGGTAAGTTTGAGGCTATACTTGATGAAGGGGTATTTGTGGGATATTCAACTAAAAGAAAAGAATATAGATGTTACAATAAAAAATTATGCAAGATAATTAACAACATTAATGTGAAGGTAGATGAGGAGTTACCTCTCAAAAGCAAGCAACCAAGATTTATTAGTCCACTTGATAAGACCAGTATTGAATATGAAGATGAACCATATGAGGAATTATAAGAAGAATACGAACAAGATGTAGAAAATCCTGTAGATTCACAAGCTCATGCAATGCACTAAAGCACAAGATAATAATCTACTTCTGCTTTCAACTAGCGGAAGCCAATAGATCGATGAAAACAATATGAACAAGAAGAAGATAAATCAATGGCACATAAAAAAATATGTATATGGGGAAAGCCACTATTCAAAAACTCGCTATCTATATTGCATATATCATAAATATGAGTGAAGATACAAAGCTTGTTCTCATTAGAATAATTCTGCACAAGTATTCTCAACTCTCTTAGCTCACAAGCTAGCTCAAGCCAAATCCTTAGCCTATTCAACAACACTCCAAGCCCCTAATCTCTTGCATAATTCCTAGGATGAATAACTCATATTTAAAGGGAATTAATGCCTCCAAAACTGCACAATACGAACATAGGTCCTTCTCTGATTGCATGCATGATATTTACAACTTAGTAAATCAATTGATAGTACATTGTCCTTGCACTCTAGTCTCAACTGGGTCTTTCTTTGAATTGACATGCATTTCTCAGAATCAACATGCATGGGTTTCTGATGAGGGAATCTTCAGTTAACTAGTGCACCAACTGACTGTTAACTCTCTATTAGTTCTACAAACAATTTGGAACTAATTTAATTGAACATAAATCAATAAATTGAGTTATCTATTTTACAAATCAATTTAAACTCATACTGGACCCCTAAAACTTAGGGAGAACATATACATGACTTTAGAAAGACTTCCAACCTGAACTTCCTAAGCTAATTATGTTAATTAAACTTAATTAACTATTTACAAGTTGCTATGAGAATAGAATTTGATTTTAATTCACAATTTAATTCAAGGAAAAATTAATCTGGAATTTCTTGTTGCCATTTCTCAACACTCGCTCTCAATAAGAAAGGGATTATCAACCACCTCGATCCTATCTATGTGAAAATCAAATTTACATCTTGACAATTCCTTTGTCAAAATGTTAGCATCTTTCTCCTTCATGGGAATGTACCCTAACAACATAATCCACCTCAATACACAATCTCAGAGATGATGATATCAGATATCAATATGCTTGGAACGATAATGAAAAATTGGATTTTCAGAGAGTTTGATACAACTCTGATTATCATAGTAAATGATAGTTGGATCCATCTACTAAGAAAAAAAACCAACTAAGGTGTTCCTCATCCAGATAGCCTCACATGGTGCCTGACTCACAACGATGTACTCTTCCTTTGCCGAACTGAGTGCAACCGATCTTTATTTCCTACTGTACCAAGAAACTGCATCTGACCCAATACTGAAGATCCCTCTTGATGTGCTCTTCTGGTTGGATGGACTCCCTACCCAATCTGCATCGATAAAGCCTTGAAGCTTCACTCCCTCTGTCTGTCTTTCTGTACCATAATCCATACTGAGAAGTGCCCTTGAGGTATATCAATACATGTTTTTCCGCCTTCCAATAAAGCTTGGTAGGCCTAACCATTGCTTGACTAAGCTGGTTAACTGCATAGCACATATTCAGTTGTGTGTTAACCAAGTACATGAGTGAACCCATAAGCTGCCTATAAATAGTAGTTTCCACTACTTCCCTAAAGTAACATCCTCCTTCCTCCAGTTACTTGCTAGAGGAGTCTCCATGGGTTTGGTTCTCTCCAAGTGTAATCTCCTGAGTATCTTTTGGCATACTTACCTTGGGACACAAAAAATTCTCCATCTCCCTACCATACCTCCATGCCAAGAAAGTAATGTATGAGCCCCATGTTCTTCATCTCAAACTCTCTTGCAAGGTCCTCCTTGCAATATTTGATCAGTTGATCATTACCTGTTAGTATGAGATCATCACAATAAAGTATAATGATCAACAATTTACCTTCCACCACTATGTGGTACAGGTTCACATCCGCTTCACTCTTCGTGAAGCCCAACCCAGTGAAGTAGATATCTATCCTAGTGGACCAAGCACATAGTTCTTAGTTCAGCCCATACAACGCTCTCCTGAGCTAGCACACATGTGATTCATGGTAAAATCTCTCAAAACCTTTAGGTTTCTCTATGTACACTTCTTCCTCAATCATGCCATTAGGGAAGGTTGCCTTCACATCCATCTGATGTATCTTCCAACCCATCTGTGATGATAGTGCCAATATAGATATGATCGATGAGTACCTTGCAACAAGAGCAAAGGTCTCATCATAGTCAATCCCCTTTACCTATGAAAATCTGTGGGTCACAAATCTAGCCTTATGATTCTTCACACTACCATCTGTAGCTTGTTTTACCTTGTAAAGCGAACAGGAGCTCACCACTAACTTGTCCTTTGGTATTAGGACCACATCTCAAACACTGTTATGAATTATGGAGTCATACTCCTCCACCATGGCATCAACCCAAACTAGCTCTTGCACTTCTTCTAAAGGAAGATGGCTCTATCAAAACACATTCACCCATAAGAGCCATGTATCCAGTGTACCTCTAAGGTGACCTCCTCTATTTGCGCTGACGGGTGCTCCCACATTATCCTGTGCATCATACAACAATTTGTCAGCCTCTCTAGTGTGCTTTCTTCCCTCTCTGGAGTACTCTGCCTGAGTGGATGTCTCCACTCCCATATCCTCTACATGTGGCTGATCCACATCAATTTGAGGCTCCTCAACCTTAGGAGCTAAAATCTCCTCATACGCATGTAGCTCAAGCTCCCTCTTAAGGGAAACTCGCATGGCCTTCTCCTCATCGAATTTGACATCCCTGTGAACCACTGTCATCCTGCTGGTTAGCGAGTACACCTAATAGTTGTGAGGTGTATCAATGTACCCCACAAATATCCCCCACTTTGTTGTCGACTCAAGCTTCTTCCGTGCATCTTTGGTCACATGGAAATATACCAATGACCAAAAAATCCTAAAGTGACCAACATTTGGCCTCTTATTGGAATAAGCCTCCTCTGGTGTCTTCATCCCAAGTATTCGATGTGGGCTATGGTTCTTAACATAAACCACTTTGTTGCATGCTTCAACCCACAAGTGTAGTGGTAGGCCATAATCATGCAACATCACCGTCGTTTCCTCTACTATTCTTTTGTTCTTCTTCTCGGTCACCCCATTCTTATGAGGGTTATGGGGTGTCATCAACTCCCATTTAATCCCTTCCATTGCACATAAGTTCTTAAACTCATTTGAGAAATACTCACCACTATTATCTCTCCATGGAGCTTTAACCTTCTTACCTACCTCTTTCTCCACCAATGCTTTAAACTCACAAAACTTTGTGAAGGTTTGATCCTTTTTCTACATGAAAAATATCCAACATTTTTGAGAAAAGTCATCAACAAATATAACATAATACTTGTGTTTGGCTATGGATGATGTCGAGAATGGTCCACACTCATTGGAATGGACCCACTCTAGAATAGAATTTGCTCGACTGTCTCTATCGTGAAAGGAAGACTTGGTGTATTTTTCCAAAGTACACCCCTTGCATGTATCAAATTGCTCAAGCATACCTTTGGGAAGACTCATATAGATCTGCTACAATATCTTCAAATCCTCATGATGCAAGTGGCCCAATCGCATGTTCCACAACTCACCAACGTCTCAGTTCTTCACCCTTTTTGATTTTGTGCTTAAAGTAACACACTCCTCTACCTCCAACTTATAGAGATTCTTCACCTAGATCCTTATCTTCTTTACTTGACACGTGTCTATGTGTTGAAGGAATGCCTTTCCTTTCGATAAGGTCACATCATAGCCTCTATCCTCAAGCATGGCAATGGATACAAAGTTCTTCTTCAGCCCGGGCACATACATAAAATTCGTCAAGGTGAGTGGAGCCCCATGCTCCCTCTGAAAAGTAATCATGCCCAATCTAATAACACTATACTTCTCGTCATCACCCATATCGATATGCATTTGGAGATCTTTCTCCTCCATGTCACTAAATAACTCTTTGTCGCTAGTCATGTGGAATGAAGCTCCACTTTCTAAGTACCATACACTTCCCATCATTGATGATACCATGCATGCAATGATTGAAAAGTCTAATTCGAATTAAGAGGCTAAAGCCTCACTTGCCACTCCTCCTGAGGGCTTCTTCTTGGACTTCTTGAGTGGACAATTTGTAACAAAATGGCCCAGATCATGAAAATGAAATAATTTAACTTTTTTCATGTCTTTCTTCTTACCTCCATGATAAGAATATGATTTGGAATGGGAAGCTTTCCCTTTCCCCTTCTTTGCCTTAATCGCTAAGGCATAGTTCTCTTCATCATTAATGTTTGATGAAGAGCCATGTCTGGTGTTCCTCTTTATCTCCTCCTGTATCATATCTGAACATAGTTGTTCCTAATCTGGCAGCTTCTCTTGACCATTGATAGAGTCCTGATAACTATGCCAACTCTTTGGGAGTCCTAGAAGAGTAAGACTCACCATATAATCCTTGGCAACAATGATTCTAACACTTCCAATTTCATCGCGACATTGAGTGAACTTGGTAAAGTATTTTGGAATAGCCTCACATTTCTCCATTTTGATTTTTTTAAGTTTTCCCTTCAGTGCCAATTTCCTTTGGTCACTGTTATTCTGATACAAGTCTGTCAATGTTTTATACATAGAATATGAAGTTTCCTTACCATGGAGACTTGAGACAATGTGGTCTCAAACTCCCTCAAGGATTATTTGCCTCGCCTTCACCACACACTTCTTCCATTCAGCTAATGTGAATCCGGTGTTGTTGGCTTAGGAATTTCTTGATCAACAAATTCCTTCAAGCCATTATCCTCTGGCACAACCTCCATTCTATCCCTCCAGGTTATAAAATTCGAGTTTCCTTCCAAGGAATACTCGAGCCACAAACTATAGAATGCCATCTGTCAATCCTAAAGTATGTATTGCAAATTCGAATTTCACCTATAACCCAAAACTCAAAACTTTGAAATCTCGTCTAGTATATTGTCTTCAGCTCCGATACCATGTAGAAAATACTATAGATTCACAAGCTCATGCAATGTACTAAAGAATAGGATAAGAATCTACTTCTACTTTCAACCAGCGGAAGCCAATAGATCGATGAAAACAATATGAACAAGAAGAAGATAAATCAATGGCACATAACACAAGATGTATTTGGGGAAAGCCACTACTCAAAACCTCACTATCTGTATTGCATATATTAGAAATATGAGTGAAGATACAAAGCTTGTTCTCACTAGAAGAATTCCGCACAAGTATGCTCATCTCTCTCAGCTCACAAGCTAGCTCAAGCCAAATCCTTAGCCTATTCAACAACTCTCCAAGCCCCTAATCTATTGTGTAATTCCTAGGATGAATAGCCCATATTTAAAGGGAATTCACACTTCCAAAAGTGGGCAATTGAAACATAGGTCCTTCTCTGATTGCATGCATTATATTTACAATCCAGTAAATCATACAACTAATAGTACATTGTCCCTACACTCTAGTCTCAACTGGGTCTTTCTCAGAATCGACATGCATGAGTTTCTGATGAGGGAATATTCAGTTAACTATAGTGACACTTGTGGATGCACTAGTGTGCCAATTGAGTGTTAACTCTCTATTAGTTCTACAAATACTTTGGAACTAATTTAACTAAACATAACTCAATAAAATAAGTTATCTAATTTACAACCCAATTTAAACTCATACTAGAACCCTAAAACTTAGGGATAACATATGCATGACTTCAGAAATACTTCCAACTCGAAATTCCTAAGTTAATTAAACTTAATTAACCATTTACAAGTTTTTATGAGAATATAATTCAATTTTAATTCACAGTTTAATTCAAGGACAAATTAAATTGGAATTTCTTGTTGCCATTTCTCAACACAAGAGGAAACCTACTCTCACCCAAAAACCCACTCAAGATATGTAGAAAAGAATCACCCTACAAATCAAATTGTTGGGAATAAGGGAGCCACAATTCAAATATTTTTCTTAGGAAAGCTAAGATAAACATTGGATAAAATCCATGAATGGAGAATTAGATTGAATTGAGAAAAATCATACCTAAGAATTAGTTCTAAGACTAATTAATAAAAATATCATTGGTACAAAATGGGTCTTTAGAAATAAATTAAATGAGGATGGATAAGTTATTCGAAATAAGGTCATATTAGTATGCATAGGATATGCTTAAGTTGAATGGATAGATTTTGAAGAATTTTTTTCTCTTATAGCAAGTTTACAAACAATTAGAATGTTTCTAGCATTTTCTTATCATAAAAATTTCAAAGTTTATCATATGAATGTACAATCAACATTCTTGAATGGTGAGCTTGAAGAAGAGATATATATAGAACATATTGAAGGTTTTCAACTACAAGACAATCATGAGGAAAAGTGCAGACTGAAAAAGCCATAATATGGACTAAAGCAAGCACCCAGGGCATGGTATTCAAGATTGTACAAACATCTACAACAAGAATTCAAAAGAGGGACAATTGATAGTAATTTGTATATCAAAATTGAAAATGATAATAATTTAGTTATTATTGCTTATGTTGATGACATGATTTTTAGTAGTGATGCAAATTTACTTAGCCAAAAATTTGCAACTAAGATGCAAGCTTGGGGAACTCTTATTATTCATTGGTTTACAAATTACACAATCATAAAAATACATGTTTATTTCCCAAGGCAAGTACCTCAAATAAATGTTAAAGAAGTTTGGAATGGAAGAGAATTCACTTGTTAGTACTCCTATGGTCACTAGATGTAAACTCAACAAAGATGAAGATTCACTAGAGTTAAATTAAACAATGTTCAAATCAATGAATTGCAACCGCTTGTACCTAACACCCTCAAGGCTAGACATTATGCAAGTCGTTGGTGTAGTTCCAAGATATCAGTTAGCCACCAAACAAAGTCATATCTTAGATGTGAAGATGATTTTTAGGTATTTAAGAGCCACAATGGACTTTGGTCTATGGTATCAAAAGGGACAAACCTTGTCTTTCACTACAACACAAATGTTGATAGGGTTGAAAGTGTAGATGATATGAAAAGCACAAGTGGTGTTGATTTCTTCCTAGGGAATTGTTTGGTGGCTTCGTTGAACAAAAATCAAACTTCTATCTCAAGTTTTATTGTTGAATTCAACTACATATTATTTGTAGCAAGTTGCACTCAAATATGGTGGATGAATTCGACATTACAAGACATGAAGGTAACCTATGATGAACCCATTCCCATTATATGTGATAACACAAGCGTTATTAGTATATCCAAGGATCTTGTTATTCACTCAAAAACCAAGCATGCTTCTTCATGACACCAATCCTTATTCTGTCATATACCACAATTATTCAAAATTTAGGAAAACACCTCATATTAGTTCATCATCAGTGCAATCCTCACTTAACATGGACATCTAGTCATATATCACAATGGGACACTCTTCAACATGGTTTACAAATACGTCACCTATAACAAGGGTATTTACTCCATTATGAAATCTTGTTAATAATGGAAGCATTATTTTTTGGAAAGGAAATGGTCATCCACATAGAGAAAAGGCCTCTATAATTTATCCAAACACAATGCAAGTTGAAAAATGATTTCCATAAAAAGTGGTCCATGTACCTTAAAAAATTCCATGATAAAATTAAGTAGAAGAAGGGAAATTCGAATTAAGTTGTGGACTATCTTAGCCAATCATTGGTTGTGGAAACATCCAAAGTGTTCAATTATTTTGGATAGAAGAATTCAAAGTGGCCCTTTCTATATGGAAACAATCATGAATTCTTTGCTACATAGTAGATAGTTGTAAGTAAACAAGTTTTATACTTCAACCTTCAAGATGGACTTCTAGGCCATATGGGGCATCCGTGTGCTCCTTTATATGGGCACGAGATAGTGATTTGGGAGGTGCACTATAATGGAATGGTGGGAGACTTTTGCATGTAGGATATAGTGACAATACTGCAAAAGTATTTCTATTAGACAAATATCCAATGGGATGTCAATACAAATATCAACTTATACACTTCCTACACCATCACTTACCTTGCATTCAAGAGTCATGGATTATATAATATTTCACCTACTCCAAGAAAGCATTAAGAGTCAATCTCCATGGATTTTATATCAACTATGCCCTTAACCAAGCATGGTAATGAATGTGCATTTGTGGTTGATTGATTGATTATATAAGATGGTAATTTTGGCGTGTTAGAAGAAGTGAATCATAGTAGAAGCTATTGCTAAGATATTATTTGGTTGCCAAAGACCATTGTTTCTAATGTAACAACAAGTTTTTTTTTTTTTTTTGGTCCATGAAGGACACCAAAATAAGAAAATCAATTTCCTTCCATCCCCAAACAATGGAGACACAAAGTCACTTAACATGATATTGTACATATTATCATAATGTATGACCCAAAATCTATTTATATGGGTCAAGAGTGTTCTTTATATTTCCACAACTATAGAAGAATAATTCATCATTCTATTGGCCCCCATGCTTTTAAATGGTTCCTTGGGTTCTAGCTATTGGCCCCAATTGATGTATATTTTCCCATTGCATCAACACTTGAAAATTTTTTTAATGCTCAAAACAAGGTAGATTAAGCAACCAAGTTTGTTTGGATAAATCCAACAATATTTTGTAGAAAGTCAGTGCCAAGTACAAGCACCAACATGATCAATATCAACTTTTGCACAGTTTTGAAGTTAGTGACAAGGAATGATTCGATCCTAACTTAAAAATGAATGCAACAAATTACAGATATAATCATAAACACAGAGATGCAACAAAAAAATTCTTCATTTCATTAATAGAAAAATACTGAACTATGTGTACAAACAGAATGGAAATAAGATAGCTTGGGCGATGGTAGCTTACCTCTAAGAAGAGATGTGGAGGCTACATGCCTCTTAACTGAGTTACAATGAGGCTCAAGGGCATTTTTATTATTGAACAATAAGAGGAAACCATAAACAAAGAAAACCCTAACCCGAGGAGATGTAACACCAAGAGTTTATGGGCCCCATTGGGGTTAGTTGGGCAACCAACTTCCTAGGGTCATAACTTGGTCATATTATCTTTGTTTGATGCATATGATACCTCATTGGAAATATATCTTCGAGGAATACAACCACTAATGTGATCTCCATAGCAATAATTAGAAGAATTTTGCCAAAAAAACATCGTTTAGTGCCTCAAAACAACTCCGAAAGTTCAGGACCCGAAAAAATTCCAAAAATAGTAAATTGTGTTACAATTAAGGAAACTGAAAACTAAAAGAAACGATGGTGAGGGTCCAAGTGGAATAGGCGGGTGGCCACCAATATCCACCTGGATCAATCTCCCCCCCTTAGGAAGCGATGGTCCCCATTGCATTGATTTCCTCCATGAGATGAGGAAATTTTTGTTGAACTTGATCCTCATTGAGCCATTTGCCTTGGTGAAGGAGTTGGCCTACTTTAACAACTCGATATAGTTGTATCCTCTGTTGCCAAGTTTCCTTGATCTGTGTGTACATGATTTGATCAGTTTTGGCATGTTCCATGCAGTTCGGGTTGAGCTCTATTGGTGTGGGTTGTTCTACAATGTCAAATGTGTCCAACAATGATCGAAAGTATGGTCGAAGGCTACCTACATTTACACTAGGCACAGACCAAGGAATGGTGGGATTATGAGCTTGAAGGTGTTATCATTGATGCCCTTGGTGATGGTGTATGGCCCATATCAGAGCAGGCGAAGCTTGCGTTGGGGTCCAACAAGGTGCTCTTTCTGCAAATGTAGCCAAACTTTGTCACCCACCTGGAACATGTGTGTCACTTGATGTTGATCATGACGTTGCTTGTACTTAGCATTAGCTCTATCCAATATATGATGGACCTATTGGCAGATGTGTTGAATGAACTCAATGAAGTTGTTATCCCTTTCATCTTTGAATTGCACGTGAGACAAATCTGCCTGGGTGGCGGAAAATGGTATGGCCACATCAATGGGGCATAATGGTTGAAATCCTAGCCCTATCTGAAAGGGGTTGTGGCCTGTTGAGATGTGGAGAGCTCTGTTGTAGCTGTGTTGGACATAGGGGAGTATTTTATCCTATGTGTGTGGATTCTTTGAGTTGTAAATGTGCAAAATTTGTATGATCATCCTATTGACAACCTCTATTTGGCCATCAGTTTGGGGATGGAAAGCCATGGACTTAGTAAGTTTTGTATACAGCAATGACCAGAGACTTGACTAAAATGCACTCAGGAATCTGATGTCCCAATATGAGATAATGGATTGTGGGATCCCAAAGTGTAACCACACTTGCTCAAAGAACATATTAGTAGTTGCCTTTGTTGTGATACTCTTCTTGTAGGCCACCATGATGGCCATCTTAGAGAATATGTTGATGACCATGAAAATGCAATCATTTTTGTGCTTAGTAGAAGGAAGGCCTGACATATAATCCATGGAGATAGATTCCCAAGGCTGACTAGGAGTAGGTAGAGAAGTATACAGGCCTTGCTTCTTGATGGTTGGTTTGGCAATGGCACAGTCAATGCAGGATCTAATGTACTTCCCAACATTTTGACAAAGTTTTGGTCAATTAAAATACTTCTGCAATATAGCCACTATTTTCTCTACTCTGAAATGTCCAGCGACCCGACTGTAGTGTGCCTCCCAAATCATCTTGGCACGCTCACTTGTAGGAACACATATGTGTCCCAAGTGGCATAACAGTGCACCCTAAAGGTGAAAATTTGGAACTTGCTTCCCTTCCAGGAGTGTTTGGTATATGTTGCTGAAACCTGTATCGCTCTTGTAAAGACATAGCCACTCCAACATCTCGTGCCCACAAGAGTTGAGCACAATGATTAGTGCCAGGACCGGTGGTCAACTGAGGCAATCAACGACATTATTGGTGTTGCCCTTCTTATACTTAATGTTCAAATGGAACTATTGCAGATATGTGGACCATTTCTGATGGCGATCATTCTGTGACTTCCCTTATGTTTGTATGAACTGTAAAGGCCAGTGGTCTCTGTGGTGACCGTTTCCTTCCCCAGAATGTAATTCTTGCATTGACAGCAGGACTGCACCATTTCTTTGTCATACATGGGGTACTTTCAAATTGTGTTTGAAATAATCTCAATGTGGTAAGCCACTAGATGCTCATGTTGAGTAAGAACCACACCAATAACATAGTCAGAGGCATTTGTCTCAATCTCAAATGGTTGTTGCAGGTTTGGTAATGTGAGCACTAGTGAAGAACATAGCCAATTCTTCAACCCGAAGAACACTCACTATTGGGTTTCTAACCAAAAGAAATTTTCTTCCCTTGGTGACTTGAATTAAAGGCAAAGTGATATGAGATAACCCCAACACAAACGTACGGTAGAAATTGGCAAGACCCAAAAAGCTGCGGAGTTCTGTTAGAGTGGTTGGGGTTGGCCAATCCCGAATGACTTGTATCTTGGATGGGTCCACATGTACACCCTTCTCATCAATGATGTACCCTAGATATTGAACCTGGGTCAGGCCAAAGGTTCATTTCTCCAAGTTAGCACACAACTTGTGTTGTCGAAGGGTTCGAAGGACCTGTCGAATATGGTGGAGGTTCTCTTCCCAAATCTAGTTGAAGATCAAAATGTCATCTAAATACACCACCACAAATGAATTGGTGAAGGGCCGAAGGATGTTGTCCATCAGTCTCGTGAAGGTTACAGGGGCATTCATCAATCCAAATGACATGACCAGCCATTCGAAAAGGCCCTCCTTGGATTTGAAGGCAGTATTCCACACATCAGAGGGTTAGATAGGCACGCGGTGATAACCTGACTTCAGGTCAATTTTGTTGAATTATTTGGCCCATTTGAGCTGGTCCTGAAGGTCATCGATCCACAGGATTGGTTACCTAACCCGAGTAGTGACCTTATTCAACCCCCGATAGCCAATATAGAGCCTCCAGGTCCCATCCATCGTTTGTACCAATATAATCGGGCTCCCACACAGTGATGAGCTTGGGCTCATGTGCCCTTTCTATAGTAGTTCCCAAATCTGCTCTTGATCTCATCATTCTCCAGAATAGAGCATTGATAAATCAATCCATTCAGAAGTGGCATGCTTGGGGTCATATCGATGGATTGCTCGACTTGACAGTGCAAAGGTACCCTTGTGGGTGAGGCAAAAATATCCCTGTACTCCTCCATGACCTTGTCCATTTGCTACTGCTGTGTAGAGGAGCCCTGCCTAGAAGCCATGGCCACAACCTTCTTCTTACCTTGGGGGCGGATCATGAGGAAAACAAATTTATTAGTCTAGGAAATGATCTTAATACATTAATTTACAGTGATCAAAGAGATGGTGCTAGGCGAGGCTACCTCTAGTATCCTCTGCAACTTATTAGACAAAGTAATAATCATAGAGCGAGGTCTAGACTCATATACAACATGTCTCTTTGACAATTATGATTTTCCTAACAATACATCATAAACTTCAAGAGGAACAACGTTACACAATACCTCATCTGTGAAGGGCTTGATGTTGTAGGGAATGTGGCACTGCTGGCTGACATGAATATCTCGTCCTTGGTGAAGCCACTTGATGGTGTACGGATGTGGATGTGTTGTAGTCTTTAGGCCCAGCCGCTTCACAACTTTTTCTGAAATGAGGTTCTTTTGGCTCCCACTGTCGGCAATGAACTGTAATGGAGAACCCTTCACTCACATCTATGAGTGGAAGAGGCGTTCCCCCTCCTTGGGATCTTCAGGCTCAATTTTCTAGATCTTTATGGTGGTCATGGTGGAACTGGGCATCAATGATTTGCTTCCCTTTGTCAGCCCCCTTGTCAGGTTTTAATTCAGAGTCAGAACTTGCGTTTGATTTGGAAGCCTTTAGCTTGAACACCAGTGACTGCTTGGTTCGACACTCACTTGTATTGTGAGTGGAGCTCTTATGGAACTCACACCATTTTTTCGTGTCCTTCTTCATCTTCATGGTGTTGTTCTTTGCTTGTTGCTTCAATGGGCTATCCTGGATAGCCCCTCCTTGGGTTGGTCCCTTGTTCTGTGGTTCGGGGGTGCCTTTTCCTTGCTTTGGATTCATAGATCCAAAGTCTCACTTCTTCTATTTAAACTTATGCTCAATCTTTACAACATACCGATATGTCGTGTCGAGCAAGGAAATGTCTAGGAACTCCATCTCGTCCTGGATGTAATTGTGTAGAAAGTTGTAGTACTTGAGCACTAAATGCCACTCAGTATCCTTGATACCCAGCTTTGTGCGAAGGGTGTGGAAAGTATTTGTGAACTTTGGCACATCTTGGTCCCTTCCCTGTCGTAGCGTGGTCCACTTTATGTATTTATCTTCATAGCTCCTGACAAGGTAATACCGTTGCTTGATGGAATCTAAGAAATAATTCCAAGTGGGTACAACTAAAAACAACGAGGGTTCACTCTCGTCCTTTTGTTCACAGTAGGTTTCCCACCAGTCCTTGACATGTGGGGTGCTTTGAGAAGTGCAAATGTAATATTTTCCGATTGGAAAAGTCATGAAATGAAAAATATCTTTCCAATAGATTTAACCATCTATCTACGACGTCTGCATCTATTAGGCCTTCAAATATGGAAATATCGAAGTTAACTTGTACCTTAAAGGGAGTGGCACCTCCAAAGTGGACGCTGGATGAAGATGCATTGTCTGTGGGTAGCCGTCAAAGGATTTGGACAAAGTTATCCATCATTGCGTCCCTCTGTCGCTCGAGGGCTTCCACGAGCAACATTGTGAAAGGATCTACTACCCCCTCATCTTTATTTTCTTCCGTCATGGGCAGTCGTCGGGTTTCATGAGGTTGATCTTGCAATGGTTCAACAAGATCGAGCCCTAACTCCTTATACCTTGACATCGTTGGGGACATGCAAAGAAAAATAGAGAAAGAGTAGACCCCTCTTATACCACTAATTTGAACTTAAAGATGAACGTAACAAATTACAGATATAATCATACACACAAAGATGCAACAAAAAACACTTCATTTCATTAATAGAAAAATACTAAACTATGCATACAAACATAATGTAAATAATATAGCTTGGGCGATGATAGTTTATCTCGGAGAAGAGATGTGGCGGCTACATGCCTCTAAACTAAGTTACAATGAGGCTCAAGGGCATTTTTATTATTAAACAATAAGAGAAAACCCTAAAAAACCAAAACCCTAACCCAAGGAGATGTAACACCAAGAGTTTATGGGCCTTGTTGGGGTTAGTTGGGCAACCAACTACCCAGGGTTGTAACTTGGTCATATTATCTCCATTTGATACATATGATACCTCCTTGGAAATATATCTCCGAGGACTACGACTGCTGATGTGTTCTCCATTGCAATTTTTGGATGATTTTTTCCAAAACAAATGTCATTTAGGGCCTCAAAATGGCTCCGGAAGTTCAAGACCCAAAAAACTGCCAAAAATAGTAAACTACGCTACAATTAAGGAAACTGAAAAAATTAAAGAAACAATGGTGAGGGTCCAAGTGGAATAGGCAAGTGGCCACCAATATCCACCTGGATCATGATTGCACTTGTATAAAAAGAAACTTAAATCCCCCCCACAAGAAGATAAGACCACTATAATATAGGAATTACACCATCATGAACATTATGAGTGAGAGTGATTTTGAATAGAATCTTCCAACCTTCTTGGCCTTATATTGTGTATTTAATGCAAAGTTAGTTCATCCATACTATCCACCTTTCTTGGACACCTCAGAGGTGGAAGAGCTCTTGGACCCTATAGAGCTCAACCTTTAGAGCATTGCGTAGGCTATAATGGATCCAATATTGGACAACAAGATGAAGAACACTTTTTGGAAAAGCATAAAACTGTATTGAGCGATTGAAGCAAGACATGTGATTTAATAAGGATCAAATTTAGTAAAAATATTTCCATATGATTCAAGAACTTGAAACCAATGGAAACCATCGTTTCCTAATGTGGGATGACTAATCTAGGTGGTCATTCAGATATACTATTGTCTCCAAAAATGGGATAGGTCTTTAAATTTTAACACAATTTTCAAACCACCCATGTGTTTTTGGGAAATTGTTATAGATTTTTCCAAAATGTAATGCTTAGAATAAGATTTATAATAATCCAAATTACACCTAAAATGGAGTTCATACCTAAAATGGAGTTCATATGAGACATTTATGGCCTCAGTGAATTAACATACCAACTAGCCTCCTTGGAGCCCACATTAATCTCACCACCCTTTTTACGTCAATTTTAGTTAAGGAGAGTAGAGTCACACAGTTTCATGAATTTCTTTTGCATATACCTATTTTATTTAATACTAATTGGCTAGAATTAAACTAATTAAATCAATTGTTTCAACGCTCATTCAGTGACACTTTAATAACCTACTAAAATGAAGGGAATTCCCTCAAATATATTGCACCAAGAGTTATAAGGCATATTATTCGTGAGATATTGGTAATCTAAGGAGTATTAATTTTGATGGGCATTGAAGATATGGTTGGTAGAATTTTAATTCTAGTATAGTGCCCCATCTCTTCTAAATAATAATGGTTATGATCTCATTATGGGTTATCTGCATATTTTTTTCTTTGATAATCATATATTTGTTGTTTGTGTTGAGTATTATTGGAATCTTAAATACAAATGATGGTTCTTCTCATACTTAGTTATGAATGAATGAATTCAATTATTTATTAAAAGATCAAATTCTTACACGTGTGTTAATGAATCAAATATGTATAAGCTTTACCACAACTTCAAATTGTATTAAAATTGGTGTCATTTAATATAGGTGAGGTCTTTTCATGTAATGAACAAACGTTACAAATAATATTTATAGCAAATATGTATGGAAGCATTAAGAATCTATATGGGACATGCATATTAGAAAATTTTGGCACATCTGCACATGTTGAATACCTTAAGGAAATTTCTCACAGACATAGATCAAATATCAAGACTTTACTGTTTAAATGTTCAAATCCTTCAAAGAGGGAAATAATCCATAACCCCAACAAAAATGGCCACTTGAGGAAATATATTAATTCAAAAGAAAAAAAATACTTGGGCATCTCTCACTATTGATCATTAGCAAATGGCCCTAGATGATCTTTAAATGGAGGTCATGGACCAATCAAGTTCTAAGCCATGGATCAAGAGTGATCAATATCAGTATGTCTAAAACATAATCATGATTATCAAATTATTTAGTTAAAAAAGTACATTAAAGAGACACAGTTTATGTAAAGACACATTAGACTAAGTTGAACTTAACCAACTCATTAAGTGTTAAATATCTTAACATTCTCCATAAGAACAACTTGAAATGGGATTGAAGTATTTACAAAGTTGAAAAAATAGAATAATGAAGGAGGCATTAGAGCATGTGACCTGTTAATGACAACTTCCTAAACTCCTAACTTAGCTTAAAGCTTTGAAAACTTGGTTTTTGTAAGCGTCTTTACGAAAATATCTACAAGTTGATCAAATGTTTGATAATAGAGCATTTGAGGATCTGATCCTAAGGAAGATTCTCAATAAAGAGCATGTATATCTCATTGTGTTTGTTGTGTAGATGTTGAATTGAATATTTTGCAATATGGATTGAATTTTAGTTGTTGCACCAAAGTATGGTTAGATGTTGATATTGGAATTCAGCCTATGAAATGATCTATCAAAGCCACATGGCATATCAACTTGAACTAACTATTTCTTCATAATTTGATTCTACTTAAATGAAAGAGAAAGTGCACATTTATTTTTACAATCTCAAGTGACAAGTTTGGCATTGAGGATTAAAACATAATTTGCAGTAGAATTATGATCATTAAGGTCTCTAGCCCAATCAAAATTAGTGGAACCAACCAACAAAGGAGTACCCCATAAACTATAATATATTCCAACTTAATTGTACTCCAAATATATTGAAGTGTTCTCTTTGTTGCTTCATACTTGTTATCATGGAGTGTTTGCATATAATGAAGTAATAATACCAATGCCAAAATAAATATTAGGAGGGGTATGAGTCAAATACCAAAGAATACCAATTTACTAATGGTACAAAATGGCTCCTACTTTGGGTCTGGCATAGGTGTTAAAACGTTTGACTCCATGATAAAAGGGAGATAAGGTTGGTTTACAATCTTCCATGTGAAAGTTGTGAAGAAGGTCACATACATACTTATAATAGGAAAATGAAATGTCTCCCTTGGTTTGCATGACGTGGAGAAGAGAAAATAATGAAAATGTCATAATTATATCATGTCAAATTTCTTCTTAAGACTAGGTTTCACATGGGTTAAAAGTTTGGGATCATTACTAGTGACTACAAGGTCATCAACATAGAGAAAAATTATGATGAGATAGCCATCCATTTTCTTCTTATAGACATTGGAATCATAATGAAATCGAGAGGAGTAAGTTTTACGAATAAATGTATCCATTTTAGCACACCAAACCCAAGGATATTTCTTAAGGTCATAGAGAGATTTTTTAAGGTGGAAAACAAGATTAGATCCATTCTAACTACATCTAAGAGGTCATTTCATGTAAAATTTTTCTTGAAAATCCCCATGCAAGAAGGTGGATTTAACATCCATTTGATGGATATCCAATTTGTATGAAGTTCGATGGCTAAAACAAGGTGGATGAAATTCATTTTGGCTTTAAGGAAAAAGGTTTCAATATAGTCAGTCTCTTCTAATTAAGGAAATCCTTTGGCGACTAACTAGGTCTTATATCTAGCAACGCTTCCATCTACTATATTCTTGCTTTGATATACCATTTACATTTTACAAGTTTTCTTCCCTTTGGAATAGGGAAAAGATTCCAAATATCAATTTATATTAAGGAATGGTATTCCTCATTCATTATTGCATCCCAATTTGGATGGCTAGAAGCTTTTGCAAACATTTATGGATCACGAGTATCTAAAACTTGAGCCAAAAGTGAGGAGGTTCATTGGAACTATAAACATATACAATGTTGATTTCAAGGATCATTGGAAATAGCACCAACTATTTCTTTTGTTTTATAGAAACACATGGGAAGCTACGATGTTGTGTTGTACATGTTAAAAAGACTAAAATGGAGGAGGGAGAGGTATATTTTTATCCTCATTGTTTTCATTTGAGGAAAAATAAACTAAAATATGGGCACTAGTAGAAAAATTGGAAATAGAAGCGAAAGATTCACTAATATGGAGTTTTTTTGAATTAGGCACATAGGTAGAGAGACCACCATCAAACTTGATGTCTCTTTGTAATAATTTATTTTGAATTAGGTTGATGAAATTGATAAGATTTTACATATTTAGAGTATTTAACAAAAAATAATTTCCCACTTTTAGGTTGTAATGCTTTCCTTTTCTCACAAGGAATGTGTTGTGACCAAAAGAACCCCCTTAATTTCTAAGCAAAACTCATGGCCCACCAATATTTCTTATTATATGCATCTTCTTCCTCCATTTTTGTTGCATATATGAAGTTATCTATATACACCCGTAAATTTTTATCCTTTAACAATTTTAATTCATCTTCACCATTCTTTATTTTTAGGGATTTATGTTTCAAACTATGAATGATTTTTTTTCATTATTTAACTTGCATTGTTTGTATATTTAATTATATTATAGATTGCCATCCTTGGCTCCACACAAATTCATGTCTAGAACACTTGCATCCGCTATCTTAAAAATATTTTGATTATGAAAGGATGCTAGTAGAGGTTCAAAAAACCTATAATTTGTATGCTAACTCACCAAGGGGTTTTCCCAATTACTAGTTGGTTCCCTCTACCCACTTTCCATGCTAAATACTTGTCAATAAAATGAAAAAATCTTATTGATGCTTTCATAACACACCACTATATGCCTTTCTTTCTCTTCCAATATAGTCCTCAACGAGTTCAAAATAAAATTATTTGACCTTCATAACTCTTCCCAACAACCCCTCATTAAGGAACAACCTTCAAAGACTCTTAATTTCTAGAGCCTTCTCAACGATATGGATGTTCTTGAGATTTAATTCACCAATTTCCTTCCTCTAGTAATATTCCAATTAAATAAAGGAACCTATCATTTTCCTTCTCCCTTGCAATAAGGAGATAAAGGCATTTATTTATAATATAATATTTTTATGGAGTATGTGTTAAATACACCCGATAGATAGGAATACTTCTATAGATTGATTTTACCAACACCCTTGCCACCTCAATATAACCACGTATAACACCAATATATAATTACGTCTTCGATTTTCTTCAATTTGGATTTAGATTAAATCCGTAGGATTTGATACTTTTATCTAAAGGAGCATAGGAGTGAAGCATTAATTGAGTAATATCCTTTTCCACTTCCTCCTTGAATCAATTAAAAATCATGAAGTATTTATGGAAGTTGACTTCCATCACAATTGATTCACAATATAGGTCCAAATATCTTTGAGCTTATTGAGCTCCTTGACCAAGCTTGCACAAAAAATAATTACATCCTTTACAAAAAGGAGTTTTGGGAAAATTATATGCATAAATCCTAGACATTAAATCATCAACTTAGGGGCTTGTAAGCTTCAATATCCAAACACAGGAAATGTAGGATTAGAGCCTATTATAGCTTATGCTAACAACTAATCTTGGCAAAATATTCTTAAACACAAATTGTAGGAAATGAACACTATGAAATCAATGAAAGGAAGGAAAACAATTTGTTGTAAATTCCACATAGATGTCTTGTACACTAGGTTGATGACAAAGCTACTCTCATAGTGTCAATCACATTCTTTCACTGAGATCAACTCTAAGTGTTGCTGCAATTCAAGAGAGAGTATTTCCTTACCCAATGACCTTCAATGGGAGGACTTCCTTTGTATAGGATGAATGCATGAAAAAAAACATCAATACAAGGAAATTTATATCTACAATTGAACTAGATACTTAAGAACAAATGAAAATAGCACAATGCATGTTAGAGGATGGGGGGCCTACCAAAGCTAGCACAAATTGTGAGAAAGCTTACAAAGTAAGTGAGTACGTCAAGCTAGAGACATAATATCACCTTTTTAATTCCTTTAGGTTTCACTTGCTTGGTTTTGACTTAGTTATTTTCTTGAGTTTTATTTTTCTTTGAGTCTTTATTGCTTCCCTTTATCAAGTTTCCCTCCCTTAATATTCTTTGTTTGAACTAATATTGCTCCCAATTCCCAAATTAGGCATAATCTTCAAATTGATCCCTCTTTCCACATTAATGGCTTTGATCTAGAGATTAGGCTTGATCCCTAAATAAAGGCCAACTCAAGGGTTCCTTCCACTAACTTTATTGTGGATTTTGGAATCATCCTCAATTTCCATAACAACCCACACCAGGACCCCCCTGAAATTCATCTCCTCAAATTATTGATTTCTCCACCTTTTGTTCAAATTATTTCTTGTTTAACTTTGTTTCATTATCTATTTGATTTGGAATTTTCTCCCTTTTTAACTTTATTTATCAATGCCAAATTCAGCCAAGTAAAAATCTTTTTTGGGTCCTAATTTCTTAATTAGTCCTAATGTCTAAATTGAATCTCCTTTTCACTTAGTTTTTGTTTCTTTTTCCTAATGTATACATTAGATACTCCCATCACCATTTGTTCCATATGAATTGCATGGATTGACGACCTTATTCCATGTGATTTTCTTCAATTTTCTTATTTTAAAAACCTATTTGATTCCAGCCACAACCCCTTGATCACGCCAAAATTCCAAAGTTGGACCCTCCTACCACTAAGGAGTTTTAAATCATTCCCGATTCAATGATTGGACTTCAAGTGTAAATTAGGCCTTCCCTTTTACAAATTTAGTGTCACAAGATGTTGGTTTCTCAATCGGTTCCCTTTCTCATAAGCTCTTTGTTCACACATGTGAAACCATCTTTTGTAATCTTACCACTTGTGAAACCATTTATTCACATTTAAAATACTTTCATAGTTTTCTCTCGAGTGAAGCCTTTTTAAGTTTGATTGTGGTCGAGCCTTTCCTTCACAAAATTTTAGTGATATGGGGCCTCAATTTTGGAATTTGTACCAGTCACTCAATCAACCTTGGTTCATAGGAATTTTACCCCATTGTTTCCTAATTGTTCACACATGAATTTTTTTAATGAAGTTCAATTTAGCTTATGTGTGAGTTACTAGCTCCATATGCTCAAACCATCACCTTTTCAATCTTAAGTAATGAAATTATTTTCAAGGCAATAATTAAAATCAAACATATCAAAAATTATGGTTAAATGGGTGATTATTATGATTTCACAATTTACTCCTCTTTATCAAAATCAAAACCAAAGAACACAAGAAATTTTTAAGTTCGAAAATTCATGGGAATAAGTTTGGTATCAATCATCCTTGTATTCAAGTCTTGTTTTCAAATTTTGAACTTGAAATAGGAGCTTTCATTCAAGAATGAGGAATACATCCTAATTACTACAACATGCAGTGTAAATTTGGGTCAATATTCTAAAAATTATTTCTAACTTATCTAATTTGAATGGTTATAGGGAATTTTATAGTTTCAATCAATTTAATTTTCAAAGTTAAAACCTATATTATATTTTTGGATTTCGTTAACATTGAATTTATACATGGCTTCCAAGGGACATGGGAAGAGGTAAAGAGGTCTTCAAGAAATATTAGTTGCAGATCAACCTCATGAGATAAATGAAATACTATAAGAACCTAAGGATATAGTACCAATTAGGGAGGAAACAATTATAATAATAGCTAAATAAGAGGAAACAAATCAAAAGAGCTAGAAAGATGATGATGTGCAAGGGAGAGGGAAGGCATAATATGTCGTTGAAGGAGGACCAACTGAAAATAATAAGACAAATATAAAATTCCTCAATTCACCAAATATGCCTTTAATGTATAAAATGAATTGAACTTGGTGCAGGGGGGAATTCTATAATACAACACAATATTTATAGATCCTATAGTTGGAAATAGCATAGGTCATGGTATATGTCCAACAATGGGAACTATAATTGATCTGAAAATGAGATCTTAAATCAATATAAAGGTATTATAGACTCATGTGCAGGAATGCCTATATTAATTAGTGCAATGGATTGAAAATATTTCAAATAATATAGACAATGAGCAATTAGAAAACATAACAGACACACACATCAACACAACAAATAATCAAGGAGTTCACCAGACTTCCTGGCTACATCTCCTGGTCCAGCTTTCAGTGTCGACCTCTATATTATGTCTTCAAGAACAGATTATTACAAGTGTGAGCTCAACCCGAGTCTCAACACAACAGTGACACAACAATAGGGATTTACTTGAAATCCTCAAGTCTACAAGAGTACAAAGATTCTCCCTCTTTCTCGCTGTCTTCTGCTTTCTGTTGCTTTCTCTCTGTCTCAACAACTGATTTTTTTTCTCTTTCTCTACCATTGAATGACTTTTAAGCCTATCGGCGCTATTGGTTTTCATTCCTTTGTCGGGCTTTCTGGCTCCCAACCCTTGTTTGTTCATCTCCATTTCTAGCATTAAACAATCATTGTAAAACAATGAAGTCCTTGTGGCCACCTGTTTGTAATGGAAAGATCACTAGCATGGATAAAATCATAGAAACACTCTTCTCTGTTTACATAGATAAATACACAGAATACATTGAAAAATCCGATAAAACACTTTCTATCGGACTTCAAATAATATCTAATCGTGTCCCTAATCCATATCGAGTCCATGTTATATCATTGTCGCAAGCCCACCATTGATCTGTGACCTTCCAATCCAACAGATGACAACCATTTCGGGCGGCCCATTTACACGGAGATTACCCGCCCGAAAAGGTGGTTTTCTCTCTCCTGCGGGGTGCTATGTTCGGCCGGTGTATGGAATTGGGCGGAGCCCATCCAAGACCACTTATCACCTGAGGCCTGCCCAAAATCCTGCTTACCACGGAACTCAAATAACATAAAGCCACATCTATAAACCTTTCGGGTCCAGCTTTATCGCTTCAAGTCATTTCCTTTTGTATTTTGGTTTTATAACGAAAATGCGCAAATACACAGAAAAAGCTTGACAAATCCTTTTATATCAGAACTCAAATTATATCAAGCCTCGTCTATAATTCCTTTCGGGTCCAACTTTATCACATGTCAATGGCCCTTTGTATTACCTGATCGTCGATCGCTCCGATCAGTCTTATCGGCTATCAACACATCGCATGACCCATAGTTCATTGGCATCACCCCTTGTGTTGTTGTGATGCGATATTGCAATGCTATAAATCGCAAATGCATATCGCTTAAGCCTCAAGCTCTTGGTAAGTCATCCTTTGTGTTATAGCGATGCGATATTGCGAGTTGATCTGGACTGTTGATTTGCGCACTCGATCAACTGTCCTCGTTAAATCGCTATCACGATTTCCATAAGGCCACCTCCGATATACTCTACTGGCCTCTACCAATTGCAATATCCCGATTCAATCTGGACCATTGATCTGTCTGATCCAACTACTCTAGTGCAACGTCATTTGAAACTCTGATAGCTCTATTTTCCGCCATTCTTTAGTGTTTTCCTCTTCGATAGGGTTTTCCGATAGTTTTAAAGACTTAGACTTAGAGGGTTTAGGATCCATTTTGGATCATGCCTTCCCACTGAAAAGATTTTAGACCACCAAAATTTGGTTTTTAGGCATCGATCAAGTGAGGATACAGTCCCCTCACTTTTTTAACTTCTATCCATCGTGATTTTCTTGGATTAAACCTTTGAGCCCTATTCTCAGGTACTCAACATCCCCTCCACGCATAGTTCTCACCTTCCTGTCTAGAACTGTATCTTCTTGTAACTCATTGAGATATTCGGGCAACAAATCATCAATAGAAGGCAATTGACTTTTCTCTTCAGGATCTTCAATCAATGATGGTTTGTATAATCTCAAGTTTTTGGCATTCACGACTGAATAGATTTGCATATAAGCTGGCAAATCAAGGCGAAAAGCATTTTCACCAATTTTATCAAGTATCTTGAAAGGTCCATACCTTATTGGTTTTAGCTTCTTACCTTCAACTTGCATTCTGTCTTTGCTGATGTACAACTAGATTTGATCACCAACTTGGAAACTATGCTCAACCCGATGCTTGTCATGTCTTGCCTTGTACTTGGCTTGACTTCTTTCCAGCTGTTCCTGTACTTCCTAGTGAATTTCCTGGATTTGTTCAATGAACTTGGTTGCTTTTTCCACATCACTATGTCCATCAACTGCTATGTCTTTACCAAAGACAAAATCTAAGGGAGACTTTGGTATTAAACCAAAACAAGTCTCAAAAGGAGATCTTTGAGTAGAAGAGTGCTTGGCACGGTTGTAAGCATGTTGCACATAACACAAATGCTCATCCAAAAGCTTGGGATGCTTGCTGCAATAGCCTCTGAGAAACTGGATCACTTTTTTGTTGACCACTTCTGTCTGACCATCTGTTTGTGGATGAAATGTTGTGCTCTTCTTCAACCTGGTGTCCATCAACTCCCATAGATTTGACCAAAACTTCCTAACAAATCGAGAATCTCGATCAGATACAATAGAAGTGGGTAAACCAAAATGAACCCATACATTATGAAAGAATAACTTTGATGTTTGTTCAGCTATAACCTACTTGTTACAAGGTATCAAAATACACATTTTACTGAACCAATCCACAACAACATACAAATAATCATGACCTTTTCTAGATTTTGGCAATCCCCCAACAAAGTCCATGGAAACACTTTCCCAAGGACTAGAAGGAATTGGAAGTGGAGTGTACAAGCCTAATTTTCTATTACTAGGATTTCTTGTAGCACACAGAGTACACCCTTTGATATATCTAGAAACTATCTCATGAATTCTTGGCCAATAATAGAACCTTTGCAATTGTGCAACTATTTTACTTACACAAAAATGACCTGATATTAGAGAAGTATGTGCTTCTTTAATTATGTTAACTCTTTCAGTTTGTGGAATGCATAACTTTCCCAAATGATATAAGAGTTTTTCCTTTACATAATAATCCAATTATTCGACCTATTTTCCATGACTTAAAGTTGCATATACATCTTTAAAATCTACATCTTGAGAATATTGTTCAGTGTAACTTTGATGCATTACTTAGTTATGCTTAAGTATAGTAGATGCATTTATGATTGGTCTTGATAACATGTCTGCAACCTTATTGTGTATGCCCTTCTTATATCTGATGACAAGATGAAATTGTTGTAGAAAACCCATCCACCTATAATGGCTTGATTGCTGCAATTTAGTTTGTGAGTGCAAATATTGAAGTGGTTGATGATCTGCATGTATGATTGTTTCCTTACCCATTAGGTAACGTTTCCACTTTTTTCACACTTTGTACTAATGCATACAATTCTTTATCATATGTGGGATAATTAACTACTACAGAAGTAAATGTATCAGAATGATAACATATGGATTTTCCGTGTTGCATCAACATTGCTCCCATGGCATAGTCACTGGCATCTATCTCAATCTAAAATGGATGTTGAAGATCTGGCAGTGCTAGTACTAGTTCTATACTGATTTTCTCTTTTAAGGTGTCGAAGGCTTTCTATTGTTTGCCTCCCCACTGAAACACCTGTTTTAATCCTATTAAAGCATGTAATGGAGCTGCAACCAATGAAAAGTTAGCAATAAAATTTCTCCAATATTGTGCTGCCCCTAAGAAACTCCTAACCTCTATAGTAGATTTGGGCTTAGGCCAATTCATAATGAATTCAACCTTAGAGGGATCTATCTTCAATTCACCACCCCCTACAATATGACCCAAATAATTTAAAGATGTTCTGCCAAATTCACATTTTGATAGTTTTTCATAGAGCTTTTCTCTTTTTAAACATCTAACTTTTGCTTTACATGCTTTATATGGTCTTCCCATGTCTTACTAAAAACAAGAATGTCATCTAAATAAACAATTACAAAATCATCAATAAAAGGTCTGAGTACATCATTCATAACTCTCATAAATGTAGCAGGAGCATTAGTTAAGCCAAAAGGCATAACCAACCATTCATACAGTCCTTGCTTTGTCTTGAAAGCAGTCTTCCATGCATCATGTTTTGCAACTCTAACTTGATGATCACCACTTCGTAAGTCTAACTTAGAAAAGTAAACTGCCTCTTTCAATTGATCTAGTAGATCATCAATACGAGGAAGAGGATAACGATTCTTGATCGTTATTTTATTTAGTGCTCTATAATCAATGCATATTCTCCACAAACCATCTTTCTTTCTCACCAACACGATTGGAGGTCCACATGGTGATGTGCTTGGTTGTATAAACCCTTTATCGAGCAACTCATGTACCTGATTCTTTATCTCTGCATTCTCTAAAGCTAACAACCTATACATTCCAATGTTAGGTAATGGAGGATCTTGCTGCAGACAAAAATCATGTGCTATTTCCCTTTTGGGTGGCAGACCTTTAGGTTCTTGAAATAGGATATCATATTCTGAAACAACTTTAACTAAATAAATTTTCTGTTTAGAATCACAGCCTTCAAATGCATTGGATTTTTCAACATCCTTTGCCTTTACAACCAGTAGTAAAAACTACTTACTTGAATTCACAATTCTTTTCATTTGTCCTGAATTACCTTTGATTTTATGAGCTCTTACAATATATTCTATTCCATCTTTAGTGATTTGATACTTATTTTCAGCTTTATAGAAAATAGCTTTCTTATCATACAAGTATGGACTTCCCAAAACAATACCACATATATCCAATGGAACTATATCTAACTCAACCTCATCTACAAATGTTGATCCAATAGCAAACCTAAGTTTACATTGTCTCGTTACTTGTAGCTTTATTTATCACACACCCAACGTAATGGATATGGCTTCTCATGAGGTTTTGTTTGTAATCCAAACTTCTTTACAATTGTTTCAGAAATCAAATTTACTTGTGATCCACTATCAAACAAAGTATCAATCTTATTGTGCTTGGAAATTACTCTAATGTGAAAAAGCTCATTTCTTTCCCTATCATTACTTTCATTATCAACAGATTGTGCAGAATTACTTGTGGATGCTTCAGAATCCTTACCTTTAATACCTGTGGTTGTAACTGTTGTTTCATCGCCTGAATCTGATCCCAAGTCTTGCTGAACAGCTGCAACATTCTTTCTCTCCTTACCACCGAACTTCTTAGGTCTCCGTTCTGGATGCAAAGACTAGCAGTGTGCCTCATCATGTCCTTCTTTCTTGCAATGAGTGCATGAAGGTTTATCCTTCTTTACAGTGTTTTCTTTCCTCTCCTTCCATTTCAGTTTCTTCTTTTTCATTATTCTTGCTTACAAAATATTTAGATGTTCCCCCAACCTCTGGGTTTACATTCTTACCTCTAGCTTCTAGATGTGTGGCTTGAACTAATACATCATCTAAGCTAGTGGGATTAAACATGAGAATAGTATGCTTTAAATAGCTATGAAGACCACCTATATACTTCATTAAAGTCTTAGGTGAGTCTAATGATATTCCTAGAGTTAAAGCTCTCTTTCTGAATTCCTGAGTATAACTTGTACACTCTGACCCTTCAATTGGCGAAGAGTTTGCCAATTCATCATTGCTTGCTTCATGTAAGCTAATGGATTGAATTGCTTTCTGATAGCTGAAACAAATTCATTCCAGGTAGAAACGATTTTACCATATTTTTGTAGATTAGCTTGTGTCTTGCCTTCCCACCATACTAGTGCAGTTCCTCTAGAAGGCTAGCCAGCTGAATCTTCCTCATTTTTGATTCAATGTTCTGCACCCTGCAATATACATCAATCTATCTTATCCAATTATCTAGCTTCTCTGCATTTAGTTCTCCATCATAAATTGGCAAATCAAACTTCACATCTAATTTAATCAAAGAAGTTTTCTTCTTTTTCTTATCAGGGCTAGTTTTATGCGAAGAAGATGATGAGGATGATGAAGGTGATGATGGAGGAGATGGTGGAGGAGGCATTTCCCCTTTCCTTTTGCCTTCTGGAGGGGCAACTAGAAAAGGTTCCTCTGCTCCTTTGTCTAGTTTAGGTGTTGAAGTGCTTTCACCTTGACCCTTCTTAAATTCCAGATACATCTCTTCCACCATGGCTTGCATGGCCTTAAAACTTTCTATAAATTGAGATTCTGATCCCAATGGAGATTCTTCTACCATTCTCCTCTGAGAATAGACTCTTCCAATCTTTGAATTGGCCTCAAAAAGTTATACTTCTCCTAGTCTGAGCTTTAATCTAGTTAGCATTCAAAATCCAGCACAATCTTGTCTAACCTTAACAAAACCAAATGCTCTAATACCACTTGATCTGAAAACGAGATCTTAAAGCAATATAAAAGTATTACAGACTCATGTGCAGGAATTCCTATATTACTTAGTGCAATGGATCAAAAAGATTTCAAATAATATAGACAATGAGTAGTTAGAAAACATAACAGACACACACATCAACATAGCAAATAATCAAGGAGTTCACCATACTTCCTAGCTATGTCTCCTGGTCTAGCTTTCAGTGTTGACCTCTATATTATGTCTTTAAGAGCAGATTATTACAAGTGTGAGCTCAATCCAAGTCTCAACACAACAGTGACACAACAACAGGGATTTACTTGAAATCCTCAAGTCTACAAGAGTACACAGACTCTCCCTCTCACCCTCTGTCTTTTGCTTTCTCTCTATCTTAGCAACTGTTTTTTTTTTTTTTTTTTCTGTCTCTGCCATTGAATGGATTTTAAGCCTATCAGTGCTATCAGTTTGCATTCCTTTGTCAGGATTTTTGGATTCCGGCCCCTGTCCATTCATCTCCCTTTCGAATGTTAAATAATCATTGTAAAACGTTGAAGGTATGGTGGCCACCTGTTTGTAACGGAAAGGACCACTGGTGTGGGTGAAATCCTAGAAACACTCTTCTCTATTTACACAGAGAAATACATAGAATACACTGAAAAATATGACAAAACACTTTCTATCGGACTTTAGATAATATCCAATTGCATCTCTAACCCCTATCGGGTCTATGTTATATCTCTGTCACAAGCTCACCGTTTATCTGCGGCCTTCTAATCCAACGGCTAACAGCCATTTCGGGTGGCCCATTTGAACAGAGATTACCGGCTCGAAAAGGCAATTTCCTCTCTCTTGCGGGGTTCTATGTGTCGGCCGGTGTATGGAATCAGGCGGAGCCTGTCCAATAGCACTTACCACCTGAGGCCTGCCCGAAATCTTGCTTACCAGGGAACTCAAATAACATAAAGCCGCATCTATAAAAATTTCGAGTTTGGCTTTATCGCTTCAGGTTATTTCCTTTTGTATTTCAGTTTTATAATGGAAATGCGGAAATACACAGAAAAATCCTGAAAAATCCTTTTATATTGGAACTCAAATTATATAAATCCACATCTATAATTCCTTTCAGGTCCAACTTTATCGCATATGAACGACCCTTTGTATTACCCGATCGTCGATCGCTCCGATTGGCCTTATCGGCTATCGACGCATCGCATGACCTACGGGTTCATTGGCATCACACCTTGTGTTGTTGCGATGTGATATTGTGATGCGATATATCACAATCGAATATTACTTAAGCTTCAATCCCTTGGTAAGTCCTCCTTTGTGTTATAGCAATGCAATATTGTGAGTTGATCTGGACCGTTGGTCTGTGTGCTCGATTGATGGTCCTCGTTAAATCGCGTTGATTGCTATCGCGATTTCCACAAGGCCGCCTTTGATATACTCTACTAGCCTCTCCCAATTGTGATGTCCTGATTCAATCTGGACCGTTGATCTGTCTGATCCAACAACTCTTAAGTAGCGGCATTTGAACCTTCGATAACTCTATTTTCTGCCATTCTTTAGTGTTTACCTATTTGATAGGGTTTTTCGATAATTTTAAAGAATTAGTCTTAGAGGGTTAGGATCCATTTTGGATCAAGAATATAAACAAGCTAACTTGTAGTTTGATGGGGTGAAAGATTGGTAGGTTGCACTAGTTGTAATTCCTCGTCAATTTCCCACTATTACTACATAGGATTTACAAGAAATGGTAGTTGACCTCAAACAATGGAAGAAGAAGTCTTATGAGGTTCTCCAAGGGATCACTTATGAGGTCAAGAACTTTACTAATATATCACAACATATAGGAAAAAAATAGAGGACTATCACTTCCCTTCTTTTGGAGCTAGGAATAAATTCTTACCACAAGTGTATGTGTCCAATGATTTGGAAATCTATGTTGCCTCCAAAAAGAAAGGTATTGTTGCAATTCAAACTCTCACCTAAAGGTAAAAGTCATAATTCTAGTGGGATAGCCAAGGATAAACTATCAAGAAAGCAAACCATTGTCACCTCGATGGCCTTGCATCTTGCTTTAAGGTTGAGGAATGGGCTTTCTAACCTAAGGATGGTTTTCCTAAGGGTCAAACTAAGCTAGTTAATGAAATAAGAGGGGGGGATCTTCTAGCTTACCTTGACCAAGGAAAATTGATACCTGCTCATAAAGATAAAGAGAATGTTGGGCGCAAACAAATAATGTATCAAATTTTTAGTGTGAACATTTTTGAAAAATCTTTCAAATTAAACAACAACTCATTCAAATCATGCTTGGAAGTAAATCTTGGTAATAATGGAATCATTAAAAGACTTTAAAAAAAAATGAACAATGGAATCAAGACAATTCATCAACTTTTGTAATAGAGAAAATTTTGAGAGTTCAATATGATCATGAAAATCACTGAAGACACATAACATGTAGAGTTGATAAGGTTAGAAATTTCATATCATTAAGTAGAGAATATTAATAAACATTGTTTCTAAGATGCATTAATCCTAGTGCACTAGGATATTTCTATTACTTATCTTCTTTATGCTTAGTTTAACCAGGGTAATGAATATAAACAATGAGCAGATGAGTAGACACGAAACTGTAGTCAACAATGCCATTAGTCAAGTATATTTAAATGTTCTTCTTTAGTAGTGATTCAAGAGAGCCATCTCATGTGTCAAAAACATTTATCATGAGGAAATTCACCATTATTAAACACAAATGGAAAACAATGAGAAGCCTCAAACATATAATTATCATCTCCTTTAGTGTAATCTCAACAATGATCATTCATGGGACATCAAATACCCGGGAAATTTGAGAATAAACGACTATGGGATTTTGAGTAGGTCACCCACATTAGCACATACATATTTAATAGTGTATTTCCATGGGATCATCGTTAAGAAGAAAACCAATTCTAAAGGATATAATGGCATCAAAGTATTCAATGTAAAATATATGCTTGTTAACATATACTTGAACAATATTCAAAACTTGTCATTACTGTCATATGTACATATGGGATTTTGATAGAATGAAAACAGTGTACACATTTAAGTCTTGGTTGTAATTTATAATTGAAATATGATCCAATTTAGATAGGGTCTTGCATATGCCTATCATTCAAATTCAATTTATTTTTTCCTACAAAATAGAATTTTAGAAACCCTTAAATTTAATGTGATGAATGTGCCATTTCTTAAGGAATTCCTTAATTCTTCCAATCCATTTACTTAAGTGTGGAATCGGGATGAAACATACAAAAAAACATTGTTAGTAAAGTGAACTGTAATGTGGTGTTGGTAAACCTTTATCATAGTTGATGATTAATCAGAATGCAGAGTTTCCAAATATCTTATGAAAGCGTGCATTTGTATAAGTATTTGTGATGTTGTTTATGCCATGAGAATGTTCCCAAGTCAAAATGCATATGCAGATCAGAAATAAGGACTAATAGCTCTAGACGTCAACATTAGGATGCTAAAAATGTCAATGTATCAAAACACCACCAAAGAAAACATGGCACATCTCAAATTTTGATATTGCAGTTTTGTTACCATAGTCACTGAATAAAAACAATTTTAATGCCATATATATGCGAATTTCATGAGCGATGGACTAGTAAGGAAAGTTATTGTGAGCCGTCAAGATTTATTGTAGGCATAAAATTCAAACCCAATTGTGTTAAATATGTGTCCATTGCTAAGCTATTAATATTGTAGGTGAACATAGAATTTAAATACCAGATCATTTGACCGAGGAGGTAGATCAATACAATTTTTTTAGCATTAAATCATATTCCTTAAATTAATGGATCATAGAAATGGCTAAATTCCAATGAAAAAAGAACTCTTGCAAAGGAGATGGATGAAAACATTATTAATACCAAATTATGTACTTCCAAGTAAGGCTTTGTATAATTATGATATATTTCCACCTTGTATAATAATACAGATAGTGGGGTTTTTAGCTGAGGCTTTCTTCGAAGTATTCTTCTGTGTATTGTGCATTTATTTCTTCTTCTTCTGGTTATATTGTTCAGCTCGATCTTTAAGCTTCCACAAATTGATAGTAGAAGTAGATTATAGTATTTTTCTTAGGTTATACTGCATTATCAAGTTAATCTACAGTCAGAATTTCTACATGGTATCAGAGTTGTGAACAATATACAGAGAAGAGAATTTGAAGTTTGAAGTTCGGGGTTGCATGTACAAAATCTAATTCTTATCGTACTTCAAGGTTGGCCAATGGTTTTCAATGGCTTGAGACTCGAGTATACCTTGGAAGGTAGCTCAAATTACATAGCATGGAAAGATCGCATGGAGCCTGTATTAGAAGGCAATGGCTTGAAGGAATTCATTGATCACGGAATCCAAAAGGCAACTTCAACTAATGCACAAGAGTTGACTGAGTGGAAGAAGTGTGTGGCGAAGGTGAGATGGATTATCCTTGAGGGAGTTCAAGACCATATTGTCTTGAGTCTCCATGGGAAGGATACTCCATTTTCAATGTGGAAGACATTGAAAGACCTCTACTAGAACAGTAGCGACTAGAGGAAATTGGCGCTCAAGGATAAGCTTTGAAGAATCAAGATGGAGAAGGGCGATACTATTTCCACATATCTGATCAAGCTCACTAGCTGTAGAGATGAGCTTAGAAGTGTGGGAATAACTACTATCGATGATGATATGGTGAGCCTCGCTCTCCTTGGCCTTCCAAAGAGTTGGAATAGCTATTAGGACTCCATGAATAGAAGGGAGAAACTGCCAGATTGGGAATGACTATGGTCATATCTCATGCAGGAGGAGATCAGGAGGAGCACACAAGATGGTTCTTCATCCGAGAATGATGATGAAGAAAATTTGGCCTTAGCAAGTAAGGTAAGAAAAGGGAAAGGGAAGGCTTCCCATTCCAAACCGAATTCTTCTCATGGAGGGAAGAAGGTTGACAAGTCTAAAGTGTGATGCTTTAATTGTTATGAGATGGGACATTATGCGACTAATTTCCCATCGAAGAAGTCCAAGAAAGGATCCTCGAAAGAATCGGAAGGTGAGACATTAGCCTCTCAGTTCGAAATGGAATTTTACCCTCATCTCATGGATGGTGTCATCGATGATGGGTTGTGTCTGGTATCTTGACAGCGGAGCCTCATTCCACAAGGCTGGTGATAAAAATTTATTCAGTGCCTTGGAGGAGAAATACCTGAAGATGTGCATAGAAATGGGTGACAATGGAAGGTATAGTGTTTCAGGAGTGAGCACAATTGCTTTTCAGAGGGAGGATGGAGCTCCTCTCACCTTGATAGATGTGATGTATGTGCCTGGGCTGAGGAAGAACTTGGTATCGATCATGATGTTGGAGGACAAAGGCTACGATGTTGTCTTCAGTAAAGGAAAGGTGTTCCTAAGACACATAGCCACGGGTCAGACCAAGGGGATAGGGATTCGAGTGAAGAATCTCTATAAACTAGAGGTAGATGATTGTGCATCATTGAGTACAAAAGCAGAATTGGTGCAAATCCAAGACATTGGCTAGTTGCGGCACATGCGATTGGGCCATTTGCATCATGGGGCTTTGAAGATAATGCAACATATATCTACAGGACTTCCCAAAGGTAAACTTGAGCAAGTTGACACATGAAAAGGTCGTACCTTGGGAAAGTACACAAAGTCTTCCTTTCATGATGAAGACAATCGAACAAAGGCTATCTTAGAACGAATTCATACTAATTTGTGTGGACCATTCTCGACGGCATCCATAGTGAAGCAAAGGTATTATGTGATTTTCATTGATGATTTTTCTCATAAATGCTGGATTTATTGCATGTAGAATAAGTACCAAACCTTCAAAAAGTTTTGTGAGTTCAAAGCTTTGGTTGAGAAAGAGTCAAGGAAGAAGATCAAGGCCTTGAGAAGTGACAACAATGGAGAATATGTCTCTAAAGAGTTTAAGGACTTATGTGCAGTAGAAGGAATTAAATGAGAGTTGACGACACCTCATAACCCACAACCAAATGGGGTGGCCAAGAGGAAGAACAAAACTATTGTAGGGGCAACACGGGTGATGTTGCATGACCAAGGCCTACCACTTCACTTGTGGCTAAGGCATGAAACACAACGGTCTATTTGTAGAATAGAAGCCCACATTGCATACTTGGGATGAAGACACCAAAGGAAGCTTTCTCTAGTAAGAGACCAGATGTGGGTCACTTCAGGATCTTTGGCTCATCAGTATATTTCCATGTGATAAAAGATGCACGGAAGAAGCTTCAGCTGACAGCACAGTTGGGGATACTTGTGGGGTACACTGATAAACCTCACAACTATCAGGTGTACTTGCCTACCAGTCAAAGGACAGTGGTTTGCAGAGATATCAAGTTTGATGAGAAGAAGGCCATGCAAGTTTCCCTTGAGAGAGAGCTCCAACTACAAGCTATGGAGGAACTGTTGGTTCCTAAGGAGGAGGAGCCTTAGACTAATGCGGAGCAGTTGCATGCAGAGGTTCCAAGAGTGGAGACATCCACTCAAGTAGAGTCTTCCAAAGATGGACAGAAACACACAAGAGAAGCTGATAGATTGTTGGAGGATGCGAGAGATAATGTGGGATCACCATCTTCTCAACGCAGATAGAGGAGGTCACCTGAGAGGTACATTGGATACACGGCCCTTGTTGGGGAATGTGTTGAGACTGAGCCATGTTATTTTGAGGAAGCAGTGCAACAACCGATTTCGGTTAATGATATGGTGGAGGAGTATGACTCCATAGTTCGTAATAGTGTTTGGTATGTGGTTCCGAGATCGGAGAACAAGTCAGTTGTGAGTTCCCATTGGCTTTACAAGGTAAAGAAAGTTGCTGATGGTAGTGTGGAGAAGCATAAGGCAAGATTTGTTGCCTGTGGCTTTTCACAGGTCGAGGGGATTGACTATGATGAGACTTTTGCTCCTGTTACAAGGTACTCATCTATCAGATTGATGTTGGCACTATCAGCACAGATGGGTTGGAAGATCCATCAGATGGATGTGAAGAATGCATTCCTCAATGGCAAGAGTCAGGAAGAGGTGTACATAGAGTAGCCAGAAGGTTTTGAGACCTTCGATCGTGAGTCGCATGTGTGCCGACTCAAGAGAGCATTGTATGGGTTGAAGCAAGCACCTCATGCTTGGTACACCAGGATAGACAACTACTTCACTGGGTTGGTCTTCAAAAAGAGTGAAGCGGATGCGAACCTGTACATCATCGTGGTGAAAGGTAATCTCTCGATCATCATACTTTATGTTAATGATATAATATTGACTGGTGATGATCAGTTGATCATGTCTTGCAAGAAGGACCTTGCAAGAGAATTCGAGATGAAAGACATGGTTTTCATGCATTACTTCCTTAGCATGGAAGTGTGGCAGAAGGATGGGGAGTTATTTGTGTCTCAGGGAAAGTATGCCAACAAGATACTCAAGAGATTCCAGATGGAGAAGTGCAAGCCCATGAAGAATCCTCTAGCTAGTAACTAGAGGAAGGAGGATGCTACTTCAGGAGAAGTAGTGGAGGCTACTGTGTATAGGCAGCTTGTGGGTTCACTAATTTACTTAGTGAACACATGACCAGATTTGTGCTATGTCGTGAACCATCTGAGTCAAGCCATGGTTCAGCCTACCAAGATTTTTTGGAAGGTGGAAAATCATTGCATTGAGATAACTCAGAGGCACATCTCAGTATGGATTATGGTACAGAGGATAGAGGGAGTGAAGCTACAGGGCTTCATTGATGCAGGTTGGGCAGGGAGTCCATCAAATCAGAAGAGCACATTAGGAGGGATTTTCAACCTTGGGTCAACTGCAATTTCTTGGCATAGCAGGAAAAAAATGTCGGTTGCGCTCATCTCGGCAGAGGCTGAATACATGGCTGCAAGTTAGGCAACATGTGAGGCCATCTGGATGCGGAAAATCCTAGTTGGTTTGTTTGATCAAAGGATGGATCCAACTATGATCTATTGTGATAATCAGAGTTGTATCAAACTCTCTGAGAATCCAATATTTCATGATAGGTCCAAGCACATCGACATCTGGTATCATCATCTTAGAGACTATGTAGCAAGGAGGATCATGTTGCTATAGTATATTTAGATAGAGGAGCAAGATGCTGACATTTTAACAAAGGCATTGTCAAAGTGTAAATTCGAGTTCCATAGAGACAGGATTGGGGTGGGAGATAATCCCTTTCTTGTTGAGAGGGAGTGTTGAAATGTGGCAACAAGAATATTCCAATTTTAATTTGTCCTTGAATTAAAATTGCGAATTAAAATTCTAATTTAGACTCACCAGCTGCTTGGAAATAATTAATTAATTCATATTGGATTAAATAGTTGGAGAAATTCAAGTTAGAAGTCTTTCTGCGGTCATGCAACAGTTATCCTTTAAATTAAGGAGATTATCCTTTAATCAAGGAGATAAGATTGAGTTATATTTGAGTTTTAATTAGTTAGCTCAGTTTTTTGAGTTAAGTCCAGTTAAATTAGTTCCAAACGTTTGAGGAACTAATTGTGAGTTATCAGCCAGTTGATGCATGCATGCACTCAACTAGTGCAATCCAAATAACTGAAGATTCCCTCATCTGTAACTCATGCATGTCTATTCTTTGAAAGACCCAATTGAGATTAAAGACAGGGACAATGTACTATCAGTTGCATTTGTTCTCTTATAAAGAAAACTCATGCATGCAGTCAAGAAATTATTCCTTGAGGATTGCGCAGTTCTGACAATGTGTTAGAGTAGTGTGTGAGATCACTATTCCACTTGGTAACAGGAGGATCACCCAAGAGAAACTGCACAAGGAAATAGGATCTTGGAGGATAGAGGAGAAGGCTTGTGAGAGGTCAAATTTTACTGTGAGAATCTGTGAGGATTGTACTAAGAGCTGGCTAGTTGTGAGAGTTAAGGCTTTGTATAATTCTGATATATTTCCACCTTGTATGATAATACAGATAGTGGGGTTTTTAGCTAAGGCTTTCCCCGAAGTATTCTTTTTTGTATTGTGCTTTGATTTCATGTTCTTCTAGTTATATTTTTCATCTCGATCTTTAAGCTTACGCAAATTGATAGTAGAAGTAGAATATAGTATTTTGCTTTGGTTATATTGCATTATCGGGTTAATCTACAGCCAGAATTTCTACATCCTCTTTCCTTCTTTGCCTTTCTTGATCCAATGCAAAAGTGCTCCAAGAAAACTCTAAGTGTCCAAGAGTGAGAGAGAGAGAATAACGAGAGAGCTCCAATTGATCCTCAGAAGCCTTTTTATGAATGAGGCCTCTATTTTATTCATTTTCCATTATTTTCATTCAATTTCCTCCTCACATGAAATTGGTGACCTTTTACCTACCTTTTCTCCTAATTTCCATTATTTTCCTAAATAAATGTGACTAAAATGGCATTTTTCCTTTCCAAAACCTTGTCTATTTCCCTTGCCAATTTCCTTAGCCATAAACAACCAAATGAACACCCACTAGGATGTCTTGCCCAACATTAAGCTTGGAAGAAGTGTCCCATCAACTGTGGTTATTGATTTTTACTTTATTAACTTTTAGTACATGGAATTTTCATCAGGGTTGTTACAGTTGATCAAGTCTTATGCAGTGGGAAAGTGTAAGCAGCAAGGCTAAGTGTCTATTCTCTGGGGTTTCTCAATGGACACTGAAGGAGGTTGTCCTCAAGCTGGGCACAATGGGAAGTCTAGGAGGTAAGGTTCTCATCACTAAGGCTTAGGAATGCGCAATGCACTCATCACTTGGCTATAGGTTGAACATGCTCATGACTTGAACAAGATGTGAGGACAAGGAAGAATCCCAAAATTGACTAAGTGTTAGATCAGTAAGACAGGAAGGAGAGAGTAAGAGCATATGAACAGGTCCCGAACATGATCACACACACATTCACAATCAAACACATATCAATAATATGCATAGTACCCAAAACATCATGCATACATTGACGCGACAATAAAATGAGACTTACCTCCAAGTGTAGAAATTAGGATGTAAGCCTTTATGACACAAGTGTCCACTGCAATCAAAAGATCCTCTATTCCATGGGAGAGTTTCCAACACATGTTCTTATGATAGATAGCATCAACTAGTGCAAAAGTGTGTGTTGGATCTGCCTCTAAAAGGTGTGCCAAGGTGTTCTTAGGATATAAAAAAATGACACATGCAAGGTTGAAAGTCGCACATGCCAAAATAAAGTGACACATAGAATGAAAGCAAGTGAAAGTGAAACTTGCAGAAGATAGAGCAAGTAAAAATGACACATGCAAGAGAAAATAAAAAATAAAAACAATAGTTGAGAAACGCATCTAGAAGATATGGCATTTGTAATCAATAATGCTCCTTATGCTTTAAGAATGTGCAAAGATCCAGAGAAAATAATGGACGTGAAAATGAGCTATGGACAGGACTCTTTATATAGGGAAAGTAGACATGTGATTAGGGATATATTTTTTAATGTGCTTAGTGCATGTCAAGAAAATAAGAGTCATGAGTGAATTGAATACCACTAAGAGGTGTGACAATACTAACTAGAAGTACACTCCCACTGTCAAAAAAGAGTGTGAAATCAATATCTACAGAGGATGCCCTTACACTATCACTGGGAACTATGCAATTACTATGAGTAAGAACTACGCAATAACTATAAGTAGTAATTGTGCAATCACTGAGAGCAAGAACTGTGCAATCACTGTGAGTAGGATTGCAAAATCACTATCAGTAGGAACTGCACAATCACTGAGATCAAGAAATGTGCAATCACTGTGATTAGGAAAATGCGCAATCACTATGAGTAGGGACTACACAATCATTGTGAATAGGGACTATGCAATGACTATCGACAAGGGGTGTGCAACCACTGTTTTCACAGAGTAAAAAACGCAGCCACTATGTAGGGAACTTAGCCTATCATGAAATTTTTATTGTGAAGACATCAAGAGTTGGGCATGTGAATAGCTTCAACACTTAGGTTTCCCAAGGAAAGACTTGAACACTCAAATAACGTAACTGAGCATGACATTGATGGGTCAAAGTGATAATTTACATGATGATTAGGAGGCTCCAAAATTTGAGTGAAGGAAAAATTTTGGAGGGCGTTGTAGTAGCTACAACAAATTCCTAAGCAACTCCCTAATATAAGAGAAATTAAACTATGTTCAAAGTTTCTTCAGCTTTTAGGGTTGGATCCAAAATGTGCAATGCAACCAAATCAATATTATACCCTTATTATGATGAATTAGAATCATAAACATTGATAGATTAATAAACATGGAAAGATCCAAGGAAATGATGATATAACAAAGGAAACAACCTTAGATCAATCAATCTAGAAAAATATTACACAAATAAAACATTAGGTTGGAAAACAACCCAAAAGAGAAAAGAGAAAGGAAAAATTTTGAGTTTATCATTGAAGTAAATGATTGGACTAGTTCCTTAATGGCGCTATGCAGTCATGTTGACAGCTTTGGACCTACCAAAATTTAGGGGGTCTCCCCGATATGAAGTCCCAATTAGACCTCACACTATTTGGTCTAGGATCCCCATTTGGAATACAAACCAGTTTCCAAAGTAGTGGGTGTTAATGATGTGCCCTAGCTACAATAACACATAGAATGTTACACTTATGGCTTTGGTGGGAACAAGTGTGTGACTTTACAGAAGGTCAAGTTTATTGAATGAAGGGTTCTAACACAATGGAGGGGGTAGAAATTGAACCCCTTAGAAGCTTGTAATAGTACACACCTTAAAATGAATAGATGAGAATAAATACATCACAAGATATCCTGCAAATAATTCACAAGTTAATTAGGATGGAGATAATACAACAACATTCATTCAACAAGATTCATACTAATGAAAACAAAATAGTTCATAAGAATTAGCGTAAGTTAAATAACATACATTGCAAATACAACAAGAATAGTCCTACTATATTCATAACATATGCATGAAAATGTGTCAGGTCCGAGCTTTTATTAAAGTGAAAGTTCCAATCATACATATGCCATTGACATACCACTAGCCCCGACAGTGGAACATGAAGTCAACACCTGCTCCTTCAAATAAAGATACTCCCTCTATGCTATGGAGAAGCCATGGTTCTCAACAAACTCCCAAGCTTATAATTCTAAGCCTAAGCCTAGCTAAAAGCTTGTCTCCCAAAAGCCCATTTACATGAGTTATGAGGTTATATTTATAACAAGAGGGGGTGACTCTTCACTTCCCCTTTGTGACATTTGGACTTCCCTCATGACTCTTCAACTTATTTACAAAATGACTCTTCAATTACATCATGACTCTTCACATTCCACAATTGACACTTGGAATTTAACTTACAAATTAATTACAAAATAATATTACAATACACTCATACCAATAAAATAAAAAATTAGGTAGATATACCTAGACAATATAATAAGACAAAATAGTTAAGCTTGAGTTTGGGGAAACTCCATCTCAACAACTTCCACCTGATGTCTTTCAGTCATGCAATGATTCCAATCTTGGTATTGTGCGATGACATCCCCAGATTGTGTGATAGTGTCTGGATGAAAGTGAACTCTAACCTCCATGGAATCTAGGTACATTGATTTGGAACCAATTTTAGTTTCCTTCTAGAGCAGGAGTAACATTGTCTTAACTTGGACAAGACCACCAATGTACTTCCGCATGTTCTATTTATTCACCTCCAGATCTTCCTTAGTGGAAATTTGTCTAAGTTTCTCCAGATATTCTTCAATCTCCTATCTAACCTGGTTCCTAGGTTTGGCTTCAATGAGCAAGCTAATTGATGGGATCCTGTGTGATTTCACCAATAATTCCACATTGTTGTACAACCATGCATACGAGGCTTGAATGTTAGCAATGAATGAGGTGATTTGTTTGTTGTTATGGATCAACATCTAAACTCTTACTTTCTCCAACTCTTCCTGCTACTTTGTTTTCTTACCCAAGTCAAGTGGTGCCCTTTGTATTGCATTGACCATTCATACATGGAAGCAATAGTTGTTTGCACATTCCCGAGAGTTTTGACAAAATATTTACATTTTTGCTACAAACCATGCAAGTGAACAACGGTCTTATGTACAATGACGAGATCTTCATAAATAATTTACATGGTCTCTCCCAAAGTTGATACTTCACCAAGTATCGTTACTTTCATTTATTCCAGATAGACCTGTGTGGGAACTGTGTTCTTGATCTCTGCACGAGTTTTTCAACTTCTTGCCTAGCAGCCTACAATTTATTTTTCATTTTTTTGTTCTTGGCCATCAAATACTCAGTATTTGACTTTTCTTCTCGAGCGAAGGCCAAGTTGGCTATAGCAATGGCATTGGGATTCCTCCTGGTGTCCGCCAAAATCACCCTTTTTCTGATAAAATAAAGAGATGTGAGGTAATCTGAGGTAATATTTTCATCATGCAATAGATTGTATGTGTCCATAACTTGATCATCGTCAAGAGGAACAACTTCCTCTTCCTTGCTTGGAGCTAACTCTATTGTTGGAGGAGGTGGAGACTGAATGGTGACCTACTGTGTGCTCAACATTAGGTTGACATCTTGATTTTGTGGCTCTGGTTCCACCTCCATGTCTTTGATATCAATAAACTCTTAAATTACTGGGCAAGCTCCTTGTCTTGCATCTATTTTCTCTCCTCCTCTGACTGTTGATTCCGTTTTGGCTCCTCAACTTATCTTCATGTTGCTTCTTTTTTTATTACTTCCATTTTTCACCTTTCTTCTTCTTCATGCTTCTTCTTCTCTTCTTCGCTCTGCTTCTATTCTTCTTCTTGCATCCTTTATTTCCACTTGTTCTCTACTACTATGGCCTTTCTCATAAGAATTGGATATGCTTTCATCTTGCAGCTTCGCTCTCCCCCTGGGCTATATGCAACCTTCCTCTTTCCCATTTCACACACTGCATTGCTCACTTCTGCTGGAATTTACTCTGAGTATCTTCATTCGATGGAGTAACCTGCGATGTTCCTGCAAATCTGACTGGCTCATAGAGCTTGGAGGAATTATAACAATTCTTTCGTCCTTCCTCCTCAGGCCTGTGGAATGTCCCAGTTAGCCACTGAAAATGGATTTTTGCACAATGGTCTTTTCAAATATTCCTCATATCATAGAGATTGAAATCTAGAGTGTTAAATGCAAATTTCTCTATCGCCTTCCCTTCGGCATATGCAACCTTCAAGTTCTTAATCTCGTATAATTTGATCTACATATGAAGATCGGGGCAAGGAACATTCTTCTTCTTATGCATAATAGTTGACATCCCTTTGGAGAGATGGTACATAACTTCTTCATGATGAGTTTATTAGTTTCATACATTGGCAAAAGATGTGGCAACTTCTGTCTGCCTAACATTCTAAGGAAAGTGCTATCTGGTGAGGCATACCAATATGTGATCTTCAATACTTCTTCCATTGCCCCACACGACATGCAAGGTGGTTCTTCTTCAAAGACCATATTATACAATGGGATGAAGAATTGATCAGTCATATTCTCCATTAAAACTTTATGGCTTCACTCCAAGAGAATATTTCAATAAATGTGCATGGAAGATTATCATGGTGTCCAAATCCAATTCATGCCAGTGAATGAATTGTGTGCACAAATTGCATCCAATAGCAGACATGTAAAATCTACCTTCCCCATCCTTGGGAGGATTCAAGGTGTTGGCTACATGGATATTCAATTGTCGAGCCAACAAGTCTTACTAGTTGAATTGTCTTCCTTCACTCAGAACCTAGTTTAGAAAGAATGTCCACCCTTCGAGGAAGGTCTTAGTGCTCCGTTGACTATAGATTTTGCAACATAGGGTTATTAACAATTGATAGGCTCTCCTATGAGATTTTGCCTTATATGTGTTGGTGGGTGTCTAATGGAACTTTGTTGGATCTTTGACATAGCCTTTGACAATATCCTTCGTGCTCAAATAGTTGTTGGTGGCATAGAAGTATGAATCCATGAGTGATTCTAGCTTGGGAAAATGGTCCATAAGATGATAATCTGGTGCCATAAAATAAGAAAGCCTTTGTCCTTTGGTACTAATAAGAGTCGTAGTCTTAGAATCTATGTGAGATAGTATCCAGCTAATAACGTTTGCACATGGGAATGTTGGGTGCCTTCATGCAACCTTGTGTAGGCCTGACCATTGGATATTAACATACACCTATCAATCTTCTAGATCTGCTTTGAAGGTTCTTGCTGAGAATATTTCATTCACCTTCTACCATGTGATATTTGATTCCTTTTCTACAAACGTTTGACTATCTAAATAAACTGGTGTACTCTCAACTTCCTCCCTAGTGTTGCTTTCAGTGGTATCCTTTAAAGAATATATCTTTGGTTCCATGGTAATTGTGATTAATGAAGATAAATCCTCAACACCTGCAATACCTATGGGAGGAACATGAAATCATGGAAGAAACAAATTAGCTTCAGAAAATAAACTTACAAGGCAAGATCAAGCAACAATCACATGGACTGATGAGAAAAATTGTGCAATTTAGGAAATGAGGGAGAGAGACTGGCTGAGGGAACTAGGCATTGTGTAGTCTCAGCAACGAGTGATGCAGCTTGAGGCTAGAAACTATGCAATGTGCAGTCAGCCTAGGCATAATAAGGAAGAGATTATGCATTGTATAGTCTCAGTGGCCAAGGGATGAGATTGAGCCATGGAACTGAACAATGTGCAGTTGGGCTAGCCTGGTATTGTGCATTCCATAGAATCATAGGCCAAGCTAATAGCTTAAGCCTTGGACTTTCACAATGCCCAGTTAGACAAGGCAAACTTTGGCCAAGGGATTAGCAGACCTGCCTAGTGAGGTTGTGGGAAACTCTCAGATCTAAGTGATGGTACAAGTTTGAGTGCATATCTGACTAATTATGGATAGACAAGTGGAAACCAAATGTAGAAAACCAACATGCAAAATGAAAAACAAACATGCATGGAGGGTCGTCACAACGACAACTTCTAAGGGAAAAAACAAGAAAATTGATGCGACACTTGTAAAAGGTGAACGATAGACTGAACCAACACTTGTACAAGAAAATATAAAGTAAAATTCCAAAAATCATGAATAGAAACAAGAAAAACACACTCACAGAAGTGAAACGACAAAAAGAGATAGGAAAAGAGACAAAAGATGGCAAAAGAAAAACTCACCCGAAAAAGCATCAAAAACTCCACTTAAGGCTCCTTGATCTCCTTGGGAATACTAGATATCCAAGACAAAATGTGAAAATGAGCTCTAAAGGTGTTCATTATATAGATCTAGATTGATTAGGGTTTATGACACGCATGCCTAAAATCAAGGAAAAAGTGACACTTGGCAGAGAGTTCCAAAAATAGTAAGTGTGCCACCTTCAAGAAACTAATTATGGTTCCCTATTTTCTAAGGATTTTTTTTTGCTTCTTCTTTTTTTGCTTTTTTAGGAAAACTAGGCATGTACACTACTAAAGAGGATTGTGCATTTCCCAAGGACTAGGAAACTTCTTCGCTCAGTAAATTTCACAGTTTTTGAGCTCAATGAAGGGATTGTTCATTTTTGAGCTTAGTGTTGGGATGCCATGCAAAATTGTGCATTTCTCAAGCTCAAGGTTTAGATGTGACTCTAGATTGCGTAGTTTCCATCATGAAGGTTGGCTTGCCCTCCTAGATTGCGCAATTTTTGGAGGCAAGCCAAACAAGCTACAGGGTTGAGGCATAAGACTACTTGTGACTTAAAATGTTTAGATCGGGGTCAAAACAAATAAACACAAGCATACCATAAAAGGGTAAGTCTTGATCACAACATGAATACTTGAGGACACTAAAATATTAGCTCTTGTGGACATAAGGGAGGCTCCAAAATCTAAGCATGGGAAAAATTTTGGAGGGTGGTTGTAGTAGCTACAACAAGTCACTATGAAAAATCCAAATGAGATCTAGGGCTTAAGATGAGATAGTTTTGATAGCACATGAAATATTTTTCCTCAAGCATTATCTAGGATTATCAAATCTTCTACAAGGATGGATGAGGGTATTGGTCCACTAAGAATCCTCTCTAGGTACAAACATAGTGATCTTGAAGGACTACCAAGGAAAGAGGGAAGATCCCTAAGATGTCCTACCTCAATGAAAAGGGGCAAATATTCAATGCTCGAAGGGTAAAGGTAGAGATCTATACCTTCAAATTCCCTTCCAAGTGAAGCATGGTTCCCTTCTTCAGCCTTATTATAGCTTTGTACTCCATAAAACTTGCAAAAATTTCCTAGCCTAACCCTTGAACAATATATGAATATCATTTACATAATGGTAGATGCACAATAGCTCTCAAATCTAGTTTTCTTATTAATCACCAACAAATATAAATGAGAGATGTATCTTCCTTATATAGATGGAGATCCTCCTCAATTCATGGTGTAATACAATGTGCTTTAGCTCAAACTATGGGCCAAAAAAAGTGGCACATGTCAAAATAAGAGATAAAATACAAAAGATGGGCACAAATGGCCCTCCTCTATCTCCAATATAAAAGGGGTCCTCAAAAAATGGTCCAAGATACAACTAAATCACACATGTGTGGGTCTTAGGTTCTAGATAAAGTGTGCCCTGCTCCAAATTGGTCAAAGACCCTCAAAATAGGTGACTACAAGGTTAAACAAGGGTTGAAAGCTACCCATCCAACCAATTCCTAGGAATGAGAAAGTCGTTAAAACAAGAAATAACCACCTCTATAAGTGTGACATTATTATCACTTTTGTGCGATATAATATAGAGAATCCAATGTTATGTGTTACAATTGGGCCATAAAATAAGGAACTCCTCAGTCAAATGAAGGTGTTCAACTACCATGTCATCTATAATTTCCATAACAACTTGTGACCCTATGTAAGAACTTCCTAGGAGTCCCCAAATGCCTCAACAAATCCCCAACATGTGATCCAAATGGGAATAATCATGCCAATGTGTAAGGAGTCAAATTATCTTAGGGGAAAATAAGATGAAGTGATAAGGATAACTAATTGGAAAGGAGAGTAATGAATAGTCATATAGGTGTCTCAAGCTCATAAGTTTCTCTCGCCCTACACCTTTTCTATAAATCATATGGATTCAAATTGTAAGGGTATTTTTATTGCATCTTTATAGAATTTTCTATGAAATGTTAATCAATGAGAATATGCTACTACCCAACTTATTTGGGGATAGAATTCAATTCTGAAATATGTGGTTTATGGAAATTTCTCTACTTATTTATTGAGTTTTGGAATGGTATAAGCATTTTTTCTTAAAGTGAAAACTTTTCTCACATATAAGCAACTTGTTTTATTAGGTTCATCTCACAAATTGTTTTTCTATAGTCTTAAGCATAGTATTGTAGTTAGTTGATCATTGCTAGAAATTTAGAGGACTCATTTTCATGAGATTCTTGGGTCAGGGACAAAATAGGAAATAATACAATATGTGAATAAAGAAAAATTAAAGTTTGTGCTAATATTTCCAAAAGTAAAAAAATATAATGCTCGGATGGATGGACAGTAGGCTTTTGTGAAATGACAAGGAAGAAATTTTGAGGATGTTGGAGGAATCAAGAAATGTTAGAAAAGTTCTCAGTTCAATGAACTCAACATTTATGATCCCTAATATATAAGAATAAAAATCTTGATACCTTTGAGGATTACAAGACAATTCATCATGTGACACTATGTACAAGGTAATATTTATAATCATATCATCAAGGCTAAATAAGGTGTTCTTGAGACATTTGAGTATTATAATCTAATTCCTTATGTAACACTATATACAATGTAATTCTTAAGATCACAGTTTCAAGGCTAAAAGAAGTGTTCTTAGATTCAATCTTGTGGGAATAGTATGGCATCTTGTTCAATAGGTCGATTCACGATGCAATATGGGTACCCTTACTATAAAAAGTAAGAAGTTACCAAAAATGGTATTTAAATTAGACCTCTCCAAGGCATATGATAGAGTAATGTTGTTGTATTTGAGACTAATACTAATTCACATTAGGATGAATCTTCAAATGATAAACTAGATAATGGATGCACGTCTTTAGTGTCCTTTATTATTCAAATAAATAGGTCAGCATCAATTTTTTCTATCCAACTCAAGGTTATGGCAAGGATTTTTAATGCTAACTTTTATCTTCTTATGGTGGTAGAAGAACTAATTAGGGTAGTAAAAGAATGCAAAAGAGAAGGTGCTATAATAGGAATAAAAATAAAGATGTCTTTGCAACTAACCTATCTATTGTTTGTAGAATATGTAATTTTTTTGGAATGGGAACTATGAGAAAAGTATAAATATGCAAGGAAATTATGAAATCATATTATAGAGAAACAAGAATAGAAACGAATGTTGAAAAATCCCACATTCATTTCAACTATCTAGCAAAAGAGAAAAAAATGAAGGATCCTGTTAAGGAACATCCTTTAACAATGGATTGAAATTTGTGGGTTTTATGTTATAACCTAATGGCTATAGGTACATCGTTGCAATTATATTTCTGAGAAAATATAAAGAAGAGTCTCAAACTTGTGCTATATGTTTCTTAGGAGGAGGAAGATTAACATTGGTAAAATCAATGTTGGAGGCAATACCAGTTTATTGGTTCTCTTTAGGTTATAGTCCAAAGATGGTATTAGAAAATATAATAAAGAAATGTTTTAATTTATTGTGAATAAGAAATAAAGAAAGAGAAGGTATCCCCTTAGTAAAAGGGAACAAAATAGGAAAACCTAAAGAAGATGGGGAGAAAGGATTGAAAAATATTCACCACTTTAAACAAGCCTTGTAAGCGAAGAGATTTTGGGGGTTATTAGAAGAACAATAGCTATAGAATCTTTCTATGAAGAAGAAATACATCTCAATGATCATCACGTCTTGAAGAAATACATCTCAATGATCATCATGTCTTGAGATCAAAAGTTGGCTTGGGCAAGTTCTCTCTGTCAAACTTCTTTTATGTTGGACTCTAGAACAATATTGTCATTCTCTTCAAGTTTTTGGTGATTCGTTAAATGTTATTAATTGGTTCAATGATGTTCAAAGATGTCATTGTATCACTTACTACTGCCAATTCTTTGACTTTATTTCTTGTTGTCATTTCTAGAGGGAATGGAACTCAGAAGAAAATCTTTTATCTAAAGAAGGTGTTCAATAAGATTTATGCTTTTGGCATATTTGCGAGCAGGTAGAAGGGATTTTCTAGCATTATCAACACCAATCCTTTATTCAAGTTTGAGCGATTCTCATTTTTGTTATTAATTCTGTTAGCTACCTATACCAATAGGTTTCATATTTCATGATTGGCAAAGAAAGTTCCAAATATGCTCTGCTTTGGTGATGCAAAGATCCCATATTTTCAAGGGAAGACAATGTGTGTACATAGCTTGATGATGACTCAATTTTGGATGGATGGTCCAACAGCCTAATCTGGATCATGCCATGTTTCAATTTTCTGTTGTAGTATAGAGAAAGAAGTCTGTCCAAACTGTTTAATCTTGGCAGACCAGTAGTTAGGTAGAGAATTAAGGTTCCCAATTGCTTAATCTGGGGCCTTGGAAGCAATAAGGGTAGTTCTAGATAGAAAATCAAAAGAAAAAGCCAAAAGAAAAGAAAAAGGCACATAAGGGTCTGCAAGTCTAAGTGCACCCTCCATGAAGAAACAAAAAATGTTAGGCAAGTAGATGGGTAGGCAGATGGGGTTGCAGAAATATCATTCCTTTCAATTGAGTGTTTGGTAACCTTTTATAAAGGAACATCAGTGGATAGAGAAGGTCCTCTTCTCCATCATTTTGCAGCAAAGCAAAAGAGCATGTCTAACTTCCTGTTTCCCCCCATTCACATTCATTGCTAACAATCCCATCACCAGTTGTGTTCATGAAAGAATTCAAGGCTTTATGTTGGTTCTTGTTTCTTTAAAAAGCCACATTTCTTGTGTAAATTTCTTTTCATTTTGATCTACTTCCTAAGCTAAGTTATTTTCATATAAACTTAGTGTTATCACTCCTCATTCACCTTTTCCACTCATATTAACCCCTAACTTCTTATTATCTAAATCCCTATGTTCCCCTTTTCCCTTACTATTATAAACACTATGGTGTATAAACCCCAAGCATTCTATAAATATTCCCCCCCCCCTGGCATTATAGCCATATGTCCAAAGTCAGGGATTAAATTGACCTCTGGTCAGTTTGACAACCTAAGCCTCACCCCTCTTTTCCCTTCAGAAACCTTTGAAGATCCCTTACCCACTTCATTTGCAAAAAGCCCTTGTAAAAGGCCACTATTGCCCCTAACCTGTATTATTTGCAAAAATGCACTAAAAACCCACTCTTTTGCTTTATCCAAAGTTTGGTGCAATACATATTTTCATAAAAATACATTGGAAAAACCATATAAATTCGCCAAAATCCAAAATCTCCGCCGGGCGCGCACTTCAAAGAAAAATATTATTTAATTCCCGCTCTCTTCCGTATTGTCCTGGCACCTTAGCGATCCGTCGACCGTCGGATCTGGGTCTTTTCATCAGACAGCCCACATCCATATCGGGTCGGGCCCGACGTCCGTAAGATAGAACCCGAGAAACTGTCAGAGGGTGACGTCAGGCCTCTGCCACGCGTCACCCCCATATGTTCTCGGGTCGCCCTCTGACAAAACAACTTCCGTATTAAGGGCGGTCCGAGAAAATCCACATACCGCTTTTGGTTTTAGGCCGGTCCCACCACGCCCACGTCATTTCCACGAGATGCCCACGTCATTACCTCCTCACCGCCGCATCATCGCCCGGCCCGTCATTGCGCTGACCTGTCCGCCACCTCACCATCCCCATGGACCACTCACAGGCCGCCACGTCACTCGATGACGTCATGCTGATGTCATCCGACCCTGACCCCACCTGATGACATCATGCTGACGTCATCCAAAAAAGCGCCAAAAATCCCAAAAAGTCCATATTTTGGCCGAAAATCGTGTTTTTTACAACTTTTGTTAAAACGACTGGTGCTCACCTCTGCATGCATTTTACGACCAATCTGTCGCCAACCTGTAGAAGTCGACCCGAAGACCGTTGGCGCACCAATTCCACCTACATTTGTGACCATTGCCGGCAATTCACGAGGTATTTATCCGAATTATTCCCCCTGCGCCTGGTTTTGTCCATAAATGTCCAAAGATAGCTTAAAAGAGTAAGAAAACACTGAATTTACCAGTAAATCCGCGGTGGTTAGCCTTCATGTTCAACTGTTGAATCAAAATTCACCTGCAGAGCCTTGTTTATCCAAGTTTTCACCAAACTTGCAGTCTGTCCGCGCATTCGTGGACTTAAAACCCGAACTGCTCTAAATCACCATAAAGAGAGTTTTTCAGGCCGAGCATTTGCTCTATCAGTCCTTTGTGCAGTATTTCAATTGCTGTCACTGCAGTTTACCCGATTTTCCTTGCAATTCACCTCTTTGTGCCAAGAAACACTCCTCTGTGTTGCTCTGTTCATTAACACCAGTTCTAGTACAAAGCGGAGTCCTAAAGTAACCATGGAAACACCAGTAGCCCTGAATATTCAACCTCTGAATGCCCCACAAAGAGAATTATAATGGAAGGCCCTGGGGGATAAGGATTATCAGATGATAGACTCATTTTCAATGAATTCCAAATTTAACATCCATCTGTTGAATGAGTTAAAGGCCCAACACCTCAATGGAGCTGATATTTTAGGGATTTGGGACTCCAACTTGCCCATTTACAACCTCCCTCAAGTCAATGCCCTTCCAGACTTAATCCATAGATGATGTGAATGCTATGATCCATGTCAGAGAGCTGTTCTCAATCCCTCAGGTGCAGTCTTGTTCCATATCACCCCTGAGGCCATAAATCAAATGCTCAACTTTCATTCTGCAAGACCATTGACTCCTCTCTCCATGCTAGATTTACTAAAGAAGGGGGGGAACCTGTCCAGTGCCCAGATCATCAAAATCAATCAGTTATTCATACAGCCAAGCTCTGAAACTGTGAGGACGCCTCCTATTGGAAATCCATACCTCAATGACTTGGGTAAAATGCTTGTAGATTTGATCAGCTATGTCTTGGGCTACAAGGGAACTGAGGATGTTGATGACACCATTATGGCTATGCTGTCCATATTTTCTCTTGGGAAGCCTCCTGCTGTGCACTATGATTATGCTACATATATTGCAAACAAGATTCATGAGCAACTGATGAATCTAGAAAGGGAGAAGGTGTTTAGATACACCAGATACATATATCATCTGTTCTTATTTTATCAACCTGACAGTTTCCCTATTCCTCTCAAGAAACTTGATGCCCAGGGAAATCCAAGGTCAGTTGTGTTTTGGACTTCAGTTTTCCATCACACCTCTTGCTCACCATACACATACTGTGAATTCATAGACCTTTTCATTCATCCAGCTTTGACCTTGTTGTATGGTGTTCCTCCTCCAAGATTGACTGATGAAATGCAAAGAATTCTTCATCTCTCTAAGGCCTACAGCATTGGTGATTGGTACTTTTACCAACACCACACAGTAATCAGAATATATGGCTGTGAGTTGGACCCTTATAGGCTGCCAAGATATGTCCCTATGAGACTATTTGCCTTGGAGTATTTCAGGCAGTTTGGAAATGCAGACATGATCCATTTCCATAGTAAAAACAAGAAAGTGCAATTGAAGGTCAGGAACCAACTAGGCCCTTTTCTTTACAACATAAGGGAGGAGGGATGGAAGGAAGCAGATGGCATGCTAGAGGCCCTCAGATTGGAAACCAGTTTTCGCTGGGTACCTTATGACCCTAATCATTTCATTTCTCTCAGGAGGGTAAAACATAAACTAGGTGGCTATCCTCATGTCAGATTGCCTCACATTGAGAAGTATGCCAACTCATTGAGTCGGAAAGAGGGCACCTTAGAGGAGGCAACTACTAGAGAGAAAATGATACAAAGAAATGCAAAGAATATTGAAAAAGAGGCTGACTTGGAAACTTGTAGATAGGTTTCCACTTCATATCAAAGGAAACTAGGAGCAGCTGCCTCATCTTCCACAACACATCAGCAAGCAGCCAGAACTACTCATCAAACTTCCAGCAAAGGCAAAGAGAAACAGATGGAGCCAGAACAGCTAGCTTCTACAGAACAATGGCAGGAAGTAAACAACAAGACGTACAGCAGAAAAAACAGCAAGAACAAGAGCAACCAGGGCAGCAAGAGCAAACATCTGGAGCCCCAATATCCACTGAGCAACAGGCTCAAGAGAATGTGCCTCCTAGGCAAGAAAAGACAGTGGAGGCCTTGGTACTACAAACTCTACAACAAGAAGAAAAGGGGAAAAAGAGGGATAGAGAGCAGGAGACTCCCCTCACCACCTCCACAACTCACGGGGAGAAAAGGCACATAATGAATCCCCTCTCTGAGGAGGAAATGCCTATTGGGAAACCTTTGGGCATGGGCCCACCAAGTATGGAGGCATCTGCAAGTTCCTTTCAGCAGGAACATGAAAGGACAGTTGGAGGAGAAGTCAACTCCTCAAGCCACCAAAAGGGAGCTGAAGTAGGCATCAAACAACAATTTATTGATATCAAAAAGAGGAATGAGCCAATCAAGATACAGCTCTACAATCACTTGTTAAAGATGGCTCCTACAAACCAGCAAAGATTGATGTCTGCCTATGATGTACATGAGGGCAAAATGGTAATGAGTCATTTCATGCCAACCATGTTGCAGCCCCAGTCAGCTGCAGACTACATAAGGACCAACCTTGAGGTTCTAGCCAAGGACATCCACCCTATGGATCAAATAGAATTGCACAAGCAAACGGGTGAGATGGTGTATGCCACTCTTGCAGACAAAACATTGGTAAATCTTAGGCTGGAAAATAGTCTAAACAATACAGCTGCCCAACTTGAGTTGGAAAAAGCATCCTCTCAAGCAAAGGACAACCGAATCAAAGCTTTAGAGGATATAATCATAGAGCTTGGGCATGATCCCAAGGACATCAAGGCTGTACAAGCGCTGCTGAAGCTAAGAGATGCAGATATGGCAGCACTAAGAAAAATGGTTAAGATCCCAGCAACTATTCACGCACAAACAGAAAAGGTTGCTCAGCTGAGACATGACCAAGATGCAGCAGCTATGCTGGTATCGTTATACAAACAGCTGATCCAGACACAGGAGAAATTGGGAGAGTCAGAGGTTGTGCTGCAAGCAGCCCTACAACAGAGGGAAATAGGCCAAACATCACAGCCCCCTCCAGAGATAATCAACCTTGAGGAACCCCCTCAAACTAGTGCTCCTCCTACATAACAGACAGCTCAGGCAGCACCATCTACATCAGCACCAGCACCAACAACAGAGTAGGCTCCAAGCCTTGATATGCAAAAGCTGAAGAATGAAATTCAGGCTCTAGAAGCCCAAATGTCAGAGCTAAATGAAGCCAGGGAGAATTTGGCTAAGCTCAATGAAAAATATGACAAATCCAAGCAGAATGTAGCAGAAAAAGGAAGGGAAATAAAAGCCCTTAAGGAGAAGATAAAGGTGTTGGAGAAGGAGCTCACCCTTGACAAAGTGGTGGCTGAACTCAAGACAGTCTTATGGGCCAACATTGGCCAATCAATCACAGACCAATGGCAGTACATTGAGACTATTCATGAGTAAATGGAGCTCATAGGAAAAGCACACAGAGAAATCCAGAGAGCAAGGGCATCTCTAGGCAACATGCCTGAGGTAGCCAATAGAATGATTAATGTGCTCAACAACCGTACAGGTCCTCAGTTGGCAGCAATGGGAATTCCCAGCAGAACTGAAACCATTTTGCTGATAAAGAGGGTCCTTACATTAAGAATCCTAGTACAAACACTGGAAAGAAGAAGCCAGGACATGCAGACAGAAGTAAACAGGTTCATGGAAAAATTTGCAGTACTACAAGGCAGAGGTCTTCCTGGCTTACTGAACAACGCAGGTAGGCTACTTTCGCATGAGAACTATGCAAAGAGGGTCAACACATTTGCTTCAAATCAGATCACTGTAATACCAAGTACTTCAGAAGAAACAGGGCCAGCATCTGGGAAAAATCTCTATGATAGAGTAGAGAATTTATTTTTTATTATGAATGAGATCAAGCATTTGTTTGAAGTGCCTCCAAACTTCTACAAATATACAGAGGCAGATGAGACCTTGGATGCAATTTTGAGACATCAATTGCCCTCACAAGAATGGTGGACCAAAATGATACAGTTGATACTGTAATCAAAAGCCTTTCATCAAATTTTTTCATCAAAAACATAAGTCATCATGTATAGGAAAATTTGATACAGTCAGTATGATTGAAGAAAGATGGACTGAGCCAACTCAGCAGAAAGATTCGGCCACTACAGCGGCACTGACAGTTACAGATGACAGGGCCGAGAAAGCTACAGCATGACAGAGCATAAAGACACATCATTCAGCATTTATGCAGAACGCTCAACCGACTCAGTGGCCTCCAAAGGTCAAAAAGGACTTCTGACAGAATTAAAGAGCATTCATTTTGTATTTAAGAGCAGTAATAACTTCTTTATCTGCTATTTTGTAAAGTTGGTGAGCGTATTTAATTATCAAAATGACTCAGCGGTTCAGATATTTGTAGAACCGATTGTATATATTCCCCCTCGCATAAGCTTGCAGGGGTTGTTGTTACTTGTTCAGAAAGAGAACTCGGCTGTATTTTTGGAGAGATAATACAAAGGAGCTTTTGGAATTTCAGAGATTGTCTTTTCTGGTGTATACTGTGTTGGAACCATTGAATGCTGCAGAATTCTAGTGCTATAGCTTGATACAATAAGTTTCTCTATCTCTGTCTATGTGTTATTTTTGTATTTCATTTCTCATGTATGTGATCTAATCTTAACAAGAAAGTAGAAGAATAACTCAGGATTTGTCCATGGAGGCACCCTGAATTCAATCTTTCATTGTTACAAATGTTTTCTTCAGGTTTATCTGTTAAATTGGAATTCTTAAATGCTCCAAATTACTATAAATCTTTGACAGTATATGTGCAGTAATTCTTAGATGCTACTGAACGCATTCTGCCCTTCCTCAATGTACAGTCACACTATATATAGGTTTCCATTTCACCCTGTTTCATTTATCAACCAAAATTTGTATCATGAATAGCTGTCTAGCTCTACAGTAAATCCTTCTCCATCACAGACATCAGGACCTACTCAATTTCTGACTCCATAAGCCCAATGGACTAGAAATCCCTCAAACATTTCATGCCCTTCTCAATCAACAGTTCACAACCAAAACCTCAAACAAAAAACTGAACTCATAACTAGCCTAAAATCTTCACAAAATAGAGATAAATCTTAAGGAGAGAGCCCTCTCTGATTACAGTTTGGCTAGGATCTGTAATCCAAAGCTTGGTTAGTAGTTACCCCGGCCGTATTCCCTTGGGAGTCAAAGGGAACAACCTGGGTGTTAACAAATTCCAGCTATTAGTGGACACTTTTTCTTTTGGAACTCATATATACAACAGATATATATTTTATATGTATGCAAAACATCATGGCAGTGGCCTCTATAAAATGCCAAGTATATATTTTCTATGATTGAAAATGATAGGCAAATCCTAAATGTGTTTCAGGTGAACATGAAATATTTCTTCTTTTTGGATTTGGGTTTTCCTATGTGTTTTACTAGCCCAATATTTGTTATAGTCTTTTTTGGGTTAGTTGGTTGAATGCATATTTGCATTAATTGAATGTAACTTTTTAATCTTAATAAAATTTTGTGACTTTTTCTTCCGAAAAAGAAGAAGAAGAAGAAGAAATATATAAATCCTGTATTGGTTGAGGAATGGATTATATTACCAATTAAACCTATAGTAGTTTCATATTTCCTAAGCCACTAATTAACTTATTAAATAAAAAGGTATGTGTTACTTGATAGAGGTGGAAAACCATGTTAGTACTTCTATATGGAATCATACGTGGAAGGAAGATAATACAATTGATTTGCAAGGAGAGAGTAAAATTTTATATTTTTGATGTACAGAAGCTAAAAGAGAGTGTAATTAAACCAAGGGATGGAGAGGATGAGGAGGATAATTCTATTTTAAGTGGAGTTAGTGGCATCCTATTCTTATAAAAAGAGCATAAATTTTCCTTCAACACAAATTTAGGAGCTAGAACAGAAAATTTGATAGATTTAAATGAAACAATGAAATAGAGATAAACGCCTTCAGGATGCTAATGAGGTTAGTTTCTTAAAAAGGAGTGGCACAAATCTAAATGCTAGGGTCCTCAAAGGTGGTCATAGACTATATTAATGACAAAAATAATATGAAAAACATCTCCCTTCTTCCAGTTATGGAAAGATTCAAAGAACTAAAAGGAAATTTATATAAAAATAATAATAATAAAAGGGTATACACATTTGTCGAGAATTGAACCCCATAGATAATATTTTTCTAAAGAGGTCCTTGCTTTGCCTCCAATACTTTTAGGTTCATTGAAGAAAAAAATCATTCACCCAACAGCAATCTATAGATCCATTTATGATTAGAGATTCTCTACGAAATTATAATACAACATGAAAGTGGCATGGGTGGCTAAAGAAGTTGATGAAGTTACTACTTATTTATTTTTGTCGCATTTCAAATAGTTTGAACTAGTTCATGTAAAGCCTTCTGGTTCTTTGGGTTACTTTTCTATTTTTAGGAAGACTATAAGAACTATAATAATAGGAAACATTATTATAGAAATCAACCTCTTTTTAAAGGAAGACTCTATGAAGAGCAAATTCTTATTGATAATACACACACAAATCTATGTATATATTTCTTATTAAGACAATAAATATATGCCTTTTTCTTTAGAAACATAAAAACAATATGTATAATATATTTCTTCTTATTTTCTTGGAATTAACTCCCAAGGAAAATCTGAGGTGATTTCCCTCATTCCATGGATGGTACCAAGTGTAAAGCAAGCACATAGATTCAATATGCCTAACCATATGAGAGTCAAACTAAGGAACTATACACTACACCACATTATTGATAACATATTGGAAACAATGGAACCAACCAATTGAGTTATCCCTCAAGTATTCAAACATCTTTGGAGCATTTCACCTCACTCTTAAGCACATAAGAGAGAGTGATATTGTTAGTATCCTTCAAATGATTATCAACCCAAGAGGGAAAAATATGTCCACACAAAATCTTAACCTGAGTAAGTAGGATAATGCCTCCTCCTCATAACAACCCAAGCTAAACCCAACTGATAATATATATAGTGTGTTTGTGTGTACATATACATATGTCTATGTCTATATATATGTACATGTGTTTATTTCCATCCATACATATATCTCTCTCTATTTGTACATACATGCATACATGTGTGAGTGTGTTCATGTGTATATATACATATATGTGTAGGTATGTAGACATGTATGTATGTATGTGCATACATGCATATATATGTATGTGTGTGTACACACACACACACATATATATAAATGCATGTGCATGTGTGTGTGTGTGTCCGTGTGCACGCATACATATATTTATGTATATATATGTGTGTGTGTGCACATATACTTGTGTATATTGTTTCTGGGAAAACTAGTGTCGATTCAAACTGCTAGTCCCACTAAGATGGGTAACTATCTTAGAAACAAACAATCAAAGAAATTCGAGATTTCCTTTAAGTGTAATAGATAAGAGGGAAGAAAAGAGGACCAACCTGGATCTTCCGCTTTGATCCTTGATTGATTTCTCTTTCCCTTGATAGAATTTGCCACTCCTCTCCTACTTGTCCTACTTCAAAGAGTACCTGTAGAGTCAAAGTAACAGAAAACCATCAAAGCATCTCTATCTAAAACACCATAAACAATGCAGAATTAGAAACACATTGACCATACAATTGCATTCATAAACAATAAGATTCACAAATACGATTATATGGAGGAAAACTCAAAGAACTTTATTAATAGTAGAAAAGAGGATTACAACCCAGTTGTCTAATCGACAATCATCCTCCCAACATAGAAGCCCTCTTCACCTCATGAAAATCAAGATCACCCAACAATACAATGTTTATTCTCACAGATAAACCAACAACACTTCCTTACAAATTACAAAATTCCAACCCCGTAGATCTCTCAAATGAGGGATCCATTTATAGATGTCTTGCAAGGGTGTGAGTTAGCTCTGGGTTTTTTATTAGTGTCATTCCACTGATAGTTCTTGGTTCCACTTGGAGATTTCATTGATCTTTTACTCATCCCTGGGCGAATTCAGAGAGGCAAGTGTCATAGGAGAAGTTTCTAAAAGATTCCATGATCATCCACTTAGCAAACTATCTCTTCCATTTGTCTATTCTCACTCATCACACCCCACAGAAGGCCATTTCAATATGCATCACACTTGGCTAGTGTGGCAGCGAGTATGCATCGCACCTTGACCATGGAGTAGTCAGTATGGTCCAGTTTTGGCCAGTTCTGAGTAGTTTTTCAGGTGGAACTTCTGGGAAATGATGTAATCAATTGACCATGATCCTTTAGGGTATGAAGCAACACTTTTAGGGACTAAAGAGCCCTTATTTTATGGACATATTAGTTTGGGGTTTCAGTGCCCAAATATGTCTATAACAGCTGCCCCCTAAAGCATGAGGTCGTAAATCTTCTGATGTCAGGTGAAATGCTTTATCATGAGGATCTGAGGTATTCGAATTGGAAGGTGACCTGTATAAGATACAATGCAATACATGATCATCATATTAATTTCTTGATCTAGCTGAGGCGGGCATTCCCATGCTCAACTTTATAAATTCATTTTCATGTACATACGACAGACAATCGTCTACTATTGCAGACTGGTGATTCTTCGCATGAATAGTCATCTTCTTTTGCTTAGATGACTATTTGTGTAGATTTTGTGCACATTTGATGTCTTTATGTTCCTGAATATATCGCAACCTGGATGGATGAAACTAGATCCAGGGTCTTCAAAACTCATTCAATCTTTGCTCGATGTACAAGTCGATCCATGTGAAAAGATGTTCTGAAGTCGAACATGGAAATACATCGCCTGATTACTAGCCAATAATGTAAGCTGTTAACAGACGCGAGAGGAGTCACCGATAATGATGATGACCCTCAAGGTACCACAGTAAAATTCACGCAGTGTGAATATATGAGCCGATGTCGAACACCATGCAAAATCTTTCGCTTGAAGGTCATTGATGTAAACATGTCACCGTAAGTGAGAAACTTTCCATTGAGGCATGCAAGCTTCAAAGTACTGAAAGGGTTGTTTCTAAGTTAACTTCTTGGATAATGAGTTGATGTCGACAAGAAGTGACCTGTCGTAGGAGGGCCTTGATGTATCCCACATCTACGACGCGAAACGGAGAAAATTATTTTTTTGGAGGTGAAAACAATCTGATGATATAAGGTTCAGGAATGGCGGTCATGAAAAATGAAGGGTGGAGGTATTGCAGTGGATGAGGTGTTTGCTAGATGGTGAATTCTCTGAATGACTTCTCTTGAACATGTCGGTGAAATTGATATGGACTGGTAGCATTAAACCCATGGATGGTATGGAGGACCAATGGTGATAGTGAATGGAGAAACCCAACCCAACTCAATCATGGTGATGGAGTGAAAGTGTCATGTTCAAGAGCGACCTGCTACCAATAAAATTATTCAAGTTTTCTTCCCCTTTTCCCCAGTCATTGCTGACCAACACCTCTTTATTTTTGTCAAGCTTAAGTATGATAGCATATGCTTCATCTATAATTCACCTTTCAGGCAAACCTATCACTCTATTTTTAGCGATCCTAGTGTCAATGAGACTCATTCTTGTCTGGGTGGACAATTTTTTCACTATTGTTTTAATGAGTTTAACGACAAAGATTACTCAGTCCTTTTCATGTTTAGAGAGTTTGAAAAGGGAAGAAAAGGAAAATCCAACAATCCTTTTTTGTGGCATAATCCTTTAAGTCTGAAAAAGTATAAAATAATATGAAAGGGATGACTTTTAGATTGCTTTAACGAGCTGAAAAAGACAAGAGCTCGATCTTTTTGTTTGATAATCCCTCAAGTCCAAAAAGATTAAAATATATGGGATAGATGGCGTTCCCTTTACTTTAACGAGTTGGAAAGGCCAATGGCTCGACAATCTTTTTATATTTAACGAGTATAAAAAGAGTTTAAAAGGGACTCGTTTTTTAGGAACGAGTGATATCTTCGGGTAGCAACTAGTTCTAGGTAAGTTTGGAACTTCTCAAAACATGGCAGTGTGAAGAGGGTGGCAATCAGAATCACTCGTCGCAGTTTTTCCTCAAAAGGGTAAACAATCAAGTGGAAGCGTATGGTTGGCCAAATTAATGGAGGTGACGGTAGGAACACAACCAAGGTTCAAAAGGGCTGATAGTAAGGCGATCACAAAGGTTATTTACCAAAGGTGGTTTCATTTTTTAATGAGCTTGAACTAGGAGAAACTATGCTCAGTGGCAGGTTTATTTTTTAACGAGCTTGAACCTTACGGGAACATTGCTCTTACCAGTCTTTTGAAGATGTCTCTTCGTAGATTTAATTTTTAATGAGCTTGAAAACTACTATAACATGTGCTCATTGCCTTTTTATGTAGGTTAGAAATGACCAAGCTACGAGGTTAAAGGGTTGAGAACCTACAAACTAAAAAAAATCAAAGGTCGTTTTTCACTTACATATAAAGATTTGCATGCCCCCAGGTGTTTTAGAAAAGGAGAGTTCCAAGTTACCAAATGGAAGTCCTTGCGGTTAGGCAGGATTGTTTCTGCCGGCAGACAAAAAACTCTTCCTTTGCTTTGTCCATCGAAATATACGAAGGCAAATGGTGTGAGCTTCCAATCACATAACGTACAAGGAAATATTTGTTTTAGACTGATCACATAACCTACACGGGAATGTTTCTTCAGTCCAATCATTATGACCTTCAAGAAAATCTCTCTTTTCCTTTGGGTTTGCCTGCCGAAGTAGACTAGGGTGCATGCCCCCTATAATTCATTACATTCACTGAACTACTCGCGGTAATTAGGTGGATGGAATGAGGGTTGAAGAGAAATCATTGACACGAAGAGACCATTTAGGGATGATGGTTGATTCATAGCTATGTTTGAACCAGGAAATGAAAGTTGGTCGACAAGTTGCACCAGTTGGCCTTCATGTGGAAAACACATCACTCGAAACAATGTGGAAACAATAACTTCCATGCTATATATATAGTCACGTCCAAGGAGTAGATTGTAATATAGTGGCCCTTGGACCACCATCATGTTTCAAATGAACGGTTTTCTTTCTCAAAGTTATTGGTAAATTTGGAAGGATCCCTAATGGTTGACTGGTTCCTTTGTTGAAGCCTGCCAAATTTTATTTCTCAGGCAAAAGCAATGGTGAACCAAGCGCTTTCCAAGTAGTTGAGGAAAGGATACTCACTAAAGCCCCTTCATCTATTATAGTGCCAGACATGATCATTTTGTAAACTTGTACTATGATTCAGAATGGTACATTAGATGGAAGGTTTGGTTTTGCTAGTTGATTCCAATAAAAGAAAAGGACTAGACTGCTCGGAGGAGGCATCGGATAAACGGCCAGATAAATCTCATGAACTGGGGGGGTTTCTTCCTGTTGTAAAGGAATGGGTGGATTGCCCCCAAGTTCATTAGACTCTGTATTGACAAAAAGAATTTGAATGGTGTCATTCTCATTCTCTTTGGAAATTGTATCATCTAAAGATGGGCTTTCTGAAGGCAAGACTGGGTCGACTACCATTTCGACCAGTTGACTTTGGTCCGGTGTGGACTCATAAGGTTCACTTTCAATGATAGGTGATTCGATAGACAATTGAGTTATGTCAATCAAGTTTTCAACTAGTGAAGGACTTGGCAAGAGTTTCCTGTATCTAGGTGGAAGTCACTGCGGTGAAGCAGGACAGTGATCCAAAATGCTTTTGGCTTTGTCCAGAAAAGGACAACAGGGAAGATTATGATTACCTTCACATAACCCGCAGGGAAATTTGACATGTCCATTAATTTGTTTTTCACTAGTTGATGGTATGTTGTCAACCTGACTGATAGAGGTTGATGACACCGAATTGTGCAAACGGGGAGACCATTCTCTGAAGATCTACGGAATGCAAGGGCAATCTCGATGGTAATGGTTTCCCTTGCAAATTATGCATGGAGATTTTGGTTTGGAAATTTTAGTGTGCGGATTTTCACCAGATGATGCATGGTTGCCTCCTTGTTTAGCTAGCTTCTTCTTCTTCTCCTTCCCTTTCTTTTTCTTCTGAGTTACTTGGTTTTTAGTGTCACTAGTTTCACCAAGCAAAGAGGAAGACGGGGAAGGAGAAACAAACGAAGTAGAAGGTGATGGGGTAACTTTAGTATCATCTAGTTGTTGATTAGATTGTTGAGGAATTATGGTGTTTTGAACGACAGAGGTCAAGAAAAGCTATACTGGCAGGCCGATTGTGATTCCTAGAAGGGACAATGTAGCCATATATGGAGAACCAATATCTCCCCAAGAGGAGAAATGACTAGGATTCCCTCCAAGAGGGATTCCTTGATTGGTGGAATCCATTATCTCAATCTTAGATCAACGAAGGAATAGGGATGTTATTCTGATTTAAATAAATTTTAAGACACTTTGATGCAACTTTCTTTTTCAATTTTTAAGAGTTGAGAAAAAGCGAAAGGTGACTCTAGTCACCTTTGATTTTTAATGAGCCTGAAGTGACAAGTGCTCAGATGGAGCTTTTCTTTTAAGGAGTCAAAAAGGAACGAAAGTGACTACTCTGGAAATCTAGATAGAGGGATTACCAAACCAATCACAAAACTTCCAAAATACACCTTAGTGATAAATGATAGAGAAATTACCAAGGACTTATGTACGGAAATCAATCTTCATGAATGTTGTGTTCATTGCATTGCGATCGATAGGGCGATAGACACGGATTCCTAAGGATAAAGGATATCAGCCTATTGTGGTCTCCCAATATATACTCGATGGCACGGGGAGCACAAATCCGTACTGGCACTTGTCATATAAAAAAGGAGGAATCACCCAACTTTCTATGAAAACGATAGTTACCAGGTTTTACAACGCCGGAACACATCTCTAGCCTAGACTTCTAGATGTGTTGCATTAGGTTCCAAAGCGTTTTTATGTTCATCGAGATTTATTTTAGAGTTGATCTTGCTTAGAAGTTTGCCTTTCAAGGTTCACCACATGATGTAGATGTACAATTCCTAAATATGCAATCTAAAATGATAAATAGTCGTTTATTTTATTTTAGCAATGAAAATCCTAGCTATAAAGGAAAGAAGATTATGATTTTTCTTTCAGCAGAGAACATAGAGCACACACTAAATGCACTTTCCTAAATCAAATTTCGCATGCAATCAAAATGCAAATGCACATGCATGTATTTGTTTTCCGCTTCCTTAATGTGTGAATTCCAAAAAGGAAAGCTAAGTATAGATCTCTATTTTCTTTTAAAGTGACATTTCTAACAATTTCTTTTCAAAATGAAAGGAAGACTAAGACGACACTTTTCGATTTCGAATTGAAAATTGTTTTCGACACTTCAAATATTAATAACTCAAATCAAGCACAATGACAAAATTAGAATCAACTATCTAGAAGAGGAAGACTTTACGACACTCTTCTTTCGATTCAAAATGACAATTAAAACACTTGCATCAAAAACGACAGTTCGATTAAGCTACTTTTGACAAAGGAAGACTGTAAACGATTCACAAATACATTAAAACATTTACAATTCCTAACTAATGGAGGCTAAATATGTGAAGGAATAAGGTTTCAGCAAGAAGACACTGATCATGTTCAGCAAAACTACTGAATAGAGCTGAAAACAAGGAGAAAAAACCAACTTTCGGAGAGAAAAAAAGTATCACTCAATCATCGCACCTGCAACACATGGGAGGTGCAATGCATACAGGTTGCATAGTTACAAACAATGCGATGGACCAAGGAGTGAAACTAAGCTTGGTTTTTGCTCAAAATTTGCAGTTAAGTTTAGTGATTTAGTCTGAATTATGATGGACAGTAAAAACAAAGTATAGGGGTAAGATCTTATGAGGTTATGAGCTACCACAAGGGCACTTAGAATGCTTGTAAGTCAGATGTTCAGTTCATAAACCAACCTAGAGATTTACTGAAGCAACATTCGTCTACTTCGCAATTGCATAGAAAAGGCGTTTTGAAGGCTAGCTGCCTAACTTCAGGCTCCATCTATAGTTTATAAAGCAAACAATAAACAAACAAAACAAACTATTCATTCCCCAGTGGAGTCGCCATTTTGTTTCTAGGAAAAATAGTGTCGATTCGAACTACTAGTCCCACTAAGATGGGTAACTATCTTAGAAACAAACAATCAAAGCAATTCGAGATTTCCTTTAAGTGTAATAGATAAGAGGGAAGAAAAGAGGACCAACCTGGATCTTCTGCTTTGATCCTTGCTTGATTTCTCTTTCCCTTGATAGAATTTGCCACTCCTCTCCTACTTGTCCCGCTTCAAAGAGTACCTGTAGATTCAAATTAATATAAAACCATCAAAGCACCTCTATCTAAAACACCATAAACAATGCAGAACCAGAAACACATTGACCATGCATTTGCATTCATAAACAATAAGATTCACAATTACACGATTATATGGAGGAAAACTCAAAGAACTTTATTAATGGTAGAAGAGAGGATTACAAACCAACTGTCTAATCCAACATCATCCTCCCAACATAGAAGCCCTCTTCACCTCATGAAAAGCAAGATCACCCAACAATATAATGTCTATTCTCACAAATAAACCAACAACACTTCCTTACAAATTACAAAATTCCAGCCCTGTAGATCTCTCAGATGAGGGATCCATTTATAGATGTCTTGAAAGGGTGTGAGTTAGCTCTAGGCTTTTGATTAGTGTCATTCCACTGATAGTTCTTGGTTCCACTTGGAGATTTCATTGATCTCTTACTCATCCCTGGGCGAATTCAAAGAGGCAAGTGTTAGAGGAGAATTTTTTGAAAGATTCCATGATCATCCACTTAGCAAACTGTATCTGCCATTTGTCTATTCTTTCTCATCGCACCTCACAGAAGGCCATTTCAGTATGCATCACACTTGGCTAGTGTTGCAGCTAGTATGCATCGCACCTTGACCATGGAGGAGTCAATAAGGTCCAGTTTTGGCCAGTTTTGAGTAGTTTTTCAGGTGGAACTTCTGGGAAATGATGTAATTAGTTGAACATGATCCTTTAGGGTATGAAACAACACTTTTAGGGACTAAAGAGCCCTTATTTTATGGACATATGAGTTTGGTGTTGCAGTGCCGAAATATGTCTATAACATATATGTGTGTGTGTCTACACACACACATACACTTTTTTTCAAGGAAAATTTTGTCATTTCTATTCAAGTGAGAAATAAAGCATGCTTTGAATGTGATTTTGCACTTACAAGGAAAAAAGTATAAAGGTGTTTTGTTCCACTTATCTTTCTATTAACAACAAAAGGGAATCAATCATGTATCCCTTTGTAAAATAATCATTTTAATCTAGGGGTTGGATGCTTTGAGAATAATGAAAATCGTGCTCCAGTTTGTAGTAGCTAGGTTCGACCCTAGTTGCCTATGCACCTCCTCCCTTAGCATCCTGTCAGTTGTCATGCCCAATGATGGCGCCCCTCCTCTCGTGCCCTTTCATTCAACAATCACCCTCTCTATTGTAGTTTCTCTTAGGTCCGCTAGCATTTATGGCCCCATTAGGCTTGTTTCTTGTTAGTTTTTGTAACATCAAAGGTGCTCTAGTCTGAAAACTTTTTGAAGAGGCTAAAACACTAGAGTTCTCCAAAACACAGAAATCGTTTCTAGAAATTCCTCCTAGAGATAAATAAATTAAATTAATTGACCATCATTAAAAAATTCATAAGTCTAACTTAGGAAAATTGGTTAATTAATAATAATTTATTGAGAAAGGTGATAATTCTTTAGAAACTCACATGGATTGACTTGGAGATGATCTCAACCATTAATTAAGTTTTAATCTTGGTCGTTGGAGTACCAACTGGATATTATAAGAAAAGTTCAAGGGGTAGATGGAGTAACACGCATAACAGTGAGTGAGAGCCAACAATGTGAGTTCCTTGGGTAGTTCCATCTAGCCAGCAGCAAAGTTCGATCCAGAGAGAGGACGCGGGGATAGAGAGGGGTAGAGACAGTGATCCTTAGGAAGATTTTCTAGTTCTAGAGAGGCAAGAGAGGAGGTCAAATTATTTCTCCTAGAAACAGCACAGGGCCTACGCAGTTGCTTCAATGATAAATTTGATTTTGTTGGAGAGGAGGTCATTTTAGTTTCCAAAGGCCAAGAGGAAATTCCAAGAGGTAGGAGAGACACTTTCCCAGTCAGCACCAAACATGATGTCTTTATTAGCATCAATTATGGGTTGAACGTGTGGCAGGTTGTGTAGAGGTGATGTAGGGCCTATAGAGAGGTGACACGGGCCTTGTGCAAAGAGTTTGGACAACTTTCTTTTTAGTTGTAAATTTGAGACGGGAGAGCTTGGAGATGAGGGCAAATTCCCTCAGGTTATTTTTCTAGTATTTCTCTTACATTGGCTAGCTAGTTTAGAATCCAAAATTTTTGTACTCAAAATCCACTGCTGCATAATAATAAAACCCTTGATTGTTGCACTCGTTTTCCCACATTGGGTTTTACCAAGGACATTGGTCCAAAAATAATTGCGTCATTTTTTATGTGTGTGCTAACATTTCTCAATTCCTACCTTTTCTTTTGCATTATTTTATTTGGTGAATAAATTGCAGTGTGATTAATTCGATATTAATTTAGAAATTAAGAAACTATTAATCAGTTAGGAGACTTATTTCCAGTTGTTGCATTTCAAGGAATTTTCACATGGTATAAGAGCATATTTCACAAATAGGAAGCTCAGTGGAAGAAGAGAGAAAATTATGTCGTTTAGAGGGAGCAATAGGCTGAATTTTTTTAGGGTTACATAGTGCCTAGCTAGGCAATATGAATTTCTGGACAAAGGGTTTGATTTTTAGTTGCGGGATGGTAGAAAAATTTGACTTGTCTGTTACAGGGAAAATTGTCTATATAGAACTGCTCTATCCCACTAAGGTGTGACAGCTGCCTTAGAAACAAACAGAGAAAAACTACTTTTGTTTTTCCTTTATGAATTATAGATAGAGAGGAACAGAAAGACCAACCTCTGTCTTGCGCTAATCCTTCGATTCGATCCCTCTCTTCTTTGATAGTCCTCAGCTACTTTCTCCCTTGCACGCCCAGCTTCACAAAGTACCTGTAAGATCACAGAAGCATAGCACTATACAAAGACATGGATCTATATTCATAAACAATCTAGGATCAGATGTAAATTGACCATACAAATGTAACAAGCATCAATGATACAAAAGCATGGAGGAAAACTCAAATAGTGTTTATTGATAAACAAGCAAAGATACAGGAGGAGTTGCAACTAGTTGTTCCAACCCAGCATCAACCTCCCAGCAAAGAAGCCCCTCTTCACCTCAAACAAAGCTTAGATCACCCAACAATCTGATGTTTGTCTCTAGAAACCAACAACAATTCCTTACAATATGCAAAATTCCAGCCTCTGGATCTCTGGGATGAGGGATCCATATATAGATATCTGTAAGGGGGATGAGTCAGCTTGTGATTTGATTAGTGTCTTTCTCTGATAGTTCTTGCTTCCACTTGGAGACTGAAGGCCTCTTACTCATCCTTGGTCGAATTCAGTGAGGCAAGTGTCACAGGAGAAGATTCTGGAAGCTTCCATTGCCTCTCCACCTCGCGGAATGACACTGCCATTTGTCATTTCTCGCCCATCGCACCCCATAGAAGGGACTTTTGAAATGAAACGCACCCTCACAGTGCATTTAGGTGAGATGCAACGCACTTAGCCAGTGGAGCAGCTGCAATGATCCTGTTTTGACCAATTCTGGGCAGTTTCTCATGGAGAACTTCTGGGAGAAGCTGTAATCTGTTGACCTTGTTCCTTTAGGGGTTAGAACACCACTTTTAGGGACTTAGGAGCCCTTGGTTTATGGACATTTCATGCTTGGGGTTGTAGGGCACAAAAATGTCTATAACAGTTTCCCCCTAAAGTATGAGGTCGTTAACCTTTTGGTGTCGGGTGAAATGCTTTATTATGAGGATCCGAAGTTCTTTCAATGCTGGGAGGAGACCTGTAATAAGATACAATACAATACATTATCTTCATACTATTTTCATGATCTAGCTGAGGCGGGAATTCCCATGCTCAGCTTTATAAATTCATTTTCATGTACATAGGATAGACAATCGTCTGAGTGTAGACAGATGATTCTGATAGAGCCATCATCCTTTTGAGTGGATGATTATCTGTGCAGCAATGATGTACATTTAATTTCTTTATTTCCATGAATATATATCGCAGCCCGGATGGATGAAACTAGATCTGGGGTCTTCAATCTCGTCTGATCTTCACTCAAAGTACAAGTCGATCCATGCGAGAAATGTTATGAAGTCGAACATGGAAAGACATCGCTTGATTACCAGTGAATGATGTAAACTGTTAACAAGCGCGAGAGGAATCACCGATAATGATAATGACCCTCAAGGTACTGCAGTACAATTCACGTGGTGTGAATAAAGGACTTGGCGTCGAACACCACGCAAAATCTTTCAGTCGAAGGCCATTGATGTAAACCTGTCGCCAGAAGTGAGAAACTTGCCATTGAGGCATGCAAGCTTCAAAGTACTGAATGGGGTGTTCCTAGATCAACTTCTTGGATAATGAGATGATGTCGACAATAAGTGATCTGTCATAGGAGGGCCTTAATGAATCCCACATCAATGACACGGAACAGAGCAAATGATTTTAATGGAGGTGAAAACGATCTGGTGATATAAGGTTCAGGGTGGCGGTCATGAAAGAATGGAGTATAATGTATGGTAGTGGGTGAGACACAGGTGAATTCTCTGAATGACTTCTCTTGAACATATCGGAGACATTGATGTGATGGATTGGTAGCATTAACCCCAAATGTGGATGGTATGGCGTGACCATGGTGATGTGACCGGTGAATGAAACAACCCAACCCAACTCGGACACGGAGCGGAAGTGTCATGTTCAAGAGCGACTTGCTACCAACAAAGTTTCTTTGAGTTTTCTTCCCAATTTTCCCCAGTCATTGCTGACCAGTACCTCTTTATTTTTGTCAAGCTTGAGGAGGATAACATATGCTTGTTCTATAATTTTCCCTTCGGGCAAACCCATCGTTATGTTTTAATGAGCCTAGCGATAGTGAAACTCGTTCTCGTTTATAGACAAGTTTGTCGCTATTAATCTTTTTAACGAGTTTAACGACAAAGATAACTCGGTCCTTTTCAATTTTAAAGTGTTTGAAAAGGAACGTAAAGGTAACTCCAAAATTCCTTTTTCGTCATCTAATCCCTTAAGTCCGAAAAAGTATAAAACAATACAGAAGGGATGAATTTTCGATACTTTTAACGAGCTGAACAAAACAAGCGCTCGATCTTTTTGTGTAATAATCCCTTAGGTCCAAAAAGATTAAAATCTAGAGGAGGGATAGCACTTCCTGTCCCTTTAACGAGCTGGAAAGGCCAATGGCTCGGCAATCTTTTCATATTTTACGAGTCAGTTGAAAAGAGCTTAAAGGAGACTCGTCTTTTGAGGAACGAGTGACAAAACGGGTAGCAGCTGATTCCAGGTAAGGTGTGGAATTTTCCAATCACGGCAGTGTCACAAGGATGGCTAGTGAAATCACTCTTCGCAGTTGTTCCTCAAAATGGGTAAACAATCAAATGGAGGTGAATGATCGGCCAATGAAAAAGTGGAGGTGACGGTGCAAATACGACCAAGGCTTTAACGACTGAAGTACTACATTCACGATGGTTATTTACCGGGGAATAGTTCATTTTTAATGAGCATAAACGCAGGGGGAAACATTTGCTCATGTCTTATGTTTATTTTTTAACGAGCTTGAACTATGTGCTAAAACTGCTCGATGCAGGTTTATTTTTTTAACGAGCTTGAACCCTGTAGTAACACTGCTCGTGGTGGGTTTATTTTTTAACGAGCTTGAACCCTACAGTAACACTACTCGTGATAAGTTTGCATGCCCCCAGCATAATAATGCAAATCGAGGTGCATGCCCCCCAAGCTTCATTGCATTCAACTCGGTGGTTGGAATGAAGGTTTACCTTTGAGATTTGGAAAGGGATTTGTTTCATTTTTTAATGAGGTTGACACAGTAAAAGAACTATCCTCATGACTCCTTGTTTCATTTTTTAACGAGGTCGACACGAGATAAGAACCATCCTCGAAATCCACCGTATTTACAGTATTTGATAGAAAATAAAAAACTGATGGATGATTAAGGTTGTTGGAATAGTCTTGGTTGTAATCCGGGAGATGGGAACGATGGTGGTGATCTTCCCATGGTGCCTCTCCTAACATCATTGACTGATTGATTCCTTTGTCTGTAGAATGTACATGCGACCAAGGATCTGAAGAGGTACCATATTCCTTAGACCTATCTATCCAAACACTCGATGAGTGTTGATTTGGGTTTGCCCCCCAAGCCAAGAAAATTGATTGTTACAATATTTCTAAAATGGCGATGATCCATGCTGACAAAATGTTTAGGAATCTTCCGAATCCATTAGATATAGAAGATTTCATATTGCAGGTTTCCACTGTGGCCACTTCCACCAAATTTCTCGGAGGCAGTAGGGCAAAAGTACCCATTAAGGCAGGGTCTTTTAGGAGGCCTACTCCAATATTTTGAAGTGAATGATTGCTTCCATGGATCATTGGAATGCTTCCCGTAACTTGTGAACTGTTGGGGAGAAATGTTTGTTGGTCGACGATTGTAATTCCTCCTTGGAAGGGAAATGCAATCTTCCTAAAGTAGGTCGACACAACTGTGGCCATGGCATATATCCAGGGCCTTCCAAGTAGAATGTTGTAATCGAGGTTTCCGTCGATTACTTCGACATCTATTTTTACTGTTTTGCCCCCTAGTTCAACTTGCAAGTTACTTAGAATCCCGTATGGAGTGTATGATCATCCATCAAATGCTTTTAACATTGTTGATGATCGCGACAAGGGTGGTGAGCCTAAATTTTTCCAGCAACTCATCGACATAATACATGTAGATGCCCCCTCATCAATAATTGTTCGATGAACAGTTTTGTTGAGGGCTTTCACTTGAATGAGGAAAGCTAGTTGAGCTGGTAACTGAGGGTCATATCCTTTGTGATTAAAGGATACAAGATTGGAATCCATTGGGTCAACCCCACCTATTACTGATAATAGATCATGCTTTTGGGAGAGGCAATTTTGCGGTACCTCAAGTGTCGACATAGCGGACGCGATTGGGCCAGGTCCTCTATTATATTATAATTCTGTGCTACTTTGGCACGAGGATTAAATGTCGATTTGTGTACTACTCCCTTTGGCGGCTTTATCATTGGTTCAGGAATGATGGGTGGCACAACTTCGGTCAAAGTTGTTGTCGAACTACTAGGTTGTTCATTAGCCTTGTTATTCGACATCTGTGGATTCCCGTAATCTTTATTCCTTGTCAAAGCATCATTTTGCTGCTTTGAGATAGACAACATAAGCACTTGGGATCAGGAAGTATTTTGATTAGCAACCGGTTTGGTTCCCGGGTTTGGAAACGGATCAGTCAATACTGCTGAGGTTTTTGAACTCTTAAAGAGTTTCTTAACTTCAGCTTTATGTGGACAATCTCTCGTCCAGTGATCCTCATCACATATATGACACCCCGCAGGGTGTTTCCTTTGCCTAGAAGGGTTTGTAGAAGGTTTTTCAGGAGATGACTCATCCTGCTTCCTTTTTCTCCCTTTCCTTTTCTTCTTGCCCCCTGGTTGCTTCAATTGTTTGCCCTTGTCGGTCGACACGACATTTACTTCTGAGGCAAGAAGTTCCTCATTTGCATTTTGACCGGAAATCTTACGGGCCTTTTTAGATGTAGCCTTTGTCGATTTCGTGTCTATTGCGCCAATCACGCCATCACCGGCATGAGAGTCATTGTTTGATTTAGGAGGAGGAGGAACGGAAAATTCCGGTCTAGGAGCATCAGGTATTTTATCGTAGAGCGTGCCAGACTGAGTGTAAATCAAGTCCAAATATTGCGCACGAGCGATAACTTGTTCTTCTGTGACGACTCCCCCTTTTGCCACATCTTCCGTGATGGAAGGCAGTAATGACTTAATAAACCATTCAGCTAAAAGCTGATCGGGAACATACGTTTTCACCATTCTATGACGACGTCGCCATTCATGTATATGATCAGATATGTGAGTGGCTGTCGTTTGTTTGAAGTTGGTAAGAAGTTCGGTTCCTGTTTCGTACCTTATCGGTAACTGAAAATGGGTTAAAAAGGTTGTGGCTAGGGTACTGAAGTTGTCGAATGAAGCTCTAGGCAATTCGATATACCATTTTGCTGCTGAACCAGTTAACGTCCTCTGAAAAAGGTGAAGTCTTATCGAATCATCATTTAGGGTGTTTAATGAACACCACAGATGAAAGGTCATCACATGATTCGACGGATCTTCACCCGGATTTCCATTAAATTTAGGAATATTTGACGGAAGTTTATGCGGAATCACCGGCCACCAAGGGGCATAAGTAATTGGATCATTCGTCAGCCGGTTTAGATCTGGTAATTCTAGAGTTGCTACAAAGGGAAACTGTTGATTCAGGTTAGGTGAAGCATACCCAGGATAAGATGGAATCGCCTAAGCAATGGGTCTTTGCATACCAGCATAATGTATTTGATGCTGGCAACATTGACAAGGTTGATGGGCATAGCCATTATAATATGGTTGTTGATAACCGCTTTGGAAATGTGGTTTCCCATTACTTACAAAGACTTGTTGCTCAGGTCCTTGATATGATTGCTAGAATGGCGGTTGTTGAGATTGAATCAGCCATGGTTCTTGGACCATTTGCTGTTTCCCAATACTAGATGATTGATCAAGATGAGGAGTCATAGTACTTGTTTGAGCCTGAGTCGCTCCAGATGAGGAGGCACTAACCTGAGGTTGTGATTGAGTCGTTGAGACAAGAGGCTGTTGTATTACAACCTTAGAAACTTGAGGTTGACATACAACAGGTAGCGCTTGTACTTGTGATGCAGTCACCATAGCAGGTATAGTTGGAATATTCGACGCAGGGTGGACTGGTTGCATTGAATATACAACCCTTGGTTGTTGAGGCAGTATTGGTACCCAACCGCTGGATGTAATTCCAGTTTGACCTGAACTTTGTTGTAAACTCACATATGGTTGTTCTCTGGGAGGGAACAATGAAAAAGCATACTGCCCTCCATATGGTGGAAATCCAGTACTTAAAGGGTAGATTGGCCTTTGAAGACACATTGGATCAATTTGTTGAGTTTCAACATAAGAAATACCAGATGATAATCCGGATGAAGAAATAGGAACAGACCATGTCGTCGAAACAGCCCCTGATTGGACTCCGGTTTGTTGTTGATAACTTGCCGGGACAGATGGTATACCGGCGAACATTGCTGGAGTAGCAGCAGGAGGTTCTGCTGCTGCTGTGTCAGATGACACAGTCCTAGATGTCGACGGTTGTTCAGACATATCTAATCTATCTAAAAGATTTCCTAGCAATTCTACAAGAACTTGCGATGAAGAGAGACTAATTTCGAAGACCAATGAGGGAAAGGTGATGATTATTCCGTTTAAAATAAATTTTAGACACTTTGACACAACTTGTTTTTTCAATTTTTAAGAGTCGAGAAAAAACAAAAGATGACTCTAGTCTCCTTCGATTTTTAATGAGCCTGAAGTGACAAGTGCTCAGATGGACCTTTTCCGTTAAGGAGTCTGAAAAGGAACGAAAGGGACTGCTCTGGAAGTCTAGGTAGAGGGAGTACCAAACCAATCGCAAAACTGGAGAATACTTTTTACGGTACGACAGTCAATCTTCGCGAATGCTGTGTTCAGTGCATTGCGATCGATAGGGCAGCAGACACGGCTTCCTATGGATAAAGGGTTTAAGCCTATAGGGGTCTCCCAAAATATACTCGACGGTACGTGGGAGCACAAGTCCATACTGGCACTTATCGTCTCAAAGTGGAGGAATCACCCAACCATCAGTGAGAACAACAGTTACCAGGCTTTACAACGCCGGAATACGTCTCTAGCCTAGACCTCTAAATGTTGTGCGTTAAGTTCCAAAGCGTTGTTAGATTCATTGAATTTATTTTAAGTTGATCTTGCTTATGAAGTTTTCCTTTCGGGTTCACCACGAGATGTAGATGTAATTCCTAAAATGCAATCTAAAGATGATAAAGAAGCTTTTTATCTCTTTTGTGCAATGAAAATCCTAGCTACTAGGGAAAAGAAAGACAAAATCTTTTCACAAAGATCAAAGAGCACACTGTAAATGCACTTTCCTAAATCAAGCCAAACAGACTGTCTATATGCAAATGCACATGCATGTATTTTTTTTTCGACTTTCTTAGTATATGGATGCTAAAAAGAAAGTTGATGCACAAATCTGAATTTCTTTTCAAGCGACAAACATAAACAAGTTTCTTTTCGAAATCAAAAAATGAAGACGATTACAACACCTTACGATTTTGAAATGAATACTTTTTCTTGACACTAGAAAATTACAAATTTAGACCAAAAGAAATAGTAACAGGATGATCGACCATCAACAGCAATAAAACTCTTTCCTACGATTGAAATCGACACTTGCGACAGATTCAAATCAAAGGACGACAGTACGACTATGCTACTTTTGCAAAGGAGAACTGTAAATGACTCAACAAACACAAAAAAACATCTATAGTTCTTTTTTACAAAGGAGGTGAAATAACAGCAAGGAAAAGGAGTTTCAAACAGACATATACTGATCACAGGCAACAAAATTCAGGAATAGAACTGGAAAGAATGAAGCATAGAAGCCACAGCTGCACAGAGCTAGTCTGATCAGTGCACCTGTAACACAGAGAATCTGAAATATAGCACAGGTTGTCCACTTGGGAAGTGCATTGAAATTCGAAATCTCTGAACAGTACCTGCGCTGGGCCAGAAACGAGACTCTGTTTGGGTTCCGGGTCACAGTTTGCAGTTCAGTTCTTGGTTTTTGGCTGAGTAAAAAGCAATCAGTAATGCAACAATCGGGGGTAGATCTAAGGAGGATCTAAGAGCTATCACAAGGGCAATCAGATAGTTTGTGAATCAGTTGTTTAAATCATAAAGAGATCCAGTGGATGGATTGAAGCAGCAGTTATCTACTTTGCATTTTTTATGGCAAATGCAGTTCGAATGCTACTTGTAAGTTTATGAAACAAACAACAAAGAATGATAAACAAACAAACTAATTAGATCCCCAGTGGAGTCACCATTTTGTTACAGGGAAAAGTGTCTATATAGAACTGCTCTATCCCACTAAGGTGTGACAGCTGCCTTAGAAACAAACAGAGAAAAACTACTTTTGTTTTTCCTTTATGAATTATAGATAGAGAGGAACAGAAAGACCAACCTCTGTCTTGCGCTAATCCTTCGATTCGATCCCTCTCTTCTTTGATAGTCCTCAGCTACTTTCTCCCTTGCACGCCCAGCTTCACAAAGTACCTGTAAGATCACAGAAGCATAGCACTATACAAAGACATGGATCTATATTCATAAACAATCTAGGATCAGATGTAAATTGACCATACAAATGTAACAAGCATCAATGATACAAAAGCATGGAGGAAAACTCAAATAGTTTTTATTGATAAACAAGAAAAGATCTAGGAGGATTTACAACCAGTTGTTCCAACCCAGCATCAACCTCCCAGCAAAGAAGCCCCTCTTCACCTCAAACAAAGCTTAGATCACCCAACAATCTGATGTTTGTCTCTAGAAACCAACAGCAATTCCTTACAATATGCAAAATTCCATCCTCTGGATCTCTGGGATGAGGGATCCATATATAGATATCTGTAAGGGGGATGAGTCATCTTGTGATTTGATTAGTGTCTTCTCTCTGATAGTTATTGCTTCCACTTGGAGACTGAAGGCCCCTTACTCATCCTTGGTCGAATTCAGTGAGGCAAGTGTCACAGGAGAATATTCTGGAAGCTTCCATTGCCTCTCCACCTCGCGGAATGACACTGACATTTGTCATTTCTCGCCCATCGCACCCCACAGAAGGGACTTTTGAAATGAAACGCACCCTCACAGTGTATTTAGGTGAGATGCAACGCACTTAGCCAGTGGAGCAGCTGCAATGATCCTGTTTTGACCAATTCTGGGCAGTTTCTCATGGAGAACTTCTGGGAGAAGCTGTAATCTGTTGACCTTGTTCCTTTAGGGGTTAGAACAACACTTTTAGGGACTTAGGAGCCCTTGGTTTATGGACATTTCATGCTTGGGGTTGTAGGGCACAAAAATGTCTATAACATTGTCCAGAAGAGTGATTCCAATAAGTAGAGGGAGCAACATCTGAGTATTTTCGTAGAGAATATTTCTTGTTTGGGCGCAGAAGGGTTTTATATCAATTCGCTAGAAAAGAGTCAGTGTTGGGTGGAAGATAAAGCACACACACAGAGGGAGATTTCTCTTAGAGGCTTTCTAGTTCATAAATCCAATATTTCCAGTAGAAAAAGGTAAATTTTGCCACTCTAAAAGGGAGTGCAAATAGAAAATCTTGCATCCGAGGAGGAGAAAGAGGAATATTTCCATTACAGGTCGAGTTTTTGTAGAAATGGCCATAGTTGGGTTCAGATGTCATGATAGATTGGAATGTGCTTCCAACTATATCATCTGGAAATCCAGAATGTCCTTTCTCCTAGATAAGAAAGGTCTGAAGACCTATGCAGATAATGTTGTGGAAGAAACTATAGACCAGCAACAACTAATGACTTTAAGGAAAGATATGGTCAAATAGAAGCAGATGATCTTGGATGGAGTCCAAGATGATATATTCTCACACATATCTAGAAAGAAAATAGCCAAGGAATTGTGGGATGCTCTTGCAGGGCTATATCAGAATCCTTCTGAGTAGCGGAAGGTGTTCTTGAAGGAAAAGTTGTGGAATGCTAGGATGCAGAAGGATGAAGGAATAGATCCCTTTCTCACTAGAATTAGAGATATCCAGGATCGACTTTCAATTGTAGAAGAAGCACCTCAAGGTATAGAGCTTGTACATTTGGCCTTGAGTAGTGTCTCTGAGGAATGGGAAATATTCGTCCAAATAATTTTGGGACAAGATAAATTACCATGATGGGACAACATGTGGTCAGAACTGTAGCAGGAAGAGATGAGGTGATCTCTAGTAAAGAGCTCCATAGGTGGCAGCAACAACAAGGGATTGAAGGGTGTGAAGGAGGAAGACAATGTGGACCTTGCATCAAAGACGAAAGAAAAAGGTCCAAACAAGGACAAGGTTTGCAGGACGAAAATAAGAAGAAGAAGGATTTTTCCGATATCAAGTGCTTCAGGTGTGGTGAGTTTGGCGACTATAGTACTCAGTGTCCTCAAAGGAAGAAGGACAATATGGGGAAGCAAGACCAGGAGACAACATTTGAAGAGATTTATAAACTTTCCTCTAGACCAGAGGAAATTGTTTCCATGTATGAAGTTATACTTCCAAGAGAGAGGTGGAGCGATATGGAGTTTTAGTCCAAGAGCTATGCAATGATTTAGGTAGGGGCCATTGAGGTGAGCACCAGATGTTGCTTCCTCATGGATGATTACCCTTTCTACAGGGGCCCACAGTATTCAGTAGCAGGAGGATCAGGATCAGATGAAGCAATTAGTTCCAAAGTGACAATTGCAGACAAGTTGCAGTCAGGCATTGAGGAGCATATAGAAGTATTGACAACAATGTAGGAGGCACAGTGAAGATTCAACAGCAATGTAGATTTCCCAGTAGACATTGTAGATGCTAGTAGTAGTCAAAGACTCGGGAGAAAGTTGTAGGACAGAGACACAGTTGATTTAGTATTTTGGATGCTTCTGAGTTGCAATAGTTGTAGTAGCAGCAACAACAGTTAATCATGATTGTTAGTAGAGTTGCAATGAAAATGCAAAGTTGGAAGTAGTACAAGATGTACAGTGCAGTGGAAATAGTAGAAAAAATGCATCATGGTTCAACTTTAGATAGTGGAAGATGAATCGTAGTTAGCACAGTAGTTGATGGATAGTGGTAGGCAGCTACAATTGTCAAACATCAGCAATGTGTATGGGAGGATGATGCAGAGACAGGGTGTTGTGATAGATTTTGTAGCACTAGAGAGAACACCTTCCTCACTAAGAAGGAGTGTTATTTTTTGTTTCATAGGTTCTCTAGTCTCAAAATTTTGTGGAGAGGCTAAAACACAGGAGTTATCGAAAACCCATAAATCGTTTCTACAAATTCCTCCTAGAGATAGCTCAATTAAATTAATTGACTATCATTTAAATTTTCCCTAAGTCTAACTTAGGAAAACTGGTTAATTAATAGTAATTTGTTGAATTGAGGCTTCTATGATCCATAATAGTTATAAGAAGAGCTTCGGTGTAAATCACATATAGAAAGACCTTTGTCGATGCGTTTCGAACCAACCGGTGTGGTTCATCGTCAGGACAAGTTGAAGAAACAGATCCAGCAATTGCATGTTATATAGTCTGAGCAGAGCCTCCAACGGCTATCAACGGCTAATTTTGACTTAGGGACCAGGGTCAAAAAGTCAAATTGACCCGAATATAGCTAAGTTCCTTAAATGATCAATTTGACTTTTTGACCCTCGTCCCTAAGTCAAAATTAGCAGTTGATAGCCGTTGGAGGCTCTGCTCAAACTATATAACATGCAATTGCTGGATCTGTTTCTTCAACTTGTCCTGACGATGAACCACACTGGTTGGTTCGAAACGCGTCGACAAAGGTCTTTCTATATGTGATTTACGCCAAAGCTCTTCTTATAACTAATAGTGATTTATTGAAAAAGGTGAAAATTCTCTAGAAACTCACATGGACCGACTTGGAGATGATATTAGCCATTGACTAAGTTTAAATCTTGGTCATTGGAGTCCCAAATGGAGATAACAAGAAGAGGTTTATGGGTAGATGGAGAAACACACATCACAGTGAGTGACAGCCAACAGTGTGAGTTCCTTGGGTAGTTTGAGATATCCAGAAGCAGAGTCTGAGCTAGAGAGAGGACGCAAGGTTAAATAGGGGCATAGACAGTGATTCAAAAGAAGGTTTTCCAGTTCCAGAGATGCAAGAGAGGAGGCTGAATTATTTCTCGTGGAAGTAATATAGGGCCTGTTTAGTTGCTTCAGTGAGCAGTTTGATTTTGCTGGAGAGGAGGTCATTTCAGTTTCTAGATGTCGGGAGGATTTTCTAGGAGGTAGGAGAGACACTTTCCAAGTTGGAAGTAGGCAAGATATATTGATTAGCATCAGTTCCAATATGAGCATGTGGAAAGTTGTGCAAAGGTGACGCAAGGCCTACACAGAGGGTTTGGACGGCTTACTTTTCAGTTGTCAATTTGAGCCAAGATTGCTTGGAGACAAGGGTAAATTACCTTAGATGTTTTTTCTAATATTTCTCTTAGATTGGATAGCTAGTTGGGCATCCAAATTTCTTGTACTCAAAATTCACTATTGCATAATAATAAAACCCTCAGTTGTTGCACCGCTTTTCCCACATTGGATTTTTCTAGGGAAATTTTTCCAAAAATAATTGTGACATTTTTTATGTGTGTGTGCTTGATTTTCTCAATTCATATTTTTGCTTCCGTAGTATTTTTATTTGGTGAAGAAATTTTCGTGTGATTAATTCGATATTAATTCAGAAAATTAATAAATTGTTAATTAGTTAGGAGAATTAATTCCAGTTGCTTCATTTCAAGGAATTTTCACATGCCTCCCTATAGTATGCTTCCTCATGCTATGCTGGTATCTGTTCGCATGTCTCCCCACAATTTATCGACTTTTGATAAAGTCATTGACTTTCCTAGAGTTGTATCTTTCAAAAATGGTATGATTCAATAGCCTTATGTCCATTCTTCTTGTATTTTGGTTCAGGAATCTCCCTCCATTTCCATTCCCATTTTCTTGGAGGCTAATGAGGAAGTATATTTCATTATATATGGTAGCTTTATTAGCTCTCCTAGAGTTTTCTATTTCAAAAATGTAATGGTTCAAGAATATTATACCCATTCTTCCAAGATTCCAGATCATTAAGCTCCCTCCATTTACATTCCCATTGGCTTGGAGGCTAATGAGGAAGTAGATTCCTTAGATATGGTAGTTTGATTTTCTATTTCTTTGGGTTTGGTTGTATCTTGTAAATATTTAAGTTTGGATAATGAAAAAGTGGCTATTGTTGATCAAGAAAATTATTTTCATGCATCCTTACGCAAAGGGATTTTTTATTATTCAGTTTGACAATTTTGAAGACAAGGATCTAATATTTAACTTAGGTCTATGCTTTTGGGGAAATTTTTATTTGTGCTTGAATCCTTTTTTTCCCTCCATCAATCCATTGATATAAGTTCTATCTGCTACTCCTATTTATGTGCATCTTCAAAATATATTGTTGCATTTATTGGGCTTTTCCTCTCTACGAGCCATTGGGTCTAATTTAGAAAAGTTTCATTTTGTTTCACATGAAACTCAATGGATAAGAATTGCTACTTGTATAAAATATGTGTGGAAATGGATCTAAATCTTGGGTACCTAGTCGAAATCAATTTGACTGGAAAATGTTTTTCCAAGATTCAAAAATTAGACTATGAGCATGTCTCCTTGCAGTGTAGGGCTTGTTTTAATACATGGCATATAGTTTCTCATTGTCCAAAAGGGTAAAAAATATAAAAAGAAAAAAAAAATCAACTTTGTGGGTAGGGTCCATTGAGAATCATCAGTTATTTAGGTGACATAAATACCCGCCAACTCCTCCTTCATGTCTAGTGACTCCATTTTCTGAAGAAAGAAAAAAAAATATCAAGTCTCTCAATGTCCATTGAAACTAGATCTTGTACCAAAGGACTCTGGACATGAATCCTGTGGTAATTCAATCCTTTGGACAATGGAAATTTGGGAAGATCAAGCCAATGAAGATGAATCTCGATAAAAAAGAAGATTCCTCAACATAAGACACTCCAGGTCTTAATGAACTAGCAAGCACTCCACCTAATTTAACAAAATTTTGGACAAAAGCATGGAAGAAGAGGAAGAAAACTCCAATAGAATCCAAGCCAATGGACATAAGAAGTCACATCTAAAAACCAAACTAATCATGAGTTATTTTTATTTATTATTGAATAGCCAATTCACAAGAACATGTTCATGTTAGAAATGTTAGAATGTAGCTCTTTTAATATTTGGAAACTAAGTCAACTACATTCTTCTTAGCTTGGTTGGTGATATCTAAGTTAGACCCACTTTCCTCACAATTTTAGGAAGATGGAAATTTTTTATGTACCCCATAATGATTTTGTAGATTATGTTCAATACTAACTCCCTAATTACAATTGAAAAAAAAGAGAGTATTATTTTCAATCTCTACAAAATACATGACCAAAAAGTCCATCTCCATATGTAGAAGAATAGTCATGAACCTATTGTGATTAAAATTTTAATCATGATATGGTAATCAAGGTTTTATATTATGTTTTTTCCACTTTATAATAATAAAAACTAAAGATTTGTGAAAAACTTAACACTTTAGTAAATTAAAAAAGAAAATAAAAGAGGAAGCATAAATCTAAAACAGAAATAAACTTCTTCAAAAGGTGATGAAACCCCTTCATGAATTTCCTCAGGCAATGCCTCACCTTCGAACACTTGATATCCTTATTTAAAAAATTTGATCACCTTTGTCACGCGGAAAGAGTCGTTAGTGCGGACACAACCGACCTTCCTAGAGAGCCTAAGACTTTCTAATGACAAACAAGACAAATAAGAGCAATCCTTCCCTAAATATGCTTTAACAATATGAGAAATCAAGTGTTTAGATCCTACATGTAATCCAACGTTGTTGCAGTAGTCCAGCTTCGTTGATCCGGATGAGCTCCTCCTTCCCTTCGAAACCTGCATTCACTAACAATCAAACGATTAAATAGCACCTGAATATCACATAAAATAAAACATATTTAACATATAGACCAAGGAGTATATGAAACAACTCATAAATAAAAAAGTGTTGAGAAGAATGGACTAATTTGTATTAAAAGGTAACAAAAGGAACCATTACAACCTGAGCCTTGGTGTTGTGCAAGCTCCTCCCAGGGTCCACAAGAGTTCTCCCTTACTCTGATCAGCTCACCCACCTCCCAATGGAAACAAGTAAAGATGGTAATCTCTCCTCACAAGCTTCTACAAGGAAGTCCTAATTCCAGCAACATCTACCCTTAGGAATGTTCATCTTTCAACCTCCTCCCCTTTTGGCCCAATGCCTGTATTTATAGTGCTCTAGAGGGAGTTATTCAGGTCCACCATCAATGGGATAAGCCCCTCTTTGGATGGGATAGCTCCCCTATTGATGGGATAAGTTCCTCTTTGGTAGGGATACATGAACCATCTGGAGGCGCTTCATACACGTCAAACAAGCTTCTAGAAGGCTCTAGAAATGACCACAAGTAACTTTTTTGGAGTGAAACTTGCGCCTTTTGACCTTTACAGGAGTACGCACCCACCCCTTTACATACAGAGCGTACAAGTACGCAGGTATTGTGAACTTGGGTTGCGTACATGCAGGTAAGGCTAAGAGAAACTGCGTACCAGAGATAATTGACTTTTAATGACTTTTCTCTTCTTCTTGAAGTTTGATATGAAAAGCAGAGGCATGAGACTTGCCAAGGAGGATAGTATGACAGTGGATGGAGCCATACTAACTGTAAATAGTCATGGTGACATTTTTTAGTGTAACAACCTTTGTGCTCTATTCTCTATAGACATGATTGGATCAAATTTTGTGAGCTATCAATTTGTGTTGATCACCCATTTTTTTAAGTGAATATTCAAATTTTGACCAATTACTTTCATCCATTGGATTTTCAAAATGAAATCTCCCAAAATATTTATGAGAGAACTCTTTTTCCCACTATTTCTCAATCTCAAGGCCATTAAATCAACATAGTTATTAAAATTGGCTCTAAGGGTTGCCTTCATCTTGATTTCCTGAGATTATGAAAAGTGAAGAGAACATATAGCACTAGAAGTACCCTAACTACCTTGAATTGAGCCATCAAATAATCCTCTTGCCTCTTCCTTGTTTATATTCTGACATTTATCTTTTAATTTTTTGTGGCACTAGCATCAGCAATATTATTGGTGAATAAACACCTTCATGTAACAAAAAAACAATACAATATCTTCTTAATTCATGGTGTAAATTAAACTCTTAACATGTGTTCTCGTTGCTACTTAAAAGACACAGAATTTCAAGGGGGTTGACTTGTAGCATGCCTAAATATATATTCAATGTATATTAGTTCCTAGTAAAAATGATATATGTATTTCTTTTTCTTTTTTATTCTGAGAAATTATCCAAGAAAATCCAACTGAAGGGATCACATCATATCAGCTTATTAGCATAACCTAACCTTGAGTGCGTCAAGGAGAATTGACTGCATGACCTCCCATTATCAAGGTTCTTTAGTGACGGGTACTTGACCAATTGAGCTAACCGTCGGGGCTAAAAATGATATATGTATTTATTATCAAACTCTCGATAATTAATATATTAATAGGCATTATTCCTTACAGGCATGACTATTCATTGTGTGCTACCCATTCAATGCTATATAAAAAATCACATTTATTTGTTGTAATCATCACTATCATGTCAATTGATAATATCTTATCCTTCACAGATTAGTTGGGCATGTCCCTCTTCCTATAATTTATGATGCCTCCTTGACAATATTTCTAGGTACAATGCAACAACATACATATATTCTCAAAGAAAAAAACTCTATTTTTGATATTTTTGAGAAATAATTCATAATATAAAATTGGTTGGTCTACAAAACCTCTCTCAAAGTTCCCAGTGTTTTCAACCTCCTATCAATATGAACCTAGACAAAACACTTAAATATAATTTTTTGAGTTATGACAACCCCCAGTTGAGCTATACATCATTCAAAAAGACATAAAACATGTTTTTTTTTTTTTTTTTCTCGTTAAAACTATTCTATTATATACATAAACAGAAAACAGTTACATCATTTCAAGACAAAAAGAACCAGTTTCCTGTAATGGCAGCTTGGAATAGCTGAGACTGCAATGTCTGAGGACTTAACCAGACCAAAATAAACCAGCCCTCGCAGGGGCGCCAGCATAACAACAGATAAATCTCGCGCAGGGGAAACAAACACTTCCCAACCATAGAAAAAGATTCCAGAACCCTAGACCCAAACATAGACAGTTTGCCATCAGAACATAAACATAAAAACCAAAACATAATCAAAATAGCGTGAGAGGCCGAAAGTCCTAACAGATGTGCCGCAGAGACCCGGAACGAAGGCGCCGCTATTCTTCAGGTTCCTCCTCAACCACCCAGCACCACTCGTATTCCTCCACCTCCGCTGCAGTTGGAGCGGTTTCCATGTTGACATCTTCTCTTTGGCTAATCATCGCCTCCTGAGCCAGAGGGCGATTTGAGACATTCTTTGGATCTGCAGTGGGCATCTTCATGACTTTCTCTGAGCTGTCAGCTGGCTGCTTCCCCCGACTATCTTGAGTATCACTGCCATCCGGGGATTCTTCGATGAAGAGAACTGACACATGGGCACTGATCCGGGGGCAGTTCAAAGAACTGTTGAAATTGAAAATGGCAGAGCCGAAGGCGGGCGAGGAAGCAAAATCAGGAGCGCTTGAATCCAGGAATTGACTGGACTGAAGGGGGTTGGCTTCAAGGGTACGATGGCAATGGCAATGACATCAATGGGGAGAAGTATCAGCTATAGGAGGGCGCGAAGACCCTCCACGGGAGGTGCCTCGAGGGCTGAGAATTCGCTGTCGAGGCCTAACCATGATTGCAGGGTCTGAATGGATAAAACACAGAGCGAAATTGAGAATCAAACCAGTCCCGGGGAGACCACAAATAGACGGCGAATTGGCCCAGATGGAAAGACAGCCGCTTGGAGCTGCTCACAGATCCAGAGGTTGCATAAACATACCCTGAGGTTGAACAATGAACAGACCATAAACAGGCGCAGTGAAGCCCAACCCACCATTGCATTTATCATACCTGCCTGCTCCTCGAAACCCGTCCGCCATTACTGCAACCTCCATGCGAGCCAAGGAGCCGGACTCTGGCTTGCGTACAAGGGTGGACGGAGCATTTAAGCTCCTCTAGTAAATACCAAATAGACCACTCCCGCGTGGCTGAAAACAGGCCTACGCCCATGTGTGTTCCTTGCCACTGCGCATGGCTAGCATGTGGCTACATTTAAACGCGCGTCCCATCCGTTCTATCACCCGCATCTGGGGGAGCCGCATCGTTTTGGACCAGACGAGTGCATTCCTGTGCCTGATCATGATTCGATATAATATCCAGATTTCCTGTGAGTAGAGTATTCTCATTTTCCACCCCTATATTGGCCACAAGGTCAGCGACTTTGTTGCCTTCCCTTTTTATGTGATTGAAGGTGATGGCCTTGTTACTGTGGAGCGCTTGTTCTATGGCTTCCAGTCTTGCTTCGAGCCTCCAACTGGTGGCTATTTTCCTTGCATGAGATCCATTTAGGAGATGCTTGGCCATATTTATAAGGATCTGGGAGTCTCCTTCCACCTCCAGGGGTTGGAAGTTGTGTTTCCATGAGAGAAGGAGTCCTTGCCATAGTCCCTCTAACTCAGCCGAGTTATTGGTATCCCACCCAATGTTTCCATAGTAAAGAAACAGAGGTGTGCCTTCACGATTCCTTAAAATTCCGCCAAAGCCTGCAATTCCAGGATTTCCTTTTGAGGCACCATCAAAGTTGAGCTTGAAGGTATGCTTTGGAGGGGCAGTCCAGGAGACCTTTTTTAGGTTGTTGCTTTTAGGAGGGCCTTTATTGTGAGATTCTTGAGGAAGATGCATTTGCCAGTTTTCTAAAATGGCTTTCTCATTGTCTAGATTCAGAAAGTCCTCCTCAGTCCATGAGCGGAGCATCAACGTCTCTTTGAGATTCCCACAAAGTGTGCTCCATATACTATGTATCGGGGAGCATTGATCTTTGAATATGCATTTGTTCCTTTCCTTCCATATGCTCCATAGGAGGAACCCAAGGATTATGTTCCATAAATGGTTGAGAATTTCACTTTTGTAAGGATTATGTTACCAATGATGTAAAGAGTTGGTTATGTCGTCCTCAAGTCTGCATCTTCTTTGACATCTGAAGCTTGCCTTTTCCCATAGCTGATTGGCTAAGGGGCAGGAGTCTAGGAGGTGTTGGAGAGTTTCCTCATGGGATTTGAAATTAATACAAATGGAGGGGCCATGAAAATTTCTGCGCCTAAGTTTATCCCATGTGAGGATTCTTTGATGTCCTACCAACCGAAGGAAGTAGGAGACTTTGGGCCAAGATCCTAACCCCCAGATTTTGCTCCAAATTGGGTCAGGGGGAGTAGGGTTATTGCACATGATTTTGTAGGCCTCAGATGTGGTGAAGGCGCCTTTAGGCTGGTACCCCCATCGTAGAATGTCTCTGCCTTCATCATGTCTGATGCTTCTTTTGCGTAGCTTCCTTTCCAGCTCCTCAACAATTTGGTGATTTTCATTTGTGATTAACTGGTTACCCTGTTTCCATTTCCTGAAGCCTTGCTTTGTCTCCTGATTCCAATATTGCCGAATCTTTTCTTGTTGCTGTTCCTCCCCAATGAAGTTCGGAGGTGGATTAAGAATGCGGCTGAACTGTGGCATTTGGTTCCAGGCATCTGTCCAGAATCGTGCTGTTCTGCCATATCTTACCTCCCAAAAACTATGTTGTTGTATCAACTGGAAGTTTTGTTTGGCCGCGTTCCAAATTAGCGAGCCTTTTTCATTGGGAGTGAACCTGATGAGCTCCTCTTGAGGTCTGTGATTGGCGTATTTGGCTGTCCAAATGGTGGCCCAAGGTTTGTCTGGGTTAGAGAGCCATTGCCACCAAATTTTTGAGCTCATGATGGCGTTTTTGTGCGCGGGATCTCTCAGGCCAATGCCCCCTTTTTCTTTGGGCGTGCATACAATGGTCCATTTTACCAGGGCCCATTTGTGATTTGTAGTTGTGTTTCCCTAGAGGAATCCTTGCTGAAGATCCCTAATTCTTTTTAGAACCCATTTTGGCGCCGCTAGGATTGAGAATAAGTAGAGTGGCATTGCCTGAAGAACTGACTTTATGAGCACTACACGACTGGCCAAGTTCAGAGCTCTGTGCATCCAGAGGTTGAGGCGGGATTCGAGCTTCTCAATGAGAGTACGCCAGGAGGAATGCTTGATGGCTGAGGCAGAAAGGGGGGCTCCAAGGTATTTAGAGGGGAGAGTGGCAATGGGGAATCCCAGGATTCGAGCAACAACAGTCTTAACGATAGGAGGGGTGTGAAAGAAAAAGATCTGCGATTTGGAGCTATTGATGCTGGTTCTGGAGGCTTTAGAGAAGTCATTGAGCAGGGTTTTAAAGTAGGAGGCTTCCTAGACAGAAGGGTAGCCAAAGAGCATGGTGTCATCAACAAACTGCTGATGAGATATAGCTGGGGAGTGGTGAATGGAGAGACCTTTGAGCTGTTGAGAGAGGAGGGCTTGTTTGATGTGACGACCCAGGCCTTCAGCCATTAAAACAAATAGGAAGGGGGAGAGAGGATCACCTTGCTTGATTCCTCAGGAGGGTCTGAAGGGGCGAGAAGGGATCCTGTTCACGAGAATGGAGAAGAAGGAGGAGGAGATAAGACTCATGATCTAACGGATCCACATGGGACATAATCCAAAGGCAGTTAGCATTTGCTGAGTGTAAGTCCAACTGAGCTTATCAAAAGCCTTAGAAAGATCAAGCTTTAGAATCATAGCTTTAGAAAGATCAAGCTTTAGAATCATACCTACCTGATTGGACTGCTTGAGGGAGTGTATGATCTCATGCGAGAGGACAATGCCATCCATGATCTGTCTCCCTTCCACATATCCAGATTGTTCCGGAGAGATGAGCAGTGGCAAAAGGGTCTTTAACCTGTTAGCGATAACTTTGGAGATCACTTTGTATATGACGTTGAAAAGAGCAATTGGCCTGAATTTGTTCGGGGTGATGGATGATGAGCCCCAAATTTTGGTAACATTTTGGGCTCATTTGGCCTACTTACCTTGCTCAACCCTTCATTTTTCATCACTTATGCATCATTTCTTAGTATATTCATGTTATTTGTAGGAAGGAGGGCAATCACTATGCCTAGGTGGCTAATACATGTTTATTTTAGGTTTTTTGACATTAAATGGAGCAAAACCACGCAGATGAAGGCAAGGAGACAGCTAAGGTGGCATTGTGGTTTTGTAGGAAGGTTGTCCACAGCCTTGAATGACCTTCCTCGTGATCTCCACCCCAACTCCGAGCTCCAACAGCTATCACCACCGAGCTAGAAGGCAGCCAACGGATTCTAAGGGAACAAAAGTTTACTTTTAGTTGGTCAGCCAAGCCCCCCTAATGTAGGAGGCCAGCTTGGCCCTCATAATGTATAAATATTGAGGCTGTAGCCTTCGATGGGGACTTTTGAACCTTTGCTGCAGATTCTGGATTACGAGCTATAGCTCTGTTTTGCTTTTTGTAAGCCATTTTTGGCATGTTGTTAGACTTTTGACTATGATCTTTTAATAAAAGGCAGGCAGATTTGAGTTCAATTCTGAGTTCTTAGAGGAGCTATAGCTCTCAGGTTTGGGCCCAACCTGAGAGCAATAGGCCTCCTTTCCTTGTATTGTTACTTGTCTTTCTTTCAGCATTACATTTCTTGTCCTTTACATGCACTTGGAAACACAGTTTGCTGATTCGGATTTCTTGGTGTGGTTACATAGGTTAGTGTTATGAACAAAGTTGCTTTCAGTAGTTTAGATTACAGTAAGGAGATTAGAGTGATTAGAGCTCCAAAAAAGGGTTGATTGCACACTCACTTCCACCTCTGTTTAGAGATTGGGATTGCAGCCCGTGCCACCCACCAAAAACACAGTTTTACATGTTCATGCAAGCTTTAACGTAACATTTTCAGTTGTAGAAGTGTCCATGCATTTAGATCTTGTGGAATAACTCTTTGTTTCAGCACCATGCATGATTTCCCTTTAAACTACATCGCTGTTCTTTGGTTTCTAATAAAACAGTTAGAGTAGGTTGATGACATTTCGGTTATACGCAGGACAGAGGTGATTTGTTTCATTTACACTCCGCAGCACCACTCTCTCATTTCCTTATCCTTCTCAGTTGTGCCTAGGCCATCTAATCATCTCCCAGCTAGATCATTTGCCCACCAACTCTTCTATTATCCACGTTGTTTTATCTTTTCGGCCTTTCATTGCCTCTACCCTCCTATCGACCAACCAGCTTTACACACCCCCTCTCCATCTCATCTCCCTATCCATAAGCCATCACAAGCTCCCCTCTCATCCTCCCTATCCACCCATATAGCTCATTCACTCCTCCATCACCCAAAACTCCGATTGCAGAACATCCTGTAGAAGTTAGCAGACTTCCTGTAGAAATCTTGAGCTTCCTGTAGGATCCCCTGTAGACATCCTGTAGAAGCTTGCAAACACGGTTGCCAGGCATCTGAACTTTGTGAAATTCTGTGGAATGATGTTAGGGATCCCCTGGACCCTCTCAGAGTCCTCCTGACCTTTTCCAAGCCTTCCTCCCCTTGATCTACCCCTGCACAGTCAAGACCCAGTGAGAAGCACAGGCATAATAATTCCAACCACTTGAGCAAAAATACAAAAACATGTTCTCTTCAGATGAAAGTAGTTTAGACCCATGCATCTCATCTCACTAGAAGTAATGGCATCATTTTTAGAAGTTGCATTCCCACCATTGCATCGTAAGGATTAAGCTGGTCAAATTAGGGTTTACTAGGGTTTCCATGTTTTGTTGGCTTTCAGTTCATTCTTGCAAAGTAGGTTAATTTCCTTTGAGATAGCTTTCGTTCATCACTTAAAAAGCTTCTTCTGAGAACATATAGAAGTTGGCTTGAGCCCTAGCGGACCTGTGCTAGCTGACCAAGTGACAGCTGTGACAAGAGCTAGTACTTGTGCATACAGCACCGTTGCTTCCAAGTTTGTTACGAACTAACGGGTTGATAAAATTAGAGAAGGAAGCTAGAGGAGTTGTAGCATTATTGCTACAATACTGGAGCCCACCATCTTTTTGGCGTCGTTGCTGGGGAAGCGTCAGAGTATTAGTAATTGTTGCTTTTCTTCTATTTTCCTACTCTCGCCTTTTGCCAAGTAGTTTATTTCATTTCCATTCTGCAAAAGTAGCATAGACATTTCCTGCTTTCATAGATTAACATTTCAATTCCGCAATTTCAATTTTGCAAGCATAGATTATCATTTCAATTCTGCAAGCGTAGACTAGAATTTCCATTTCTGCAATTCCATTTGAGCAAAGTAGATTAGTTCTTTCCTGCTTTCATTTCAATTCTGCATTTTCATTTCAGCAAGATAGTTAGTTGTAGATCAATTTGATCTGTTTCAGTTTTTGTAGGTACCAGATAAAAAAAACAAAAGCAATCAAAAGTCTTTCCATTTCATGCCTCGTAGGAATCGAGATAAAACATGCAAATTCTTACCCAACACCCCCACCACATCACTGAGTCACCCTTCTCTCTTCTTCGGTGACAGTGATCCAGAAGAACCTATAGGTGAACCTCCTGAGATATACGAAGATCCTATAGCAGAAGAAGAATTAGAGACCATTCCATCTGAAGCTATGGCTGACAATAGAGGAGAAGATGAGAGAATCGAAGGTGCCTTCCCCATCCGAGAGACCAATGGAGACATGAAAATGAAGAACATTAGCCCCTCCGCTTTACCTCACTTCCATGGACTGACTACTGAAGATCCTGATACCTTCCTGTTTGAGTTTGCTGTCCTCTGTCGAACCTATGACTATACTGAAGATGAGCAGAAGCTGAAACTCTTCCCTTCAACTCTTAAGGATGCTGCATTACGCTGGTTCATGGGCTTACCTGGGAATAGTATCACCACTTGGGCTCAGATGCAGCAAGCTTTCAATACCAAGTACCGGGACTACTGTAGGTCCAAGGAAACCAAGGGAGAAATCTTTCGGATGACCATGGGAAATGATGAGTCCTTAGAGGATTATGAGGAAAGGTTCCAACTTAGCTATAAACGGGCCAGGTGCACACTTGACCCTGAATCTCTCAAGTTGGTCCTGCTCTGAGGAGTCCCTGAAGACCTCTTAGATACCCTTCACATGTTCGCTGGAGGAGATATTTACCAACTACCTTATGAGGACATAAAGACTGTGTTTAGAAACCACTCTAGGGTAGCCCAGAAACGAGGTAGAGGAAACCTCCTCTCAGCTGGTATTCCTTTCTCCAAACATGAATTTGCAAATCAATTAGAAGATCTCAAGAGTGAGGTGAGACAGACCATTGCCATGCAACTTGACACATTCAGGATCCAGTAGAAGAAGGAAGAAGCTGAGAGGGCCTTGGCTATCTTCTGCCCTAGATGTACAAGGAGACACCCTAAGAACGAATGCCCATTACATTCGGTTCAGGTATGTTTGGTTTGTGAGGAGGACCAGGGAAAATTTTAAGAACCCCCCCTAAATTTATAAATATAATAAATGGGTGAATCTTCATGGTATGTAGGAAAAATGGAAGGCAATTTTATCAATAATATAATATGTATATATAATTTTTTGGCGAATCTCTCACCAGGCATGGCGAATATTTTACTCAATTATAAAATCTTGTAAGATCTTGGCGAGTCTTTCACTAAATAATAAAACTTTGTATGAATCTAAGACGATAGAATTTCCCCTTTAAATAGTATATGCTCACATGAATACCATGGTATTACCATGGGTTATCATAAACCTGGAGCTTAAAAATTACTATTAGTAACTTATAAAAATTAATAAAATTAATAGTTGGATTTTATTTTATTTTTTATTTTAACCAAGCTAAAATGTTTAACCTACATTAAATTACAACATCCATTTTTACTCTTGACCAAGCCCCAAGAGGATCAAATATTTTTTCACTCTATGCTAGTTTGCTGGTTTAATTCCCCATTTAAATAGGCTACATTCCAGGTGAATACCATGGGTCAATACCATGTGCCATTTTGGTGAATACCATGGGTCAATACCATGTGCCATTTTGGTGAATACCATGGGTGAATACCATGTGCCAATTTTATTTTTATTAATTCTAATATTATGGTTAATAATGGTTTTTTGCATGGTATTAATAACAATCTAGTCCATGGTATTTGGACCATAGTATTTTGCCCATAGGTTTCACCTAAATATAGCCCATTTTTTGAGTGTTCGTAAATATAAGGTGACTTATGGAGTAAATATAAAAAAATGTTTTATTTGTTTACCATACCTCTCGTTTATTTATATTTTTATTAATTTACCATACCTATGTTACAAATATGGTATTTGGCCCATAGGATTCACTTAAATAAAACCTCTTTCTTGAGCCTTCATAAATAGAACGAGGGTTATGGACTAAATATAAAAAGAGGTTTTATTTATTTACCATACGTCTAGTTTATTTATATTTTTATTTATTTACATTTTTATTTATTTACCATACCTTTTGAGTAAGTATAAAAAGATGTTTTATTTATTTACCATACCTCCACTTTACTTATATTTTTATTTGTTTACACCAGGTGACTTATGGAGTAAATATAAAAAATGTTTTATTTATTTACCATACCTCTCATTTATTTATATTTTTATTAATTTACCATACCTCTTTTATAAATATGGTATTTGGCCCATAGGATTCACTTAAATAAAACCTATTCTTGAAAATGGGCGAATGGATTCACTTAAGTAAAACTTATTCTTGCAAATGGGCGAATGGAAGGTTGTAACTCCTAATTTCAAGGGCTAAATTTACCTTTTTTATCCTCTCCCTTAAAATAAGGTGGGCTATTTGAGGTGATTAGTAAAAATGTACTATGATACAAAATATTCGCCCACTAAAAATTTAAAACCCCTTAATTTCGCCAAAGGGCGAACATTCGCCCCTAAAATCACCCCTAAGGAGGACCATCCCACAAATCAATGTCCAACCTTACCTGAGCTTAAAGCCATGTACCAAGGGACAGAAGCCCCCACTGAACCTCTCTATTTCCTCAACCAAAGGAGGCCACAAGGACCTAGACCTTACCAGCAGGGGATGCAAGGGGCACCCCAAGCTTATTACAGCCCCAACCAATCTACTCCTATGCCTTCCTGGGGTCCCCCTGCTCATCCTTCCTAGTCTGTGCCTCCTCCATGGTCTTACCCACCTCAGTACCACACTCAACCCACTACTCATTCATATCACTCATAGGCCTAGCCACAGCCTCAGTGGAATGCACCTCAGTCGGGGTGGAGGCCCCAGTACAACACTCCTCCCGCCATTTTGCCTCCACCACCAGTTCAACCTCAACCATTACCTCCTGCTCCTCCAAGGCAACCTCAAATGCCTGCTCAACCGAGCCCGAACCCCAACAACAGACAGGCCCAGCAGGTATACACTAGGGAAACATCATGCCCTACCTATGCTGTGGAGATCCAGGAGATCAATCTTCGATCTGGAAAGACTCTTCCGGATCGCCAACCTCCTCCCCCAGAGGACGAGGAAGACAAACAGGAAAGTGAACCAAAGGCTATTCCACCCTTTCCTGAGAGACTAACAGCCACCACACAACCCAACCCAGAGGAGGATGAGCTTCTGGGAGAGCTCAAGCAGTTGTGTGTGAAAATACCGCTTCTCCAAGCCATCAAGGATGTGCCAATATACAACAAACTGGTTAAGGAAAAGTGTTTCAGACACCCAGGCAGGCGAAAGAGAGATGCTTCAACCATCAATGTCTTAGGACAACTGTCTGACCTTATGTTAGGACAAGTCATCTGCCCAAAGTATCTAGATCCTGGGAGTCCTGTAGTAGATGTCCACATCAATGGCACCATCATACCTCACACCTTGATTGATCTGGGGGCTATCATTAATGTGATGACCAGGGATACCATGCTCAAACTCAACCTTCAGGGTTCCTTGAGGAAGACCTCGACAGTCCTGCAACTAGCAGATTGCTCCACCGTGACTCTCGAAGGGATTGTGGAGGATGTCTTGGTCTTTGTTGACTCTTGGGAATACCCTGCAGATTTCTTGGTTCTGCAACCAAAGGCAAAGCTTACTGGATATCCTCTTATTTTGGGAAGGCCTTGGTTAGCCACTGCAGATGCTTACATAAGTTGCCGTGCAGGAAACATGACCATCAAAAATGGTCCTATGTCCAAGCAGCTAGTCCTATACCCTCCTGCGCAACCCTCCTTAGAGCATGACTTATCACTTTGGTTGGAGGAAGGAGAAGAGGATGAGGTGTACTCAGCACCTTTGTGCACCTTGGACGCCACTAGAAGAGACCCCCCAACCGAGGATGACTTGATTGAGACCTTGTTCCAGAATACACCTCCCAGTGCACTATCCTTAGAGAAATTGGTGGAGGATGCCCAAGCTAGCATCTTAGTGGACCTTTTTGCAACCAACCCTGTCACACCCAGAGTCAAGAATGTGGAGTTCAGCCCTGGGAGGACGTTAAATATCAGCTCCTCCCTATCTCCTTCTCAGGAAAAGGAGCTGTGTAGCCTGTTGGCCAGTCATCTAGATGCTTTTGCTTGGAGCTATAAGGAGATGAAAGGAGTCCATCCTTCGGTCTGTACCCATCACATCTACATCAAAGAGGATTGTAAACCGGTTAGGCAACCCTAGAGGAGAATGAATCCAGCCCTTAAGGACATTGTCAAGGAAGAATTGCAAAAACTGTTGGATGCCGGATTCATTTACCCCATCTTAGATAGCGAATGGGTGTCCCCTCTGGTGTTGGTTCTCAAGAAAAATGGGAAGTGGAGAATCTGTGTGGACTACCGAGAACTGAACAAAGCTACCAAGAAAGACCATTTTCCTCTACCTTTCATAGATCAAGTGTTGGATGGATTGGCAGGAAAGAAGTTCTTCTCTTTCCTAGATGGGTTTAGCGGGTACAACCAAATCCAAATAGCCCGGAAGACCAAGATAAGACCACCTTCACTTGTCCTTGGGGTACCTTTGCCTACCGAGTTCTTCTCTTTGGGCTATGCAATGCTCCTGCTACCTTCCAGAGAGCTGTCTTGAGCATCTTCTCGGAGCTGGTCCATGATGCAGTGGAAATCTATATGGATGACTTCACTCCTTATGGGTCCGACTTCCAAGAAGCATTGTCCAATCTGGGAAAATTCCTAACCAAATGCATTGAGATGAACCTGTCCCTTAGTCCTGAAAAATGTGAATTCTTGATGATTGAAGGGACCGTGCTAGGCCATACCATTTCTTTCCAAGGGTTACAGGTGGATCCTAACAAAATTGCTCTCATCAAGAAGGTTCCACCTCCCCAAAAGGTAAGGGATGTTCGGAGTTTCTTAGGATTAGCAGGGTATTACAGAAGATTCATTAAAGACTTCAGCAAGCTAGCCTCGCCATTGTTTGGCCTGTTGGCAAAAGATGTGGAGTTTAAATGGACTGACGATTGTCAGAGGGCTTTGAATGAATTAAAGGACAAGTTGGTGTCTGCCCCAATCTTGAGAGGTCCAAACTGGGCCCTACCTTTCCACATCCACATTGATGCCTCGAACAAAGCCATAGGGGCAGCCTTGGGACAAGTTGAACAAAAACTTCCATATGCCATTTACTTTGTTAGCAAAAACTTATCCAAAGCTGAACTGAATTACACTGTAACCGAGAAAGAATTCTTGGCTGTGGTCCATGCACTGAACAAGTTCCGATATTATATCACTGGCTATCAAACCTTTGTACATATGGATCATGCTGCAATTAGATATTTAATGAATAAACCAGATGTGAATGCTCGTATTATTAGATGGTTACTTTTGTTACAGCAGTTTGATTTGACCATTGTTGACAAACCAGGTAAAGAAAATGTTGTTGCTGACTTTTTATCTAGATTGGATTTATCTGTAGATGAGGATGGAACAGTGGATGATCAGATGCCCGATGAACATCTGTTTGCTATTTTAGTACTCTCTCCATGGTTTGCTGATATAGCAAACTACCTTGTTTCAGCACAGTTCCCTCCGCACCTATCCTCAAGAGAGAAGAGCATAATCATCAGAAAAAGTGCCTCATTTACTTGGATCAGGGGCAACCTGTTCAAGCTTGGCCCCGATCAGATCTTAAGGCGTTGTGTAAGGGAGGAGGAAGTCTTTGATATCCTCCTCACCTGTCATGATGGGCCTTGTGGAGGACATTTTACAGCAAAGAGGACTGCCTTCAAAATCCTGCAGGCAGGCTACTATTGGCCCACACTTCATCAAGATGTCAGAAGGTATATCAGCCAATGTGACTGATGCCAAAGAATGGGGAAACTGACTCAAAGGGATGAGATGCCTCTCCAACCTCAAGTGACTCTTGAGCCATTTGAGAAGTTGGGTATGGACTTTGTGGGTCCAATCAACCCTCCTTCGAGGCAAAGGTCTTACATCATTGTGTGCACTGACTACCTGACAAAGTGGGCAGAAACTAAGGCAATCAAAGCAGCAACAGAAGAAAAGGTGGCTGAGTTCTTAAGAGAGAACATCTTCTACAAATTTGGCTACCCAAGAGAGCTAGTCACCGATCAAGGAAGCCAGTTCACATCCAACTTAATTGAAGACCTACTAGCTCACCACAAAATCAAGCATAGGACTTCCACCCCCTATCATCCACAGGCAAATGGGCAAGTGGAAGTCACCAACAGAGCATTGGAAGGGATTCTGACTAAGGTAGTGAGCAGCAGTAGGAAAGATTGGGCAAATCGCCTGGTTGAGGCCACATGGGCTTACAACACCACCTGGAAGACCACAACCGGCTTCACACCTTATGACCTGGTCTATGGGAAGAAAGATTTGCTGTCCATTGAATTTGAATACAACACTTTGAGGATGGCAGCTCAGCTGGACCTAGATCTCAGCCATGCACAACAAGAAAGGTTATTGCAACTGAATGGACTGGACGAGCACCGAATGCAGGCCCTCCTTCACTCAGAAGTGGTTCAACTTCAGAGAAAGGTGTGGCATGACCAACACCTCAATGACAAGCAATTCCAGCCAGGAGATTGGGCACTTTTGTATGACTCTAGGCACAAAGATTTCAAGGGGAAGCTGAGAACCAGATGGCTGGGACCATATGCAGTGGAAAAATGTCATGACAATGGATCTGTTCTTATTCGGACCATTGATGAGGAGGCCATCCCCATGCTTGTCAATGGGCATCGACTGAAGATCTACAGGAAACCTCTCTCAAGACAAGAGTTCATCAAAACTGTGGAGAAGTCAGTGCTGGTCATAGAGAAGGGTTCTGCCTCTGCTTTGGGCATACTCTGAAAGATCTATAAAAAAAAAATAAAATAATAATAATAATAATAATAATAAAGATCCTTGGGTGAAAACCTTTCTGAGGCTCCCAAGGTAGGTGGTAGGGGTGAAAATCTCATTGAGGCGCCCCTATTGTCTTTCAAAAAAAAAGGGGGATTTGAAAAAAGATCCTTGAGTGAAAACCTCTCTGAGGCGCTTAAGGCAGATGGAAAGGGTGAAAACCTCATTGAGGCGCTATCTTTCAAAAAAAAAAAAAAAGAGAAAAGAAAGAAAAAAACAATGAGCAAAAGAAGACAGGGACAACAAGTTTATAATGTGGAAATGCATGCAGGTTGTAGGTGTTCTATGAAGGAGAGGAGGTCTCTCAACTCAAAGTCAAGGATCCTTATCATGCTACCAAGGGACCTCACCAGAACCTCCTCCAAGAATACTCATCTTCTCCAAGATATGGGCACGATTTCATCACAGCTTAGTCTTCTACAGGAAGTTACAGACTTTCTAGAGGAAGTACAGACTTTCTACAGGAAGTTCTGTATTTCTACAGGAAACTTCCTGTAGAAGTTTTGGACGGCCCAGAACTGATTGTATGAGGAGATCTAACGACCAAGGTCCGGTATAGACGCATGCAAGCTACCATCTTCTCCCTCACACACTGCTGTCACCTCTTTCTACCACCCCTGTTGACATGCAATGAAGATACCTGCACCATCAAAGCAGATCATTGAGTTATCAAGAGAAAGAAATTTTTAAATGAAAAAGACGCCGAGATGCCATGCCATACCAATCCCAGCTATCCATGAGCTCTGTGAGCGTGATCGTGAGGCCACTGTCTTCGTCATGCAGCATGCACCCGAGGAGGAAAAACTGCTACAGGACATCCTGCAGGAGCCCCGTAGTAGTTAAGCCAACTAGAGTGTACACCATTCAAGCGCCTGCAACATGGAATGGAAATGCAGGCACATGCAGCCGAATCATAAGATTCATCGTCAGTGGCCTGTGGAAAGGAACCTCCGGGCCTGTGCAATCAAGCAGCAGCAAACAAATCAAGTCATCGTCGTCCAAGAGCCCGAGAAATCGTGTCGCGGCTGCACAGGTAAGTGCCTCGACCCTTTCTTCCGTCGAATTGCATGAATTTTACTTTGAAAATGTTTGCAAGTGTGAAGTGAATGGGTTGAGCGGTTGTATGGCCAACCGACTGGCCACGTCGACCAGTCAGATGGTCTAGTCGGATGGTAAACGGTGGTCGTGGCAAAAGGAACGGGCAGTGCACACGTGAGAGCCATCCAGTCGGGGGGAAATGAGTTGTAACATAAATGACAGCAGCGGATCTATGGGGAATGATGCGGCAGTAAGGGAACTTGCAGAAGAATGATGGAGTGACGTCGTCCAACGGTCTGGAAGGGACAGCTCACCCCCGCGCCACGGATTCCGCCAGATTCAAATCTAATCGGCTAGATTGCCACCCCATGCATTTATCATTCGTCGTTTGAAAGTCGAGTGAGCATCCAGATTCCTCTGAAGCTCGACACTCCAAGTCTTTGGCCGTTCAAATGCCTGTTAAGCAGCACAGAGAGCGCAGACCCACTGTAGTATCCTCCAGAATTCGTGCACTGCTTCTACAGGAAATTGGGTTCCTCACGTCAAAAAAAAAGGTGGCGGATTAAAAAGGTAAGCCTGAACCTTCCATGCAATTGGTTTTGAGGGTTGCAGAGTCGACGTCTACAGTCTGGTCGTAAAAAAATTTGCAAGTATTGTCTGTCGTTGCATGAATTGTCGTCCTACAGGATGTCAGTATAATTAAGCTGTGTTAAGATCCTCGGGAGATAAGTTTCCGTGAATTGTATGCGTGACAGAGGCGTAATTCTACGCTCTGTCCCAGTAGGCCAATTTTCTTCCGCATTCGCCACCTCCAGCTAACGCAGCAGTTTTTCACCATGCCAGGTGGGTTCATCAGAAGGGAACCAACCGACTCAAGCAAGCTAAGAGAAAATCCAGAGGTGGTGGAGCTGTTCATGCAAGCGCAATGGATTTCGTTCTGCGACAAGTTGCAGGGCTATGACGATGAGGTGGCAGAGGAGTTTTTGCAAGCTCTGAAGCTGAAATCCAAAACATTGGCCACCGTTAACTTCAGGGGTTTGAGTCTCAGACTCACCCCACAATTCATCAGCCGAGTTACTGAGCTCCCAATGGGATTACCATGGGATAAAGAAGAAAGGAAACTGGGCCAGAAGGCTAAGAAAGAATTCTTTCCACCAGAGGAGGAATTCTTAGAAGATAAAAATGGGGTTCGTAGAACCAGCTTACTGCCACTGTGGAGTGAAGTTAGCCTCCAGATTATGAAGTACATCACCTGCGAAGGTCATTTTAGCATTGTATATGGGTACCATTTTCGGTTACTCACGGAATTAAGGCACCAGATGGACCTACCTGTAGAAAACAAACTGAGTATCCCCTACTTTCTACTACAGTCTATGATTGAATGTGCCACCAAGCTGCAAGAAGGCACACCAGACCAGGTAGCCCACCATGGACTCATTAAAATCCTCGTGGAGGATGTGCTCCACACATACAAGGTTCCTCTCTCATGGGAAGCCTTCATAAATTTGACCAAGGATGGTGATATAAGGATGTTGACCGAAGAGCTCGGTTCATCCAGCAGTGAGGAGAAAGAGTCAGTGCTCGTAGGGAAGAAAGAAAAAGGCCAGAAGACCACGACCACGGAGCAGAAGGAAAAGCAAACGAAGAAACAAGAGAAAAAGGGTGCCAAAGAGAAGGATGACACACCCATGTTGACGGCCAGAGAGAAAATATTACAAAGCAGAGTGGACAAGGCTGAGCAGGTCCACATCAGCAAAGGCACCTCGTCAGCAGCCGCAACCAAGTCAAAAAGTAAAACACCCTCAGCAAAGCAATCTAAAGTGGTGCCACCTGTCTCTACAGGAAAACTGAAACCGGCTTCTACAGGAAGCCCGAAATCAACTGAAAAAGGGTCTTCTACAGGAAGCCCTGAAAAAGCGAAACCCAAGGAGAAGAGAGCTGACATTCTTGCAAGGGAGGCAATAGCTGTGCTGGCCGCCCTCAGCACACCTCCTAAGCCAAAGGAGAAGAGAAAGAGGGAGACCCCTCTATATTTTAAAGCTAGGAGAAGTGTGAGAATAAAAACGAGCAAGCCACAGCCTCCATCCAGCAGCCCAATCATTATAGATGATGCCCCTACTTCGCCCAAGGAGAGGTCCCCCTCAAGGATATCAGTCACCTATGAGAGGGGGAGCCCGAAGAAAACTACTTGGAAAGAAATGTTAGACCAATTGGCTTCAAAAGCTCGGCTACAGGATGCTGAGGATGCTCTACAGGAAACCTTAGCCAGGCTTAAAGAAACAGAGAGAATGGAAGGAGAAGCACCCTCATCACCACCGAGGGAGGGCGAAGTAGAGCCACCAAGAGAAGTAGAAAAAGAGCACATTCCAGAGCCTAGCCCTCAGCCAAGTCTGAGTTCATATTACAACTTCTTAGAGGCTGGCAAAATTATACCTCAGAAATTCACTGTGCCACTGTTCTTTGCATTGGAGGAAGAGAGAGTACGTACACACACGTGGATGAAAATAGCCAAGTCAAAGGGTGTGGCAGACATAGGCCCCTTGCAAGAGCAACTTAAGGAGGCCAGAAGTGAATTAGCCATGGCTAAACAAGTGGCAAATTTCCAAAGAGTGTTCCTACAGGAAGAAAACAAAAAGCTTAGATTGCAGCTACAGGAGCTGAGGACAGGAACAGGTACACCCTCCAATGACACCACAGCAGAACAGCAGGGCAAAAAGGAACTGCACACCAGTCTTGGGGAGCCAACCACACATCTACAGGAAGCAGAACAACAAGCACAAATTGAGGTGCAAGCTCTTAGACAACAGCTGCAGCAGAAAGAGGCACAATTGGCCTGCATGGCCAGTTGGGCCATGGATGCTATACAATGCAGACAACCGGCCAAATCCTATGGCCTGTACCTGAAAGACCAATGGCTGCAATTTCAAATCAATACCTTGGCGCAAAGAGGTATCTCTCAGCTCCAAGACCCACAACAATTCACTGAAGTATGGAGTACTAGTTCATCAGAGGATAAGGCCAAATTAGCGGAGTTATACCTCCATAATTTGGCCCTGCCTAATGTAATTTCATGGGATCCCAACACGGCCTTAGGAGATATGCAATTAATGGCATTTTCCTCATGGTTAAACCATGAGGAAAAAAGAGCAGCAGAAGCCAAAGCGGTCATGAACCGAGAGCTGAATGAGCCATTGCTAATTCGAGCAGAACTAGGGGATCTAGTTGCACTAATCTCGGCACACCAACACTTGTCCACTGACCCTCAAGCTTCATTGAGATATATGGATCAGCAGGCCCAAGCCATAGCGCATTTTGAGGACATGGAGAGACTGTTAGGAGACAACGCTGTCCAAGCTTGCACCCGCCGATGGAATACATTGGCCCACAGTCTGAAAATCAGAGAGTACCATACCCCAACTCGGATGAGGGAAGCTCTAGTACGGGTGGCCCTCTATAAGAAATCCATGCAAAACCTCCAGGCCAGCTGGATTGGCCTCAAACTAAGCCCACCACTGCTGCTAGGATTAATGGAGGGCAGCACAGAGAAGGATGATAATGAACAGTGGGAAGAGGTGAACAGAAAGGCTGGGTTTCATATCAGCAAGGAGGACACTACTACAGAGGCTTGGGATGTAAGGGTGGCAGTAAAGGCAATGAAGGATGAGGAGTTGGACTAGTTGCTCAAGGATGAGCAAATATTTTAGCTGGGGGGTGATGATGAGCCCCAAATTTTGGTAACATTTTGGGCTCATTTGGCCTACTTACCTTGCTCAACCCTTCATTTTTCATCACTTATGCATCATTTCTTAGTATATTCATGTTATTTGTAGGAAGGAGGGCAGTCACTATGCCTAGGTGGCTAATACATGTTTATTTCAGGTTTTTTGACATTAAATGGAGCAAAACCACGCAGATGAAGGCAAGGAGACAGCCAAGGTGGCATTGCGGTTTTGTAGGAAGGTTGTCCACAGCCTTGAATGACCTTCCTCGTGATCTCCACCCCAACTCTGAGCTCCAACAGCTATCACCACCGAGCTAGAAGGCAGCCAACAGATTCTAAGGGAACAACAGTTTACTTTTAGTTGGTCAGCCAAGCCCCCTAATGTAGGAGGCCAGCTTGGCCCTCATAATGTATAAATATTGAGGCTGTAGCCTTCGATGGGGACTTTTGAACCTTTGTTGCAGATTCTGGATTACGAGCTATAGCTCTGTTTTGCTTTTTGTAAGCCATTTTTGGCATGTTGTTAGACTTTTGACTATGATCTTTTAATAAAAGGCAGGCAGATTTGAGTTCAATTCTGAGTTCTTAGAGGAGCTATAGCTCTCAGGTTTGGGCCCAACCTGAGAGTAATAGGCCTCCTTTCCTTGTATTGTTACTTGTCTTTCCTTCAACATTATATTTCTTGTCCTTTACATGCACTTGGAAACATAGTTTGCTGATTCAGATTTCTTGGTGTGGTTACATAGGTTAGTGTTATGAACAAAGTTTCTTTCAGTAGTTTAGATTACAGTAAGGAGATTAGAGTGATCAGAGCTCCAAAAAAGGGTTGATTGCACACTCACTTCCACCTCTGTTTAGAGATTGGGATTGCAGCCCGTGCCACCCACCAAAAACACAGTTTTACATGTTCATGCAAGCTTTAACGTAACATTTTCAGTTGTAGAAGTGTCCATGCATTTAGATCTTGTGGAATAACTCTTTGTTTCAGCACCATGCATGATTTCCCTTTAAACTACATCGCTGTTCTTTGGTTTCTAATAAAACAGTTAGAGTAGGTTGATGACATTTCGGTTATAGGCAGGACAGAGGTGATTTGTTTCATTTACACTGCGCAGCACCACTCTCTCATTTCCTTATCCTTATGAGCCGTGCCTAGGCCATCTAATCATCTCCCAGCTAGATCATTTTCCCACCAACTCTTCTATTATCCACGTTGTTTTATCTTTTCGGCCTTTCATTGCCTCTACCCTCCTATTGACCAACCAGCTTTACACACCCCCTCTCCATATCATCTCCCTGTCCATAAGCCATCACAAGCTCCCCTCTCATCCTCCCTATCCACCCATACAGCTCATTCACTCCTCCATCACCCAAAACTCCGATTGCAGAACATCCTGTAGAAGTTAGCAGACTTCCTGTAGAAATCCCGAGCTTCCTGTAGGATCCCCTGTAGACATCCTGTAGAAGCTTGCAAACACGGTTGCCAGGCATCTGAACTTTGTGAACTTCTGTGGAATGATGTTAGGGATCCCCTAGAACCTCTCAGAGTCCTCCTGACCTTTTCCAAGCCTTCCTCCCCTTGATCTACCCCTGCACAGTCAAGACCCAGTGAGAAGCACAGGCATAATAATTCCAACCACTTGAGCAAAAATACAAAAACATGTTCTCTTCAGATGAAAGTAGTTTAGACCCATGCATCTCATCTCACTAGAAGTAATGGCATCATCTTTAGAAGTTTCATTTCCACCATTTCATCGTAAGGATTAAGCTGGTCAAATTAGGGTTTACTAGGGGTTCCATGTTTTGTTGGCTTTCAGTTCATTCTTGCAAAGTAGGTTAATTTCCTTTGAGATAGCTTGCGTTCATCACTTAAAAAGCTTCTTATGAGAACATATAAAAGTTGGCTTGAGCCCTAGCGGACTTGTGCCAGCTGACCAAGTGACAGCTGTGACAAGAGCTAGTACTTGTGCATACAGCACCGTCGCTTCCAAGTTTGTTACGAACTACCGGGTTGATAAAATTAGAGAAGGAAGCTCCAGGAGTTGTAGCATTATTGCTACAATACTGGAGCCCACCAATGGAATCCACCTCTTTCGGTATAAGGGAAATGAAATTTGAATTGAGTGAGGGAAGCAACCAATGAAGAGCTCTCCATTCCTCTACAACTTGCCAGACCTCCAATTTTATCAGCTCCCAGAAAGTGTGAAAGAAATTTGTGGTGAAGCTGTCTGGGCCAGGGGCTTTGTTACACTAAAAAATGTCACCTTGACTACTTACAGTCAGTATGGCTCAAATCAACAGTCATGCTACCCTCTTAGGCAAGTCTCATGCCTCTGTTATCCATCTCAAACTCAAAGAAGAGAGAAAGTCTTGTAAAAACTATGTTTATCTCTGGGGTCGCAGGTTCTCTCTAGCCTTACCTGCGGGGACGCTGACCATGTTCACAAAATCTGCGTCCATGGACGCTCTGTATGTTAAGGGACAGGTGCGTCCCTCTGTAAAAGGCAAAATGCGCGAGTTTTATCTTGAAAAAGTTACTTGTGGTTACTTCTAGAACATTCTAGAGGTCGGTTTGATGAAATGGATGTGCCTCCAGTTGGTTCATGTATCTCTATTAAGGGGGAACTTATCCCATCAATAAGGGAGCTATCCCACCCATAGAGGGGGATGATCCCATTGATAGTGGACCTGAATAACCTCTTTACAGCACTATAAATAAAGGCATTGAGCCAAAAGGAGAGGAGGTTGGAGCTATACATTTTCTTTGGGTAAATGCTGCAGGATTTAGGTCTTCCATTAGAGCCTTTGTGAGGAGAGATTGTCTTCACTTGATTCTACTTGGGAGAGGGTGAGCTTTGTCAAAGTAGAGGAAAACCCTTGATGGACCCTGGGAGGAACTTGCACAACACCAAGGCCAGGTTGTAAGAGTTTCTTTGTTTCGTTATTAATACAAACTGGTTTATTTTTCTCAATAGCTTGTGTTAATGAGTTATTTCATGTGTTCCTTGGTCTGCATGTTGAATATATGTTTTATTATATGAAATGCAAGTGCTTGGTAATTGTTTGATTGTTTGTGGTTGCAGGAATTGACTTGAAGGAGGAGCTCATCCGGATCGTCAAGAACGGACTTCAACAACAGCGTTTTGGAATAAGGTAAGCCTAAACACTTGTAGTTTTCATGTTGTAAAAGGTGTATTTAGAGAAAGATCACTCCATTTTGTCTTGTTTGTCATTAGAATGTCTTAGACTTCTAGGAAGGTCAGTCGTGTCCGCACCCTTGACAAATTCCGTGTGACAAATAGGCTGTAGTGAGGAAAGTTCCTTTTACTGTGTCAACCTCGTTAAAAAATGAATCAGTGTGTACGAGGATAGTTTTTTCTTGTATCAACCTCGTTAAAAAATGAAACAGGTTGTCATGAGGACAGTTCTTTTACTGAGTCAACCTCATTAAAAAAATGAATCAGTGTAGGTGAGGAAAGTTCCTTTTACTGTGTCAACCTCGTTAAAAAATGAATCAGTGTGTACGAGGATAGTTTTTTCTTGTATCAACCTCGTTAAAAAATGAAACAGGTTGTCATGAGGACAGTTCTTTTACTGAGTCAACCTCATTAAAAAAATGAATCAGTGTGTGCGAGGATAGTTCCTTTTACTGTGTCAACCTCGTTTAAAAATGAATCAGTGTAGGTGAGGAAAGTTCCTTTTACTGTGTCAACCTCATTAAAAAATGAATCAGTGTGTACGAGGAAAGTTCTTTTTACTGAGTCAACCTCATTAAAAAATGAATCAGTGAGTACGAGGATAGTTTGTTCCTCTCTCAACCTCGTTAAAAAATGAAACTGGATGGTGTGAGGATAGTTCCTGTTACTGAGTCAACCTCGTTAAAAAATGAATCAGGTACGAGGAAAGTTCCTTTTACTGTGTCAACCTCGTTAAAAAATGAATCAGTGTATGAGGATAGTTCTTTTACTGAGTCAACCTCATTAAAAAATGAATCAGGTAGATTTTAGGATATGTAGGTAGATTGTAGAAAGTAGGATTTTGAGGACAGTTCCTGTTACTGAGTCAACCTCATTAAAAAATGAATCAGGTTTGAGGATAGTTCCTGTTACTGAGTCAACCTCGTTAAAAAATGAATCAGGTATGAGGATAGTTCTTTTCTTGTGTCAACCTCTTTAAAAATGAAACAACTCCCTTTTCGAGTTAAATATTGAAAGTAAACCTTCATTTCATCCAGCCGGTTGAATGCAATGAAGCCTGGGGGGCATGTACCTCATTTCGCATCATTATGCTGGGGGCATGCGAACTTTTTGAGCATAGTTCCTTGTCTTGTGTCAAGCTCGTTAAAAAATGAAACAAGGGTAGGTTAAGTAGGTAAATTGTAGAGAGTAGTCATGAGCATAGTTCTTTGTCTTGTGTCAAGCTCGTTAAAAAATGAATCAAGGTTTGTTAGAGTATAGTTTTTTGTTAGGTAGATTGTAGAAAGTAGTTATGAGCATAGTTCCTCGTCTTGTGTCAAGCTCACTAAAAAATGAAACAACTCCCACGAGTCTTTCCAAGATCTTGAAAGTAAAGCTTCATTCCATCCACCTCATTGAATGCAATGAAGCTTGGGGGGCATGTACCTCGTTTTGCGTCATTATGCTGGGGGCATGTAAATTATAACAAGCATAGTTTTTCGTTTCAAGCTTGCGTAAACATGAAACCGAATCCGAGCATAGTTCTTTTCCTGTGTCAAGCTCGTTAAAAAATGAAACAAATCCTCCTCTACTTGAGTCGAGAGATTGACGAGATCTTATAAATGTTAAGTTTTTAGGTTAGTTATTTCAGTTTTTTGCATAATTTTCTTATAGTTTTAGGTCGAGTCTTTCAAATGATCTCGTACTTGAACCTTCATTTCATCCACCGTAGTTGAATGAAATGAAGCTGGGGGGGCATGCGCTCTAGCAGTTACGCTTAGGGGGCATCAAGCACAATTTTCTTTCTGTTTCAAGCTTGTTAAAAAATGAAACTAATTTGAAGCATAGTTTTTATCTGTTTCAAGCTTTTGTAAAAATGAAACCTATCTCGAGTCAATTTCAGTTATTTTCAAGACTCGTTAAACTCATGAAAATCTCGAGATTATTTTGCTATTTTTCATTCTCGTAAAACAAATGAAAATGCTGAGTTCTTTCCGTCTTTTCCTGCTCGTAAATTAAATTGAAAGTCGGCCATATGAGTACATTTTTATCATTTTTTCGAACTCATTAAAATTTACAAAAAAGTGAAAACCATGAGTACATTTTTATCATTTTTTCGAACTCGTTAAAACTTACGACGTGTCCTTGATCGCTTTTTACTTTTCAGGTCAACGACACTATTATGAAAGTACTCCTTGGTCGCAAGATCAAGCGGTTCCCCCAGGTATTATTTTATACTTTTTCGGGCTTGAGGGACACAAATGTACGAAAAAGTTCAACGTGGAGTCTCCTTTAGTTTTTTCAGACTCTCTAAAATTGAAAAACGCCGAGTTTCTCCTATACTGGGCTCGTTAAAAACTTTTACAGTAGAGGACCTGTTCAATTACAAACAGGAACGAACCACTCCTTCCTAGGGTTCGAATTTAAACTAGGTTGGACTCATCTGAAGGATGAGCTTATAATCAAGCATATGTTATCCTCCTCAAGCTTGTTAAAAATAAAGAGGTACTTGCCAGAAATGGTGGGGGAAAAGAGAGAAGAATGAACCTGTTTGTCACCTTTTGTCTCAGAAGAAACTTTATTACCACTCTTGAACACGACACTTTTCATTCACCTGGGTTGGGAAATCTTTTACCTCACAGTTGACCAAATCACTTTGAAAGTCTTTAACCGGGTTTCGGGGATTAACTTTGAGTTATTCGTCACCAAGCCATCTGTTGTGTCGTTATGTGTTCAAGAGGTCTGCAAGCAAAACTTTCATCTGCAAAATACTTGTCATCCATTTGACCATCCCTGAGTCAGTCCTCACAGCAACATTTCTTCAACTTGAACAATGATTTCGTGTTGTGGGCTTGCCTGCAATGGGTCGCTTTCTATCGACATCGACACATTATCTAGAAAGATGACTTAGGAATCGACAGTACCTTGAAGTCTGCATGCATCAATGGCAGGTTTCTCGCCTTTGACGTCAATTTACATCATTGACTTTCGATCAAAGGATTCCGTGAAGTGTTCGACATCAAAACATCTATTCACATTTCACGGGTTGTGCTTGGTACTTTGAGAACCATTGACATTACTGGTGGTTTCTCTCATGCTTGTTAACAGTTTACATCATTGACTGGTAATCAAGTGGTTTCTACCATGTTCGACATCGAATCATTTAATCACATGGCTAGAATCGTACCAATTCGGGAAGTAGAAGTGAAGACCCTGGATCTAGTTTCTACCATCCAGGCTGCGAGGAGTTTTGTATTCATTATCTATGTAGACTAATCATAAACAAATGGCTGCGTCCATACTGTGTCTACAAAAGTCTATAAAAAATGATGTACTGCAAGATCATTCCTGTATCAGAATAGTTAGTCCATTAGTTAAAGTTTTGAATCTGAGTATGGGAATGCCTACCTCAGTGATGATATAATCTTATCCATGTATTTTGTGTTGAAAATTGCAGGTTCCAACCAGGCCATCCACAAGGCAATCCTTGAAATGATAAAGCGCTTCACCCTTCCTAGAATTACAAAACCCTATTCTATTCTAGGCTTCGCACTTTAGGGGGCAATCTGTTACACTAAAAAATGTCACCTTGACTACTTACAGTCAGTATGGCTCAAATCAACAGTCATGCTACCCTCTTAGGCAAGTCTCATGCCTCTGTTATCCATCTCAAACTCAAAGAAGAGAGAAAGTCTTGTAAAAACTATGTTTATCTCTGGGGTCGCAGGTTCTCTCTAGCCTTACCTGCGGGGACGCTGACCATGTTCACAAAATCTGCGTCCATGGACGCTCTGTATGTTAAGGGACAGGTGCGTCCCTCTGTAAAAGGCAAAATGCGCGAGTTTTATCTTGAAAAAGTTACTTGTGGTTACTTCTAGAACATTCTAGAGGTCGGTTTGATGAAATGGATGCGCCTCCAGTTGGTTCATGTATCTCTATTAAGGGGGAACTTATCCCATCAATAAGGGAGCTATCCCACCCATAGAGGGGGATGATCCCATTGATAGTGGACCTGAATAACCTCTTTACAGCACTATAAATAAAGGCATTGAGCCAAAAAGAGAGGAGGTTGGAGCTATACATTTTCTTTGGGTAAATGCTGCAGGATTTAGGTCTTCCATTAGAGCCTTTGTGAGGAGAGATTGTCTTCACTTGATTCTACTTGGGAGAGGGTGAGCTTTGTCAAAGTAGAGGAAAACCCTTGATGGACCCTGGGAGGAACTTGCACAACACCAAGGCCAGGTTGTAAGAGTTTCTTTGTTTCGTTATTAATACAAACTGGTTTATTTTTCTCAATAGCTTGTGTTAATGAGTTATTTCATGTGTTCCTTGGTCTGCATGTTGAATATATGTTTTATTATATGAAATGCAAGTGCTTGGTAATTGTTTGATTGTTTGTGGTTGCAGGAATTGACTTGAAGGAGGAGCTCATCCGGATCGTCAAGAATGGACTTCAACAACAGCGTTTTGGAATAAGGTAAGCCTAAACACTTGTAGTTTTCATGTTGTAAAAGGTGTATTTAGAGAAAGATCACTCCATTTTGTCTTGTTTTTCATTAGAATGTCTTAGACTTCTAGGAAGGTCAGTCGTGTCCGCACCCTTGACAAATTCCGTGTGACAGGATTTTCCTTCCTTGAGCTGGGACATGGCCGTGTCCACCTCCTGAGTAAGTATAGGGCGAAGGAGAAGTTCATTATGTTCCTCCGTGATTAACTTTGGCACATTATGTGTAATTCTATCTATTGCAGGTCGCATGTCTGCATCGGGCTCTAGATGAACTTGCTTGAAGTGATTTAGGAACTCCTCCTCAATTTCCTCATGTTGTTCTACTTTTGCCCCTCCTTGTTTTTGAATGAAGGGGATGTTGTTGTGCATTCTTCGTTGAACAGTGGTTCGGTGGAAGAATTTGGTGTTCCGTTCGCCCTCTTTCAGCCATCTGATCCTGGACTTTTGCTTCCAATATATCTCCTCCTGCTTTCTCCTCTCCTCCAGCTGGTTGTGGATGTGCTGCTCCTGCTCCAGGGTCCCCTCTGTGTGACCCCCTATGCTTATTTTTTGCTGGAGTTCCACCATTTCCTTATTTAAGTCATGTTGCACCTTAAAGATGTTTCCAAAGGTCTCATTGTTCCAACGCTTTAGATGGTATTTTAAATATTTGAGTTTCTGTTGGAATTGGAACATCTTGGAGCCTTCTGGCAGAGTGAAGGTTGTCCAAGTTGTTTTGACAAAGTCTTTGAAAGTTGGATGGGTGAGCCAGAACTCTTCGAAGCGAAAGGGTCTTCTGGTGGAGTTGCCTGGTCGATGCCACTGGAGGGCAATTGGCCAGTGATCCGAGCTTGAGTGGGGTAGAATGGCAGCAGCTATGTCTCCTCCTAAGTGAACCGAATTATCTGATATGAGGAAGCGATTCAGTTTGGAAGCGATTTGATGCTTTCCTACTCTTCGATTGCTCCAAGTGTAAGTGCCATTGCAAAAATGCAAGTCTATTAGAGAGGTGTTCTGGATGAAGTCTTTGAAGTGGGTGTTTTCCTGTTCCAATCTAGTTCTTCCCCCAATCTTTTCCTCCAACTTAGTGATCATGTTAAAATCCCCTCCAATAATCCATAGTGGATGCATTCTATTGTTATTTAGAGCTTCTATGGTGTCGAGAAGAGCTATTTTGTTTCCTGCTTCCTGTGGGAAATAGACATTTGAGAGGTTTCCATGAATATTGGTGCCTAAAATGTGGAAGGCAGCCTGGATGAGGTGATGAGAAGCGTGGAAGTCTGAGAGAGTAAGCGCTTGTGTGTTCCATGGAATGGAAAGCCCCCCTAATGCGCCAGATGCATCCACTACCACCGATTGACAACCTGGCCATGCTTTAGAGAGGATACTACCTAGTGTAGAGCTATTACACTTAGTTTCCTGGAGAAAGCATAGTTGCGACTTTTCCATTTTTATCATATTTTTTAACATTCTGAGTTTTCCTGGGCTATTGAGCCCCCTTAAGTTCCATGAAATGAGCTTCATGATTCACTATTAATAGAGGGTTTATAGTACTTCGTCAATTTTGCATACCTGCCTGAGTCCACCAGGATTTTCCCTATTGCTATTGTTCGTTGGAGATCAGTTCTTCTTCCCCTCTTTTTGGAGTCTTTTGGGGGAAGGCCTCCATCCCAATGACTTCCTGGCTGGATGCCTAGTTGTTGCTGCTGATAAGCCCTAGAGATGACCACTTCCAGTTTGTTGAGCTGAAGCTCTGGGATACTGTCGTAGGCCTTCTTTTTGCATGCTAATTCTAGTTCTAAAATGTCTAGTCCGTGCAGATCTATACTTTCTGGTTCTTCATCCATCTGTTGCACTTGGCTATTTCCTTCAGTGGAAATATCTAAGCTTTGGGGGGGATCTGGAGTTCCATCCACGTCCATTTCATTATCTTTTTCTGCAGGTTCCTTTCGACCGTCCTTGGGGTTCGCCATAGTAACTTTGGGGGTTTGATGTTCAGAGGGGGAGGTCGAAGGAGGAGGCTGGGAGGAGGAGGATGGGGGTGCGGAGTTGGGCTTGGAGAACAGGATTTGCTCTTCCGAGGTCTGAGCTATAATTTCAAAGTTGTTCCTTATAGCAGCGCCAGGGGCATTGTATTGCTGGGGCTTTTTCCCGGTTGAAGGTTTTTTGTGTGCTCGTTTGCGGCTAGGTGCTTTGGTGAATCCATCATGGGTCAAGGAGTCTGAGAGTTCAAGAGCATTAGCTTTGCCATTTAGGGGATAGTCCCTAAATAAATGCCCGAGAGTGTGGCATTTTCGGCAACAAAAAGGGACATGTTCATAATCCAAGGGTTGAATCCATTCATTGTCACGGTGAGAGAGACTTACCAATTATGGCAGGGCTTTTTCCAGGTGCATAAAGACGCAAATGTGAGCATAGGATGTGTATCTGCGCAGTTTTGTTTCTTCCGCCACTCTTATGTATTCCCCTAATCCATTTCCTATGTCTTTGCGAATATCTTCATCCCAGTATTCATTTGGAAGTGAGTACATTCTGATCCAGACTGGCGCCCAGGTGAGGTCTTCCTTGTCCAGATTAAATCTAGCTATCCATTCCCTTAAATACAGACCAACTGAGTTGAAAAAGTAAGGCCCTTCACCCAGGATTCTGTATTTTTCTTCAAGGCAAAATAAAATCGCAGTAAAGAACCCTTTCGTCCCTAGCTGCAGAGTTACGTCTCCTTTGGGTTTCCAATTCGCTACAATCCAACCATATAGTGCTTTTTCTGTCGGCCAGAACCCTATAAATTTCCTGATGAGGACATGATCCCTCATGTATTGGATTCGTTCTTCAATGCTCTATCCCGACAGATCTATTCTGGGTCGTTTGGTTACTATTGGTTTGCAGGTGTTCGAAGAGATCTTCGAAACTTCCTCTGGTTTGTCCTTTCTTCCGGGTGTGACGCCTGTCTTGTCCCCTTGACTGCCTATCTCATTGTGCCCGTATCGTTGCAAGATCTCCTTGTTAATCACTTCCTCATCAATAGAACCAAACACAATCGTCCTTTCAGGTCCTGGCTGTGAAGTGTTTGCTTTGAGGGAGGGCATTGACGCCCCCCCTGGGGTGAATCCATATGCCCTATGATAAAACCCTGAACTGCTTAGTCGAAACAGAGCTAGAGGTCAGGCCCATGATGGTAGCCTGATCTGTGCAGACTGCACCATCTGTTTTGTGGTCAGAACCCTAGCAGTCGATCCCTCCGTCGCTGCTCAACCAAGATATCATAATGCTTCAAAAAACATGTTCTTTCCTTAATAGGCTTCATCTCCAACATTTTTTTCCCACTATCATAGAGGTTATAATAAACATATTATCAAAAAGCACAGTAAAAATGCTTAGGGAGACACCCTCCCCCTTGAATTCTTGAGCTTCTAGGACTCCTTGCAAATAAAAGGTTTCTTTAGACAACTTATGATATTTTTCACTAAATTCCATGTGTACATGAGTGAATGAAAGCTCAAGAAAAATTATAAATTCATTATTTAATATTATCCATGACTGGGTTAAGTCCCACATTCTTTATCTTGGATATATCACTTTAAAATCCCCCTTTACTTGGAGTCTTCTTATCCTTGAGTACAAAGAAAATTTCAAGAGAAATCATAAGGAATATATCTCTAATCTGGTATTGGTCCCTTCTCCTACTACAACTATGAAATTTGTAAATATATTTTCATATCTGAATGGTATTCCACCTACTCCACATTTATCCAACGTCCCTTTATAAGGTTCGTCAAAGAAACCCAACACCACATATTTGGAATATTCATTTTCATTTAAGATTCATTGTTGTTTTCACTTCTACTAGTTTATGAGAACCTTCAATAAGAAAAAATGATTTGTTGGATGAACTCTATGGAAGGAATGTCCTTTCCTTGAAATCTCATGGAGTTTCTTACTAACCATATTCCCCACCAAACATAGCAAGGAAGTGCCTTATGATCTACTACTAACTTGTCTTTATATCATCTTTTATAGCATGCCTCCAAAGTGTCACCTCTCCTTTTTACACATACACATATTAGTTTTACTACATCACTCCCTACCTATTTTGCATAAGGACAATACACAAATAAATGTTTTACACTATCTCCATGTTTCTTACACTTAATACACCAAGGTGGCCCATGCAAATTTCTTTTGAGACCATTATCTTAGGTAAGGATTTTAATAGGCATTGCTAGCCAAAGGAATATTGTAGTTTTGACAAGGCATCCTAACTTATATTTTTCCCACCACCATTTCTTATCACCTACATCATCCTCGTCCATTTTTGTTTCATATCCTAAGTTATCTATATAGACCCCTAAGTTTTTATTCTTTATCAATTTTAATTCATCATCGTCATTCTTTATTTTTATGGAATTATGTTTCAAAATATGAATGAATTGTTTCCATTATATAGCTTGTGTTGATTGTAGATTTAGCTAGATTCTAGATTTCCATCCTTGGTTCCACGCAAATTCATGTCTAGAACACTTGCATCTACTAGCTTAAAAATATTTTGGTTATGAAGGGATTCTAGTATATGTTCAAAAAAACCTATAATTTGTATACTAACCCACCAAGGGGTTTTCCCCAATTCTTGTTTGGTTCCCTCTACCCACTTTCCATGCTATCTACTTGTCAATCAAATCAAAGACTCTTATTGAAGCTTTCATAGCACGCCACTAAATGTCTTTCTTTATCTTCCAATGTAGTCCTCAACAGGTTCAAAATAAAATGATTTGACCTTCATTACTCTTCCAAACAACCCCTCATTATAGAACAACCTTCGAATTCTCTTAATTTCTAAAGCCTTCCCAAGCATATGGATGTCTTGAGCTACAATTCATCATTTTCCTTCCTTCTAGTAATTATATTCCACTTAACTATAGGAACCTATCTTTTCCCTCTCCCTTGTCAATAAGGGGATAAAGTATTTCTTTCTAATATTTTCCAATATCTTTTTTGGAATATGTGTTAAATACATCTAATAGATAGGAACAATTTTATAGGCTAATTTTACCAACACCAACTTTCCACCTCAATATAACCACCTATAGCACCAATATATAACATTGTCTTCAATTTTCTTGTATAAACACATCTAGTCAATGAACTTGTAGTCATTTTGATTTAGATGAAATCCGAAGGATTTTATCCTTTTATCTAAAGGAGCATAGGAGTGAAGCATTAATTGAGAAATATCCCTTTCCACTTCCTCCTTTAATCAATTAAAAAACATGAAAGATTTGTGGAAATTGACTTCCATCCCAATTGCTTTACAATATATGTCCAAATATAATTGAGCTTATTGACCTCCTTGACCAAGCCTACACGAAAAATCATTACATCCTTTACAAAAAGGACCGTTGGGTAAATTATATGCATAAATACCAGACATTAAATCATCAACCTGGGGGCTTGTAAGCTTCAAGATGCAAGCAAATGAAATGCACGATCAAAGCCTACTTTACCCTATGCTAGCAACTAGTGCCAGTAAACTATTCTTAAACACAAATTACGAGAAATGAACACTGAGGAAAGAATGAAAGGAAGGAAAGCAATTTGTTGTAAATTCCATGGAGATATCTTGTACATTGGGTTGATGACAAGGCTACTCTTATAGTTCCAATCAGATTCTTTGAATGAGATCAACTTGTTATAGACATATTTGGGCACTGCAATCCCAAACTCATATGTCCATAAACTAAGGGCTCCTTAAGTCCCTAAAAGTTTTGTTTCGTACCCTAAAGGATCATGGTCAATTGATTACATCATTTTCCAGAAGTTCCACCTAAAAAAATACTCAGAACCAGCCAAAATATGAACATACAGACTGCTCCATGGGCAAGGTGTGATGCATATTGACTGCCAAATTGGCCAGATGCGATGCATACTGAAATGGCCTTCTATGGGGTGTGATGAGCGAGAATAGACAAATGGAAGAAACAATTTGCTAGGTGGATGATCATGGAATCTTCCAGAAACTTATCCTGTGACACTTGCCTCTCTGAATTTGCTTAGGGATGAGTAAGAGATCAATGAAATCTCCAAGTGGAACCAAGAACTATCAGTGAAATGACACTAATCAAAAACCCGGAGCTGACTCACACCCTTGCAAGACATCTATAAATGGATCCCTCATCTGAGAAATCTAGAGGCTGAAATTTTGTATTTTGTAAGGAAGTGCTGTTGGTTTGTTGGTGAGAAAAGACATTGAATGTTGGGTGATTTTCTTGTCCATGAGGTGAAGAGGGCTTCTACAACTGGGAGGATGATGCTGGATCAGACAGTTGGGTTGTAATCCTCTCTTACAATACTATTAATAAATTTCTTTGAGTTTTCCTCCATATAATCGTGTATTTGTGAATCTTATTGTTTATGAATGCAATTGTATGGTCAATGTGTTTCTGATTCCGCATTTCTTATGATGTTTTAGATGGAGATGCTTTGATGGTTTGTTGTTACTTTGACTCTACAGGCACTCTTTGAAGCGGGAAAAGAAGGAGAAGAGTGGAAAATTCTATCAAGGAAAGGAAAAATCAAGCTAGGATCAAAGCGAGAGATCCAGGTTTGTCCTCTTTTCTTCCCTCTCATCTATCACACTTAAAGGAACTCTCTAAAGGATTTCATTGTTTGTTTCTAAGATAGCTACCCATCTTAGTGGGACTAGCAGTTAGAATCGGCACTAGTTTTCCCTGAAACAAAATGGCGACTCCACTGGGGAACGAATAGTTTGTTTTGTTTATTTATTGTTTGCTTTATAAACTACAGACGGAGCCTGAAGTTAGCCAGCTAGCCTTCGAAACGCCTTTGCTATGCAATTGCGAAGTAGATGAATGCTACTTCAATCAATCTCTGGGTTGGTTTATGAACTAAACATCTGACTTACAAAGCATTCTAAGTGCCCTTGTGGTAGCTCAGAACCTCATTGTCGTAATTGTCATTTTGAATAAAAAAGAAGAGTGTCGTAAAGTCTTCCTCTTCTAGATAGTTGATTGTACTTTCGTCATTGTACTTGATTTTGAAATTATTAGTATTTGAAGTGTCGAAATTAGTTTAAAATTCAAAATCGAAAAGTGTCGTCTTAGTCTTCCTTTTGTTTTGAAAATAAAATTGTTTGAAATGTCGCTTTGAAAGAAAATAGTTCAGATCTGTACTTAGCTTTCCTTTTTGGCATTCACACATTAAGAAAGTGGAAAACATATACATGCATGTGCATCTGCATTTTGACTGCACGTGAAATTTGATTTAGGAAAGTGCATTTAGTGTGTGCTCTATGCTCTCTGTTGAAAGAAAAATCATTATCTTCTTTCCTTTATAGCTAGGATTTTCTTTGCTAAAATAACATAAATGACAATTTATCATTTTAGATTGCATATTTAGGAATTTTACATCTACATCACGCGGTGAACCTTGAAAGACAAACTTCTAAGCAACATCAACTCTAAAATAAACCTCAATGAACATAAAAATGCTTTGGAACCTAATGCAAAACATCTAGAAGTCTAGGCTAGAGACGTGTTCCGGCATCGTAAAACCTGGTAACTATCGTTTTCATTGAAGGTTGGGTGATTCATTCTCTTTGATAGGACAAGTTCCAGTATGGAAGTATGCTCCCTGTATTGTCGAGTATATATTGGGAGACCACAATAGGTTGATATCCTTTATCCTTAGGAAGTCATGTCTGCTGCCCTATCGATCGCAATGCACTAAACACAGCATTCGGGAAGATTGACTATCATACATAAGTCCTTGGTAATTTTATCACCAAGGTGTATTTTTCAGTTTTGTGATCGGTTTGGTAATCCCTCTATCTATATCTCTAGAGTAGTCACTTTTGTTCCTTTTTGACTCCTTAAAAGAAAAGGTCCATCTGAGCACTTGTCACTTCAGGCTCATTAAAAATTGAAGGCGACTAGAGTCACCTTTAGCTTTTTCTCGACTCTTAAAAATTGAAAAAGAAAGTTGCGTCAAAGTGTCCTTAAAATTTATTTTAATCGGAATAACATCCCTATTCCGTCATTGGTCTGAGGTTGAGATAATGGAGTCTACCAATCAAGGAATCCCTCTTGGAGGGAATCCTAGTCCTTTCTCCTCTTGGGGAGATATTAGTTCTTCATATATGGCTACATTGTCCCTTCCAGGAATCACAATCGGCCTGCCAGTATGGCTTTTCTCGAACTCTGTCATTCAAAACACCGTAATTCCTCAACAATCTAATTAGCAACCAGATAATACTGAAGTTACCCCTTCACCCTCTACTTCGTTTTTTCTCCTTCCCCTTCTTCCTCTTCACTTGGTGAAACTAGTGACACTAAAAACCAAGTAGTTAAGAAGAAAAATAAAGGGAAGGAGAAGAAGAGGAAGCCAGCTAAACAAGGGAACAATAATGCATCATCTGGCGAAAATCCGCACACTAAACTCTCCAACCCAAAAACTCCATGCACAATTTGCAAGGAGAGACATTACCATCGAGATTGCCTTGCATCCCATGGATCTTGAGAGTATGGTCTCCCCGGTTGCACCATTCGGTGTCATCAACCTCTGATAGTCAGATTGACAGCACACCATCAACTAGTGAAAATGAAGTCAATAGACAAAAAGGAAAAGTCAGAGTTCCATGTAGGTTATGTGAAGGTGATCATACTCTTCACTGTTGTCCTTTCCTGAATGAAGCCAAAATCATTTTGGATAACCGTCCTACTTCACCGCAGCAACTTCCACATGGATACAGGAAACTCTTGCCAAGTCCTTCGCTAGTTGAAAACTCGGTTGACATAACTCAATTGTCGATCGAATCAACTATCATTGAAAGTGAACCTCCTGAGTCCACACCGAACCAAATTCAGCTGGTCGAGATGGCAGTCGAACCAGTCTTGCCTTCAGAAGGCCCACCTTCAGATGATACAGTTCCCAAATAGAATGAGAACAACACCGTTCAAATTCTTTTTGTCAATATAGAGTCTAATGAACTTGGGGACAATCCACCCATTCCTTTACAACAGGAAGAGACCCCCCCAGTTCATGAAACTTATCCAGACATTTATCTGGTACCTCCTCCAAGCAGTTTAGTCTTTCTTTGATTGGAATCAGCTAGCAAAACCCCGCCTTCCATCTAATGTACCATTCCAAATCATAGTACAAGTTTAAAAAATGATTGTGTCTAGCACTATCATAGATGAAGGGGCTTCGGTGAGTATCCTTTCCTCAACTGATTTGAAAGTGCTTGGTTCGCCATCGCTTTTTCCTGAAAAAAAAATTGCCAGGCTTCAACAAAGGAGCCAGTCGACTGTTAGGGATCCTTCCAAAGTTACCGATAACTTTGAGAAAGAAAACCATTCATTTAAACATGATGGTAGTCCAAGGTCCACTAGATTACAATCTACTCCTTAGACGTGACTATATATATAGCATGGAAGCTATTGTTTCCACATTCTTTCGAGTGATGTGTTTTCCACATGAAGGCAGAATGGTGCAACTTGTCGACCAGCTTTCATTTCCTGGTTCAAACACAACTATGAATAAACCATCATCCCTAAATGGTCTCTTTGGGTCAACAATGTCTCTTCAACCTTCATTCCATACACCTAATTACCACAAGTAGTTCGGTGAGTGTGATGAAGGTTAGGGGGCATGCACCCTAGTCTGCTTCGGCAGGCGAACCTAGAGGAAAAGAGAGATTTTCTTGAAAGGTCATAGTACTTGGACCGAATAAAATTCCTGTATAGGTTATGTGATCAGTCTGACACACTTATTTCCTTTGTACGACTGTGATTGGAAGCTCACACCATTCACCTTCGTACGTTATGTGATTGGAAGCTCACAACAATCACCTTCATCTATTTCGATAGACAAAGCAAAGGAAGAGTTTTTTCTCTGCCGACAGAAACAATCCTGCCTAACCGCAGGGACTTCCATTTGGTAACCTAGAAACTCTCCTTTTATTCAAACACTTAGGGGCATGCAAACCTTTGTATGCAAGTAAAAAGCGACCTTTGATTTTCTTAGTTTGTAGGTTCTAAACCCTTTAACCTCGTAGCTCGGTTGTTTCTAGCCTGCATAAAAAGGTCATGAGCACATGTTATAGTAGTGTTATAGTAGTGGTCACTAATATGTTCAAGAGAATAAATCCAATTGTCTCACTTGTACTCTGGGAAAGCTCCTCTTAAAGGAGAAGCATGAGCTCGTGTCCGAACCAGTGAGAGGATCAATCCCCCCTCGTTGGGAACGACGCCAGACACGCACGTATTACAAACGGTAAACCTCGGATTAACCATTGTCGAGGAGCCAGGGGTCACTTGTCGGTAAACCTTGGATTATTGTCAAGGAGCCGGCAAGGGGATTGAGCTTGCTACTCTGCCCTTGCGTGCTGTCAGAGTTTAGACTGTTCCCCCAGGTGCATTTGTTGCGGTTGGTAACCTTAGTGACCATTATCTTTAGGATTCTACCGAGGTGACGGTGGAGGTAAGATCCCACTGTACCTGGAGCAGACGTCGGCTAGACTCACTTGGATTTTCTCCCTGTACGATACCACTGCACGGGCTACCTTGCGCAAAAATCTCCTAAACGGTCCAGGGACCGCGACTACATAGCACTGAAGTCTGATAGGAATATCATCCATAGTGGTCTCAGGCATATCCGCTGTCAGACGCTCTAGATCTTGCTCCAACTCAGCTAGTACCTCTGCAGCCGCCGCGTCCTGTGGGGCCGGTACCGGTGCAACTGGAAGTCTTCTCTCAAAAGGCCAGAGGTTGGCTGGGCGCTGTGGACCAACATCTGCATTTTGAAAATTTTGCTGTCAGTTTTGAGACTATATATATAAAAAACAAAAAAAAATACATAAGAGATTCTGGGTTCGATCCCCAGTGGAGTCGCCAATTTGTCACACGGAATCAGTCAAAAGTGCGGACACAACCGACCTTCCTAGAAGTCTAAGACATTCTAATGACAAACAAAACAAACTAGAGCTATCCTTCTCTAAACATGCATTATGATATGAGAAATCAAGTGTTTTGTTCTTACCTTTGTCCAAACGTTGTTGTAGAAGTCCAAGCTTTGTTGATCTGGATGAGCTCCTCCTTTTCTCCAAAACCTGCAATCACCAACAGTCAAACAATTAAATAGCACCTGATTATAACATAAAACAAAGCATATTCAACATATAGACCAAGGAGTACATGAAATAACTCACAAACAACAAGTTATTGAGAAGAATGGACCAATTTGCATTAAAGGTAATCAAAAGGAACCATTACAACCTGAGCCTTGGTGTTGTGCAAGCTCCTTCCAGGGTCCACAAGAGTCTTCCTTTACTTTGACAAAGCTCACCCACTTCCAAATAGAACAAGCAAAGATGGCAATCTCTCCTCACAAGCTTCTAAATGGGAGTCCTAATTCCTGTAGCATTTACCCTTAGAAATGTATAGCTTTCAACCTTCTCTCCTTCTGGCCCAATGCCTGCATTTATAGTGCTCAAGAGGAAGTTAATCAGGTCCACCATCAATGGGATAATCCCCTCTTTGGATGGGATAGCTCCCCTATTGATGGGATAAGTTCCTCTTTAGTAGGAGTGCATGAACCATCTGGAGGCGCTCAATCCACGTCGAACAACCTTCTAGAATGCTCTAGAAATAACCACAAGTGACTTTTTAAAGATGAAACTTGCGCATTTTAACCTTTTCAGGGGGACGCACCTGCACCTTTATATACAGATCGTCCAAAGACGCAGCTTTTGTGAACCTTGGGTGCGTCCCCGCAGGTAAGGTTGAGAGAACCTGCGTCCCCAGAGATAAATACATTTTGAAAGACTTTCTCTCTTTTTTGGAGTTTGACATGGAGAGCAGAGGCATAAGACTTGCCTAAGAGGGTAGTATGACTGTTGATAGAGTCATCCTAACTGTAAATAGTCATGGTGACATTTTTTAGTGTAACAGATTGCCCCCTAAAGTGCGAAGCCTGGAATAGATTAGGGTTTTGTATTATCTAGGAAGGGTGAAGCGCTTTATCATTTCAAGGATTATCTCGTGGAGAGCCTGGTCAGAACCTGCAATTTTCAACACAAAATACATGTATAAGATTATATCATCACTGAGGTAGGCATTCCCATACTCAGATTAAAACTTTAACTAACAGACTAACTACTCTGATACATGAATGATTTTGCAGTACATCATAATCATAGACTTTTGTAGACACAGTATGGACGCAGCCATCTGTTTATGATTAGTCTACTTAGATAATGAATACAAAACTCCTCGCAGCCTGGATGGTAAAGACTCGATCCAGGGTCTTCATTTCTACTTCTCGAATTGGTACGATTCTAGCCATGCGAATAAATGAGTCGATGTCGAACATGGTAGAAACCACTTGATTACCAGTCGATGATGTGAACTGTTAACAAGCATGAGAGAGACCACCAGTAATATCAATGGTTCTCAAAGTACCCAGTACAATCCATGAGATGTGAATGAATGAGTTGACGTCGAACATTTCACGGAATCCTTCGATCGAAAGTCAATGATGTAAACTGACGTCAAAGGTGGGAAACCTGCCATTGATGCATGCAGACTTCAAGGTACTGACGATTTCTAAGTCATCTCTCTAGATAATGTGCTAATGTCGATAGAAAGTGACCCGTTGCAGGCAAGCCCACAACACGAAATCATTGTTCAAGTTGAAGAAATGTTGCTGTAAGGACTGACTCAGGGATGGTCAAATGGATGACAAGTATTTTGCAGATGAAAGTTTTTCTTGCAGACCTCTTGAACACATAACGACACGACAGATGGCTTGGTGATAAACGACTCAAAGTTAATCCCCGGAACCCGGCTGAAGACTTTCAAAGTGGTTTGATCAACTGTGAGGTAAAGGATTTCCCAACCCAGGTGAATGAAAAGTGTCGTGTTCAAGAGTGGTAATAAAGCTTCTTCTGAGACAAAAGGTAACAAATAGGCTCATTCTTCTCTCTTTTCCCCCACCATTTCTGGCAAGTACCTCTTTATTTTTAACAAGCTTGAGGAGGATAACATATGCTTGATTATAAGCTCATCCTTCGGATGAGTCCAACCTAGTTTTGATTCGAACCCTAGGAAGGAGTGGTTCGTTCCTGTTTGTAATTGAACAGGTCCTTTACTGTGAAATGTTTAACGAGCCCAGTATAGGAGAAACTCAGCGTTTTTCAATTTTAGAGAGTCTGAAAAACTTAAGAAGACTCCAAGTTGAACTTTTTCGTAGATTTGTGTCCCTCAAGCCCGAAAAAGTATAAAATAATACCTGGGGGAACCGCTTGATCTTGCAACCAAGGAGTACTTTCATAATTAGTGTCACTGACCTGAAAAGTAAAAAGTGATCAAAGACACATCGTTTTATTTCCGTATCGAGTTTGAAACGACAAAAACCCGGCAATCTTTTCCTGATTTTGCAGTCAGAAAAGAGCTATAAGGGGACCGTCTTTTAATTCCATTTTAACGAGTGTAAAAGAAACGCTCGGCAATCTTTTCATTTTTTAGGAGTCAGAAAAGGGCTTAAAAGATGACTCTGATATTTTGGTTTGTGAAAAATGACAATTTTCCCTCTAAGTCCCTTTGTCCTGCACAAAAGCGACACATTACTCATACCTGTTTAACATAGGCAAAAATACATCGAAAAACATCTTTCCATGGTGAAAAATGAACAAATTCATCCAAAAAACCTATAAAAAGACTTTTTACCATGTCATTTTTACCGTTTGACTGTTGAGGTTGAAAAAGGAGCTTTTGGCAAGAAACTTCCCGTGGTTGCTGCGGAAAATCCGACCGTCAGAATCGAACGCGGTCTCTTCCAGGTATTTTACAACATCCTACTCTTCAATTTCATCCGATTAAAGTTGATTTTTAGGTTTTAGTTTTGTTTTTTGGGGGGGTTTAGGTTTTAGAATGCGCCCCTTGGTGGACGCAGGTGCCCTTCGGGTGACCTGCGTCCCCCGACTTTTTCCTATACAGGAAAATGGTCGGGGGACGCAGCCCACCTTCAGGCCAGCTATGTCCGGACGCCCTGTGTTGTAAACGCGGGGTGCGTCCTCCGTGAAAGGCGGATTTTAAAACCCCAATCTCCACAAATAACCATTCAAATTTCCTCAAACCAATTCTAATCATTGTTTCTTGGTCTATAGGGCACTCACCATGTTGGATTGGAGAGAAAGAGAGCATGAAGACGTTGATTTAGCTGCAATTGAACATCAACCTTCCATTGATGCCCTAAAAGAATGCGGGCTATATAAATACTGGGCCATACCTGGCATGAGGGCTCAGGTAAGATTCTTAGAATGGCTGGTTGAGAGATGGAACGTTCAAGAGCAATGCTTTTACATAGGAGGGCACCAGCTCGAGATAGAGCCCTCGGATGTATACTTTCTCACTGGCTTGCCAAACAGAGGCGAGCAACTCAATCTAGCCGGGACTAGGCCGGGTGGCCAATCCCTTGTTAGTCTCCGGGAAGATTGGTGCACACCTGGTGCACACCATTCGAAAGGCGTGGAGATCAAACACATCTCTCTGCGTGAACTCAAAGTCATAGCGTTCACGGTTACCAGAATTTGCGGCGCGGCCGCTTTACACATTGCTTCCGGGTCCCAAATGCGGATGGCAATTGACTGTTACCAAGGCACCATTTTCAACTGGTGTGATGCTGTGTCGGCTAACGTGAAGAGCCAACTGACTAAGGCAAAGAACGGTCGACTAAAAACTTTTGGATATGGGCCCTTAGTCGTGAGCTTTGCTTTAGAGAGAGTTCCGATGTTGATCCCTCAGCAACTCACTGTTGATATCTTGGGTCCTCGGGAGCCAAAGCTGGTACGATGGGTTGCGGTGATGGCCCGGCATCCTGACAAGGGTGCGGCAGTTGTTCGGTTTTCTGATAGTTACTTTCACTGGTTGGAGGACCAGGTTTTCTCGATCCAGGACTTTCCGTATGCCGGAGTAGATTTTCGAGGTGATCCGGACATGGTTCTTCCACAGGGAGAACAATGGGATGACAGAGGTACTTTATTTTTCACAAGTTTTCAAATTATGTATTTTTTTTGTTTTTTATATATATCGTCTCAAAACTGACAGCAAAATTTTCAAAATGCAGATGTTGGTCCACAGTGCCCAGCCAACCTCCGGCCTTTTGAGAGAAGACTTCCAGTTGCACCGGTACCGGCCCCACAGGACGCGGCGGCTGCAGAGGTACTAGCTGAGTTGGAGCAAGATCTAGAGCATCTGACGGCGGATATGCCTGAGACCACTATGGATGATATTCCTATCAGACTTCAGCGCTATGTAGTCGCGGTCCCTGGACCGTTTAGGAGATTTTTGCGCAAGGTAGCCCGTGCAGTGGTGTCATACAGGGAGCACCACCAGTGATTGGCTAGTCACTTTGTAGACACATGCGACATTTTTGACCTTTTTGTACTCTATCATTTTTGCCGATCATAAGGTGTTTTTCAACCTATGATCGAAGACGATGTATATTTTTTGACACACTCCTATCTATATATATATCACTATTACCGGCTTATCTTGTTTAACATATGTGATGAAATGTTTTTAAATTTACTTGCATGATTATCGTAAATGTCTGTCCAACACTCGAGAAGCAATTGCATCTGCTAATGTATTTAAAGACCTTGGAATATGCTGATATTCAATGTAATCAAATTCACGTTCCAAGAGACGCACTCTCAAAAACAACCTTAATAACACAGGATTTCTAATGGCATAAACTCTATTAAGCTGTAATACAACAAGTTCAGAATCTAACCTCACTATCAAACGTCGAATTCCAAATGAAATAGATTCGGATAATAATTCAACCACTGCACTGTATTCTGCAATGTTGTTTGTTGTTTGACCGAGGCTTACCCCATGCATAGAAACTAACTCGTCAGAGGGTGAATAGATAACCCAAGCTGCGGAAGAGATATTCCGTGTACTACGACAAGCACCATCAGCAAATCCAATGTATGTTTGGAGAGGCGTCGACATCTGCAATATCAAGAGTAAAACCAAGATAAGCCAGAATAACGACGAAAAACACACTCGCTAAGCTAAGCACACTGACTAACTAACAATCATACTAGCTAGAAAGAAAACCTAACCTAACTAAAAATTTCTCCATACCCACCATTTAAGCATAATACCTCTTTAGGTAAAGTCCATTTCTGGGTTTACCCAAAGAGTCCCCATCAAAATCTACCAGCTCATAAGCCCCTTTTGCTAGCTTTCGCTTTACAATATAGGGTCCATGCCACATAGGAACGAATTTTCCAGCACCTAGTTTATCATTAGCTTAATCATATAATAGCACTAGGTCTCCCTCCGAAAAACTTCGAGGGGTCACATTTCTATCATACTGAGCTTTCATTCGGTTCGTGTGAGTCTCGATTGCCAATGCAGCGTCACATCGAGTCTCATCTAATTTAGCTAAGTACAATAAACGTTTCTCCTCTTCGGAAGTAGCTGGGAGTAATTCGACAGCCATTTGAAGTGATGAGATTTCACATTCAATGGGTAACACAGCTTCCAAGCCATAAACTAGCTGGAAAGGAGTGAACCCTGTTGAGGTTTTCACTGAGGTTTGGTATGCCCATAGCGCCGAAAATAACATGTTGTGCCAATTCGACCGATGAATACCAATGGTTCGTCGGATCATGATAACCAGAACTTTGTTGATAGACTCAACCAAACCGTTGGCTTGCGGATAATAAGGAGTGGAGCTATCGTGGCACAAACCAAGCTGGCTTGTAAGCTTAGTCATCATGATGTTTCGAAAATGGCTCCCATGGTCAGTAATGATTGCTTGTGGGACACCAAACCTAGTTATAATATGATTGAATACGAAAACTGTAGCTGTTTTGCCACTTGCGTCGAATGTAGGCATCGCCTCGGCCCATTTAATGAAATAATCAACCGCGAGGATGATATACGCATGCCCCCCGGCCGAGTGAGGGTTACAAGTAATAAAGTTGATACCCCATTTGGCGAATGGACCAACGGCAATTATAGGGTGGAGAGGAGCAGGTGGTGCGCGCATCTTTCGATAAAAAACTTGGCAGTTGTGGCACTTCCGGACTGCAATGATACAATCCTTAAACATAGATGGCTAGAAGTAACCAGCGCGCAACACCTTCTGAGCTGTGGCATACCCAGACATATGACCGCCACATGCTCCAGAGTGACAATCATTCAAAACTCTCTCAGCCTCTTCGTGAGTTAGACAACGTCGAAAAACTAAGTCTGCCCCCCGGCGATAAAGTGTATCTTCAATAATTTTGTATTGCTGGGATTGAAACCGAATTTTTCGACGTTCCGCCTTTGAAGCTTCAGGGCGAAAGGTTTGGGTTTGGAGATAGATGATTATATCCCCGTACCACGGATCTAAAGTACTTATAAGAAACAAAGATTCGTCCGCAATGGACTCCTCTGCCACAGTCTCTGTGTCAGTACGCGGGAAGTCACACATCAATTCCGCAAAAACTAAGGATTTCTTAGACTTGGACTTCTCGAACTCCAAGTCGAACTCTTGCAGGATAACGATCCATTTAGAGTACTTGCCCCCTAGCAGTTGTTTTGTCAAAATGTAAATCATAGGGTTGCAATCCGAAATAACTGTAGTTTTACGGAGAAGAATGTAGTGACGAAAACGCTGGACAGCTTGAACGGCTGCCAGGGCCAATTTCTCCACATGCGAATATTTTAGCTCAGTGGGATTTAAGGTCCTACTGAGATAATATATCACATGCTCCGCTCCGAATTCATCTTCTTGAACTAACACCATTCCAATGGTGGAATGCGAAGCTGCGAGGTATAAGAAGTAGTCCTGGTTGTAGTTGGGAGGATGCAACAACGGTGCATGGGTCAACGCGTGTTTAAGTGCATCAAAAGATTGTTGGGCAATCTCGTCCCAAAAGAATTGAACGTTCTGTTTCAACAACCGTGTAAAACCTTTAGTGACCTCGGCGTAGTTTGGGATGAATCGGCGTAAAAAGTTCGCTTTCCCTGCTAAAATTTGGAAAAATTCCATTTTTTGTTTTTTTGCTCTTAGATTTTGTTTTTTCTTAGTTTTTACTGCCCAGATTCATTAGTCCCTTGTCAAAGATCTTCACCTGAACTTGTTTCGATAGCATTGAGTGTTTTAGTGGATTTCATCGAAGTATAAGCCCTAGGGTTTGATTTTGAGTAGGTCTTGTAGTGACTTTGGCGATAGAAGTTGTCAAGCCTTAGATCTCTCTGGTTTTGTCAGCATTCTAAGAAGTTAGACCTGTCATAAAGTCTACCTGTGAGAGCAACTTACCATTGAGTTGTCTCTTGGGCCAATTTCGAAGTGCTTGTTGTTTAAGTCTTGAATTCCATTTTACAAAAAGAACAAAAAGATTTGAGTTTTGTTTTGACTAGTCTTTTGATTCTGCATTAGCTGGTCCTTGATTTTATTTTGATCAAGTAAACAACCTAGAATCATCTTTGTGAGCTTTTGCCTTGTTAGGTTTGCTTAGAGTAATTTCTCTTTTGATTTGCTTGTGAGTCAAGTTTTCATAGTTTTTGTAGCTTTTGAGATTGTTTTTTGTTAAGATAGGTTTATATGCTTTATTAAAAAGAGAAAATACAAAAACATCTCCTTTGAAAAGTTTTGTTTCAAGTAGCTTTGAAAAGTTTTGAAAGAAAAAGAGTTTTTCGTGCAAGTAAAGAGTGGTCATGTTTGTGTGTTTGAAAAGATAAAGAAAGTTGTCTTAATTAAGAAAGTTGTTTCTCTAAAATTTGCATTCTCTCAACTCTCTTAGTTAAGAATTTCATTGAAAAAGCAAAGTAGTGTAAATCATCTTAGGTGCATCTTTGTAGTGGTTTGAGTCGAGTCTACACACCATTGGTTTCACTTCCACTACCTTTTGTCTTTAAAGAAAAACCATAAAAGTAACGCTTAAAGTAAAATCGAAGTAGTAACTTTTATTTACTAGGGCTCTGAAACACCAATTTAGATCAGGCTAGTGTCTTGGAGTAGGTGAGTAATTAACTCTCCAAGACAACAAAACCAAACAAGTAGCTTATCTTGTGATAGAATAAATCCAATTGTCTCACTTGTACTCTGGGAAAGATCCTCTTAAAGGAGAAGCACGAGCTCGTGTCCGAACCAGTGAGAGGATCAATCCCCCCTCGTTGGGAACGACGCCAGACACGCACGTATTACAAACGGTAAACCTCGGATTAACCATTGTCGAGGAGCCAGGGGTCACTTGTCGGTAAACCTTGGATTATTGTCAAGGAGCCGGCAAGGGGATTGAGCTTGCTACTCTGCCCTTGCGTGCTGTCGGAGTTTAGACTGTTCCCCCAGGTGCATTTGTTGCGGTTGGTAACCTTAGTGACCATTATCTTTAGGATTCTACCGAGGTGACGGTGGAGGTAAGATCCCACTGTACCTGGAGCAGACGTCGACTAGACTCACTTGGATTTTCTCCCTGTACGATACCACTGCACGGGCTACCTTGCGCAAAAATCTCCTAAACGGTCCAGGGACCGCGACTACATAGCGCTGAAGTCTGATAGGAATATCATCCATAGTGGTCTCAGGCATATCCGCCGTCAGACGCTCTAGATCTTGCTCCAACTCAGCTAGTACCTCTGCAGCCGCCGCGTCCTGTGGGGCCGGTACCGGTGCAACTGGAAGTCTTCTCTCAAAAGGCCAGAGGTTGGCTGGGCGTTGTGGACCAACATCTGCATTTTGAAAATTTTGCTGTCAGTTTTGAGACGATATATATAAAAAACAAAAAAAAATACATAAGAGATTCTGGGTTCGATCCCTAGTGGAGTCGCCAATTTGTCACACGGAATCAGTCAAAAGTGCGGACACAACCGACCTTCCTAGAAGTCTAAGACATTCTAATGACAAACAAAACAAACTAGAGCTATCCTTCTCTAAACATGCATTATGATATGAGAAATCAAGTGTTTTGTTCTTACCTTTGTCCAAACGTTGTTGTAGAAGTCCAAGCTTTGTTGATCTGGATGAGCTCCTCCTTTTCTCCAAAACCTGCAATCACCAACAGTCAAACAATTAAATAGCACCTGATTATAACATAAAACAAAGCATATTCAACATATAGACCAAGGAGTACATGAAATAACTCACAAACAACAAGTTATTGAGAAGAATGGACCAATTTGCATTAAAGGTAATCAAAAGGAACCATTACAACCTGAGCCTTGGTGTTGTGCAAGCTCCTTCCAGGGTCCACAAGAGTCTTCCTTTACTTTGACAAAGCTCACCCACTTCCAAATAGAACAAGCAAAGATGGCAATCTCTCCTCACAAGCTTCTAAATGGGAGTCCTAATTCCTGCAGCATTTACCCTTAGAAATGTATAGCTTTCAACCTTCTCTCCTTCTGGCCCAATGCCTGCATTTATAGTGCTCAAGAGGAAGTTAATCAGGTCCACCATCAATGGGATAATCCCCTCTTTGGATGGGATAGCTCCCCTATTGATGGGATAAGTTCCTCTTTAGTAGGAGTGCATGAACCATCTGGAGGCGCTCAATACACGTCGAACAACCTTCTAGAATGCTCTAGAAATAACCACAAGTGACTTTTTAAAGATGAAACTTGCGCATTTTAACCTTTTCAGGGGGACGCACCTGCACCTTTATATACAGAGCGTCCAAAGACGCAGCTTTTGTGAACCTTGGGTGCATCCCCGCAGGTAAGGTTGAGAGAACCTGCGTCCCCAGAGATAAATACATTTTGAAAGACTTTCTCTCTTTTTTGGAGTTTGACATGGAGAGCAGAGGCATAAGACTTGCCTAAGAGGGTAGTATGACTGTTGACAGAGTCATCCTAACTGTAAATAGTCATGGTGACATTTTTTAGTGTAACATGGCTTCTAAGACAATAATGAGTATTAGTTCTATTTTTCCAAATGGAAAGATCACCTTTTTCATACTTATTTTCCTCGCATAATTTTTTTTATATTTCTTCAATATCTACTCTATAATTTTTTTTTAAAACAAAAAATGTAGCTATAGCCTTCCAATACCTACTCTAAGTAGGTACATGACTGCTTAAAAATGATGCTCTTCCACACTGTTATGGATACAATATTGTAGCTTCTTCCTTGTAAATCATCAACCCCAAATCATGCAACTTTATCAAGTATGGGTTTCTCCCTCAAATAGTATATCTGGTCGTACTCACTAATAGTTGCACAAAAAATTACAACGGTGACCCATTCAAATAGATGAATCCATTTTTGCCTTTCGTTTCTCTAGAAACCAACATCATAAATCCTGTAACATTCACCATTTATCCCATTGTCACCGATCACCTTGGAATGGTTGTTTGAATGTGTAAGGTCAATGTACACCACTAAAACAAGATTGTAAGTAGTTGTACTAGAATATCAATGCTAACATTTGGATCTAGTATATTGTGAGGTTGCTGGCATTAAATGATAGTTTGAAGAATTTACACTTTGAGACTGTTTTACCGCTCTAGAGTCTTAAGCTTCGAATGAAGACAATTTGGAGTTGAGCAAAGATGGATATAATGTAGATGGACCGAAGAACATTGACACGACTTTGCATAGGATTCTGCATAACATTAAAAATTCATTTTATAGTTCATTTGTTATCCCAACACTTATTCTATTGGAATAATCCTAAGGAAAGGAAGACCATTATTATTATCATATTAATGGCTCTCGTATGTGGCATTGATGCATTTTTTGGCTTAGTAAATATTCAAGGAAATAAAACCTACTTCATGTTCTTGGATTCAATTAAAGTGTTATTAGGGATTGATGATTGTGAAATAATTGGCATTGATGTGTAGCTATTTTAATATCTCCATGAGCCCAAAAGTAATCAATCATGTATCCCTTTGTAAAATAATCATTTTAATCTATGGGTTAGATGCTTTGAGAATAATGAAAATCGTGCTCTAGTCTATAGTAGCTAGGTTTGACCCTAGTTGCCTATGCACCTCCTCCCTTAGCATCCTGTCAGTTGTCACGCCTAATGACGACACCCCTCCTCTTGTTCCTTTTCATTCAACAATCATCCTCTCTATTGCAGTTTCTCTTAGGTCCCCTAGCCTTTATGGCCCCATTAGGCTTGTGTATTGATAGCTTTTGTAGCATCAGAGGTGTTCTAGTCTCAAAACTTTGTGAAGAGGCTAAAGCACTGGAGTTCTCCAAAACACAGAAATCGTTTCTAGAAATTCTTCCTAGATATAACTCAATTAAATTAATTGACCATCATTAAAAAATTCCTAAGTCTAACTTAGGAAAATTGGTTAATTAATAATAATTTATTGAGAAAGGTGATAATTCTTTAGAAACTCACATGGATTGACTTGGAGATGATCTCAACCATCAATTAAGTTTTAATCTTGGTCATTGGAGTACCAACTGGAGATTATAAGAATAGTTCAAGGGGTAGATGGAGAAACACACATAATAGTGAGTGAGAGCCAACAATGTGAGTTCCTTGGGCAGTTTGATCTAGCCAGCAGCAAAGTTCAAGCTAGAGAGAGGACGCAGGGATAGAGAGGGGTAGAGACAGTGATCCTCAAGAAGATTTTCTAGTTCTAGAGAGGCAAGAGAGGAGGTCAAATTATTTCTCCTAGAAACATCATAGGGCCTACACAGTTGCTTCAATGATAAATTTGATTTTGCTGAAGAGGAGGTCATTTTAGTTTCCCGAGGCCAAGAGGACATTCCAAGAGGTAGGAGAGACACTTTCACAGTCAGCACCAAGAAAGACATCTTTATTAGCATCAATGATGGATTGAGCGTGTGGCAGGTTGCGTAGAGGTGATGCAGGGCCTACACAGAGGTGACTCAGACCTTGTGCAAAGGGTTTGGACAACTTTCTTTTTAGTTGTCAATTTGAGACATGATTGCTTAGAGATGAGGCTAAATTCCCTCAGGTTATTTTCCAGTATTTCTCTTAGATTGGATAGCCAGTTTGTCATCCAATATTTTTGTACTCAAAATTCACTGCTGCATAATAATAAAACCCGTGATTGTTGCACTCATTTTCCCACATTGGGTTTTTCCAGGGACATTGGTCCAAAAATAATTGTGTCATTTTTTATGTGTGTGCTAACATTTCTCAATTCCTACTTTTTCTTCTGCATTATTTTATTTGGTGAATAAATTGCAGTGTGATTAATTTGATATTAATTCAGAAATTAAGAAACTATTAATCAATTAGAGACTTATTTCCAGTTGTTGCATTTCAAGGAATTCTCACATGGTATAAGAGCATATTTGGCAAATAGGAAGCTCAGTGGAAGAAGAGAGAAAATTATGTTGTTTAGAGGGAGCAATAGGCTGAAGTTTTTTAGGGTTGCATAGTGCCTAGCTAGGCAATACGAATTTCTGGACAAAGGTTTTGATTTTTAGTTGCAGGATGGTAGAAAAATTCGACTTTTCCAAAAGAGTGATTCCAACAAGTAGAGGGAGCAGCATCTCAGTATTTTCGTAGAGAATATTTCTTGTTTGGGCACAAAAGGGTTTTATAGCAGTTCACTAGAAAAGAATCAGTGTTGGGTGGAAGATAAAGCACACGAGGGAGATTTCTCTTAGAGGCTTTCTAGTTCATAAATCCAATATTTCCTGTAGAAAAAGGTAAATTTTTTCACTCTAGAAGGGAGTGCGAATAGAAAAGCTTGCATCCGAGGAGGAGAAAGATGTATATTTCCATTACAGGTCGAGTTTTTTCATAAATGGCCATAGTTGGTCTTAGATATCAGGATAGATTGGATGGTGCTTCCAACTATATCATCTGGAAATCCAGAATATCCTTTCTCCTAAATAAGAAAGGTTTGAAGACCTATGTAGATATGTTGTGGAAGAACCTATAGACCAGCAACAACTAATGACTTTAAGGAAAGATATGGTCAAAGAGAAGCATATGATATTAGATGGAGTCCAAGACGATATAGTCTCACACATATCTAGAAAGAAAATAGCCAAGGAAATGTGGGATGCTCTTGCAAAGCTATATCAGAATCCTTTCGAGTAGCAGAAGGTGTTCTTGAAGGAAAAGTTGTGGAATGCTAGGATGCAGAAGGATGAAGGAATAGATCCCTTTCTCACTAGAATTAAAGATATCGAGGATCAACTTTCAATTGTAGAAGAAGCACCTCAAGGTATAGAGCTTGTACATTTGGCCTTGAATAGTGTCTCTGAGGAATGGGAAATCTTCTTCCAAATAATTTTGGGACAAGACAAATTACTACGATGGGGTAGCATGTGGTCAGAACTGTAGCAGGAAGAGATGAGGTGATCTCTAGTAAAGAGCTCCATAGGTGGCAGCAAAAACAAGGGATCGAATGGTGTGAAGGAGGAAGATGATGTGGACCTTGCATCAAAGGGGAAAGAAAGAGGTCCTGGACAAGGACAAGGTTCGCAAGTCAAAAATAAGAAGAAGAAGGATTTTTCCAATATCAAGTGCTTCAGGTGTGGTGAGTTTGGCGACTATAGTACTCAGTGTCCTCAAAGGAAGAAGGACAATATGGGGAAGCAGGACCAGGAAACAACATCTGAAGAGATTGATAAACTTTCATCTAGATTAGAGGAAATTTTTTCCATGTATAAATCTATACCTCTATGAGAGAGGTGGAGCGACATGGAGTTTTAGTCCCAGATTTGCACAACGATTTAGGTAGGGTCCATTGAGGTGACACCAAATGTTGTTTCCTTGTGGATGATTACCCTTTCTATAGGGGCCCACAGCATTTAGTAGCATGAGGATCAGGATCAGATGATGCAATTAGTTCCAAAGTGATAGTTGCAGACTAGTTGCAGTCAGTTATTGAAGAGCGTAGAGAAGTATTGACAACAGTGTAGGAGGCACAGTGAAGATTCAACAACAACGTAGATTTCCTAGTAGACATTGTAGAGGCTAGTAGTAGTCAAAGACTTGGGAGAAATTTGTGGGACAAAGACATAGTTGATTCAGTATTTTGTATGCTTTTGAGTTGCAATAGTTGTAGTAATAGCATAAACATTTAATCATGAGTGTTAGTAGAGTTGCATTGGCAGTAGTACAAGATGTATAGTGCAGTGGAAACAATAGAACAAATGCATCATGGTTCAATTACAGATAGTGGAATATGAATCATAGTTAGCACAGTAGTTGATGGATAGTAGTAGGAAGCTACAATTGTCAAACATTAGCGATGTGTATGGGAGGATGATGCAGAGACAGGGTGTTGTGACAGATTGTGTAGCACTAGAGAGAACACCTTCCTCACTAAGAAGGTGTGTTATTTGTTTTAGAATCATAGGTGCTCTAGTCTCAAAAATTTGTTGAGAGGCTAAAACATGGGAGTTATCGAAAACCCATAAATTGTTTCTAGAAATTCCTCCTAGAGATAGCGAAATTAAATTAATTGACCATCATTTAAATTTTCCCTAAGTCGAACTTAGGAAAACTGGTTAATTAATAGTAATTTATTGAGAAAAGTGAAAATTCTCTAGAAACTCACATGGACTGACTTAGATATGATCTTAGCCATTGACTAAGTTTAAATCTGGGTCATTGGAGTCCCAAATGGAGATAACAAGAAGAGGTTGATGGGTAGATGGAGAAACACACATCACAGTGAGTGATAGCCAACAGTGTGAGTTCCTTGGGTATTTTGAGATATCTAGAAGCAGAGTCTGAGCCAGAGAGATGACGCAAGATTAAATAGCAGCATAGACAGTGATTCAGAAGAAGGTTTTGCAGTTCCAAAGATGCAAGAGACGAGGCTGAATTATTTCTCATGGAAGCAACATAGGGCCTATTTAGTTGCTTCAGTGAGTAGTTTGATTTTGCTGGAGAGGAGGTCGTTTCAGTTTCTAGACGTCGGGAGGATTCTCCAGGAGGTAGGAGAGACACTTTCCAAGTCAGAAGTAGGCAAGATATCTTTATTAGCATCAGTTCCAAGATGAGCATGTGGCAAGTTGTGCAAAGGTGACGCAAGGCCTGCACAGAGGGTTTGTTCAACTGACTTTTCAGTTGTCAATTTGAGCCAAGATTGCTTGGAGATGAGGGTAAATTACCTTAGATGTTTTTTCCAATATTTCTCTCAGATTTGATAGCCAGTTGGGCATCCAAATTTCTTGTACTCAAAATTCACTATTGCATAATAATAAAACCCTCAGTTGTTGCACCGCTTTTCCCACATTGGGATTTTCTAGGGACATTTGTCCAAAAATAATTGTGACATTTTTTGTGTGTGTGCTAGATTTTCTCAATTCATATTTTTTCTTCCATAGTATTTTTATTTGGTGAAGAAATTGTCATGTGATTAATTCGATATTAATTCAAAAAATTAATAAATTGTTAATTAGTTAGGAGAATTAATTCCAGTTGCTGCATTTTAAAGAATTTTCACATGCCTCCCTATAGTATGCTTCCTCATGCTATGCTGGTATCTGTTCGCATGTCTCCCCACAATTTATAAACTTTTGATCAAGTCATTGACTTTCCTAGAGTTGTATCTTTCAAAAATGGTATGATTTAATAGTCTTATGTCCATTCTTCTTGTATTCTGGTTCATGAATATCCCTCCATTTCCATTCCCATTTTCTTGGAGGCTAATGAGGAAGTATATTTCATTATATATGGTAGTTTTATTAGCTCTCCTAGAGTTTTCTCTTTCAAAAATGTCATGATTCAAGAATATTATACCCATTCTTCCAAGATTCTAGATCATTAAGCTCCCTCCATTTACATTCCCATTAGCTTGGAGGTTAACGAGGAAGTATATTCCTTAGATATGGTAGTTTGATTTTCCATTTCTTTGGGTTTGTTTGTATCTTGTAAATATTTAAGTCTGGATGGTGAAAAAGTGGCTATTGTTGATCAAGAAAATTATTTTCATGCACCCTTATGCAAAGGGCTTTTTTGTTATTGAGTTTGACAATTTTGAAGACAAGGATCTAATATTTAACTTAGGTCTATTCTTTTGGGGAAATTTTGATTTGTGCTTGAATCCTTGTTTTCCCTCCATCAATCCATTTATATATTTCTATACTCTACTGCTATTTAGGTGCAGCTTCTAAATCTATCGTTGCATCTATTGGGGTTTTCCTCTCTACGGGCCATTAGGTCTAATTTAGAAAAGTTCCATTTTGTTTCACATGAAACTCAATGGATAAGGATTGCTACTTGTATAAAATATGTGTGGAAATGGATCTAAATCTAGGGTTCCTAGTTGAAATCAATTTGACTGGAAAAAGTTTTTCCTAGATTCAAAAATTAGACAATGAGCATGTCTCCTTGAAATGTAGGGCTTGTTTTAATATATGGAATATAGTTTCTCATTGTCCAAAAGGGTAAAAAAATATTAAAAATAAATAAAAATAAAAATCAACTTTGTGGGTAGGTTCCGTTGAGAATCATCAATTATTAGGTGACATAAATATCCTCCGACTCCTCCTTCATGTCTAGTGATTCCATTTTCTCAAGAAAGAAAAAAAATATCAAGTCTCTCAATGTCCATTGAAATTAGATCTTGTAGCACAGGACTTTGGGCATGACTCCCATGGTAATTCAATCCTTTGGACAATGGAAATTTTGGAAGATCAAGCCAATGAAGATGAATCTCGATAAAAAAGAAGATTCCTCAACATAAGACACTCCAGGTCTTAATGAACTAGCAAGCACTCCACCTAATTTAACAAAGTTTTGGACAAAAGTATGGAAGAAGAGGAAGAAAACTCCAATAGAATCCAAGCCAATGGACATAAGAAGTCACATCTAAAAACCAAACTAATCATGATTTATTTTTATTTATTATTGTATAACCAGTTCACAAGAATATATTCATGTTAGAAATGTTAGAATGTAGCTCTTTTAAGTATTTGGAAACTAAGTCAACTACATTATTCTTATCTTGGTTGATGATATCTAAGTTATACCCACTTGCCTCACAATTTTAGGAAGATGGAATTTTTTATGTACCCCATAATGATTTTGTAGATTATGTTCAATACTAACTCCCTACTTACAATTGAAAAAAAAAGTATTATTTTCAATCTCTCCACAATACATGACCAAAAAGTCCATCTCCATATGTAGAAGAATAGTCATGAACCTATTGTGATTAAAATTTTAATCACGATATGGTAAACAAGGTTTTATATGATGTTTTTTCCACTTTATAATAATAAAAACTAAAGATTTGTGAAAAAATTAACACTTCAGTAAATTAAAAAAGAAAATAAAAGAGGGAGCATAGATCTACAACAGAAATAAACTTCTTCAAAAGGGGATGAAACCCCATCATGAATTTCCTCAGGAAACACCTCACCTTCGAACACTTGATATCCTTATTTAAAAATTTTGATCACCTCTGTGCTCTATTCTCTATAGACATGATTGGATCAAATTTTCTTGAACCTGCTTGCTATCAATTTGTGTTGATCACCCATTTTTTTTAAGTGAATATTCAAATTTTGACCAATTCCTTTCATCCATTGGATTTTCAAATTGAAATCTCCCAAAATATGTATGAGAGAAGTCTTTTTCCCACTATTTCTCAATCTCAAGGCCATTAGATCAACATAGTTATTAAAATTGGCCCTAAGGGTTGTCTTCATCTTGATTACATGAGATTATGAAAAGTGAAGAGAACATATAGCACTACAAGTACCTTAACTACCTTGATTTGAGCCATCAAATAATCCTCTTGCCTCTTCCTTGTTTATATTCTAACATCTATCTTTTAATTTTTGTGGCACTAGCATTAGCAATATTATTGGTGAATAAACACCTTCATGTAACAAAAAAATAATACAATCTCTTCTTAATTCACGGTGTAAATTAAACTCTTAACATGTGTTCTCGTTACTACTTAAGAGACACAAAATTTCAAGCGGGTTGACTTGTAGAATGCCTAAATATATATTCAATGTATATTAGTTCCTAGTAAAAATGATAAATGCATTACTTTTTATTTTTTCTTCTCAGAAACTATCCAAGAAAATCCAACTAAAGGGATCACATCATATCAGCTTATTAGCATAACCTAACCCTGAGTGCGTCAAGGATAATTTACCGCATGACCTCCCATTATCAAGGTTCTTTAGCGATGGGTACTCGACCAATTGAGCTAACCCTCAGGACTAAAAATGATATATGTATTTATTATCAAACCCTCGATAATTAATATATTAATAGGCACTATTCCTTATAGGCATGACTATTCATTGTGTGCCTCCCATTTAATGCTATATAAAAAATCACATTTATTTGTTGTAATCATCACTTTCATGTCAATTGATAATATCTTATCCTTCACGGATCAATTGGGCATGTCCCTCTTCCTATAATTTATGATGCCTCCTTTGACAATATTTCTAGGTACGACGCAACAACATACATATATTCTCAAATAAAAAAACTCTATTTTTTATAGTTTTTGAGAAATTAATCATAATATAAAATTGGTTGGTCTACAAAACCTCTCTCAAAGTTCCCAATGTTTTCAACCTCCTATCAATATGAACCTAGACAAAATACTTAAATACAATTTTTTGAGTTATGACAACCCCCAATTGAGCTATACGCCATTCAAAAAGACAAAAAACATGTTCTTTCCTTAATAGGCTTTATCTCCAACATTTTTTTCCCACTATCTTAGAGGTTTTCATAAACATATTATCAAAAAATAAAGTAAACATGCTTAGGGAGACACCCTCCCCCTTGAATTCTTGAGCTTCTAGGACTCCTTGCAAATAAAAGGCTTCTTTAGACAACTTATGATATTTTTCACTAAATTCCATGTGTACATGAGTGAATGAAAGCTTAAGAAAAATTATAAATTCATTCTTTAATCTTATCCATGACTGTGTTAAGTGCCACATTCTTTATCTTGGATATATCACTTTGAAATCCACCTATACTTGGAGTCTTCTTATCCTTGAATACAAAGAAAATTTCAAGAGAAAGCATAAGGAATATATCTCTAATCTGATATTGGACCCTTCTCCTACTACAACTATGAAATTTGTAAATATATTTTCATATCTGAATGGTATTCCACCTACTCCACATTTATCCAACGTCCCTTGATAAGATTCGTCAAAGAAACTCGATGCCACGTATTTGGAATATTCATTTTCATTTAAGATTCATTGTTGTTTTTACTTCTACTAGTTTATGACAACCTTCATAAGAAAAATTGATTTGTTGGATGAACTCTATGGAAGGAATTCCCTTTCCTTGAAATCTCATGGAGTTTCTTACTAACCACAGTCCCCACCAAACATAGCGAGGAAGTGCTTTATGATCTACTACTAACTTTTCTTTATATCATCTTTTATAGCATGCATCCAAAGTGTCACCTCTCCTTTTTACACATACACATATTAGTTTTACTACTTCATTCCCTACCTATTTGCATAAGGACAATACACAAATAAATGTTTTACACTATCTTCATGTTTCTTACACTTAATACACCAAGTTGGCCCATGCAAATTTCTTTTGAGACCATTATCTTAGGTAAGGATTTTAATAGGCATTGCTAGCCAAAGGAATATTGTAGTTTTGACAAGGCATCCTAACTTATATTTTCCCACAACCATTTCTTATTACCTACATCTTCCTTGTCCATTTATGTTTCATATCCTAAGTTATCTATATATACCCCTAAATTTTTATTCTTTATCAATTTTAATTCATCATCATCATTCTTTATTTTTATGGAATTATGTTTCAAACTATGAATGAATTGTTTCCATTATATAGCTTGCATTGATTGTATATTTAGCTAGATTCTAGATTTCCATCCTTGGCTCCACACAAATTCATGTCTAGAACACTTGCATCTACTAGCTTAAAAATATTTTGGTTATGAAGGGATTCTATTATATGTTCAAAAAAACCTATAATTTGTATACTAAACCACCAAGGGGTTTTCCCCAATTCCTCTTTGGTTCCCTCTACCCACTTTCCATGCTATCTACTTGTCAATCAAATCAAAGACTCTTATTGATGCTTTCATAGCACACCACTAAATTTCATTCTTTATCTTCCAATGTAGTCCTCAATAGGTTCAAAATATAATGATTTGACCTTCATTACTCTTCCAAACAACCCCTCATTATGGAACAACCTTTGAATGCTCTTAATTGCTAAAGCCTTCCCAAGCATATAGATGTTCTTGAGCTACAATTCATCATTTTCCTTCGTTCTACTAATTGTACTCCACTTAACTATACAAACCTATCGTTTTCCCTCTCCCTTGTCAATAAGGAGATAAATTATTTATTTCTAATATTTTTCAATATCTTTTTTGGAATATGTGTTAAATACATCTAATAGATAGGAATAATTTTATAGACTAATTTTACCAATGCCAACTTTCCACCTCAATATAACAACCTATAGCACCAATATATAACATTGTCTTCAATTTTCTTGTATAAACACATCTAGTCAATGAACTTGTAGTCATTTTGATTTAGATGAAACCCGAAGGATTTGATCCTTTTATCTAAAGGAGCATAGGAGTGAACCATTAATTGAGAAATATCCCTTTACATTTCCTCCTCCAATCAATTAAAAAACATGAAGGATTTGTGGAAAATGACTTCCATCCCAATTGCTTTACAATATATGTCCAAATATCATTGAGCTTATTGACCTCCTTTACCAAGCCTGCATGAAAACTAATTACGTCCTTTACAAACATTAGTGTTGGGTAAATTATATGCATAAATCCCAGACATTAAATCATCAACCCTGGGGCTTATAAGCTTCAAGATGCAAGTAAATGAAATGTAGGATGAGAGCCTACTTTACCCTATGCTAACAACTAGTGCCATTAAACTATTCTTAAACAAAAATTATGGGAAATGAACACTAAGGAAAGAATGATAGGAAGGAAAATAATTTGTTGTAAATTCCATGGAGATGTCTTGTACATTGGGTTGATGACAAGGCTACTTGTATAGTTCCAATCACATTCTTTCAATGAGATCAACTATAATTGTTCCTACAATTCAAGAGAGAGTATTGTCTTTCCTAGTGACCTTTAGTGGGGGGGATTTCCTCTATAGAGGACGAATGCATTAAAAAAAATATCAATACAAGGAAATTTATATCTATAGTTGAACTAGATAATTAAGTACAAATGAAAATAGCACAACACATGTTAGAGGATGGGAACCCAAACCTAGCACACACTGTGAGAAAGCTTACAAACTGAGTATTTCAAGCTAGAAACAGAATATCACCAATTGAATATTATGAGATGAAAATGGGAGATTACAAATATCCAAGCATGGATTCCACTCCATCTTACAATAATCCCTCGTGCACTTTCATTTCCAAACTTCTCCTCTCTTATATTGTTGTATATATACATAGGAGAGAAATGGAGTGAATCAAAATTGATTCATTCAAATCAATGCTATCTAGGCATAACTAATTTACAAGGTATTTGATTTTTCAAGTTTAATGGCTCTTGATTGTAGAAGTAACCTGGGATCTTAATACAATTTATTTCACATAGTATGAAAATGTTGAGAATAGGTTGATTTAGTTTCCTTTGTTGGTTGGGCACACATGTTTGTCTAAAACATTGAAGAAGAGGGTCACAACTATAAATTTGGAAAAACCCATATAAGAAGAGCATACATATCTCCTAGATCCTTCAATATTTTCGAAAACTTCCAGTGAGTTAAATGGGCGTATTCTAAAAAAAACCATGTTCCATAATTTTGAGTTTTTCCTTAATTTGCATGAAAATTGAGGCGGAATTTGAATATTTGTCTAGAACTCTTGCTAATTTTGGTTTAAACTATTGTTCCTTAGTTGGATTTCCACATGTGTAACCTAGCATGAACTAATAAAAAAAAACATATTGGGATATTTTCATCAAAACCCATGTTTTATATTTTCTAAATTCATCTCCATCAGCTTATAAATCAGTTGGGAAGATCATTGTGGAAAGTGAATTGAACTAAACTAAGAACATGTGACATTAGAAAGATTAGTCTGAATTCTTCCTAAACCATTTAAAGCAAAGGAAATTACAAATATTAATAATTTTTTACTCATTAAGCTTGTTAAGCACATAAGTATGGAAGGAGACCAACTAACAATGTAAAATACATTAATTTTTCTATCCAACATCTCCTCAACGCCTAAAGGTTGGCATGACCTCATGCCAAATGGAGTAGGAAATTGAACAAACCCACAACAGAAATCTATTTCCTACCATGTTTTATTGTGCAAATAAATCCATTGATTACGGAAGTAATTCCATATGCTTATAGTAGAGCCCAACTTATTCATTGTTTCTTCTATAACATGATTCAACATAAACTCTTATAATACCTTCCTTCCTTATACATCCGGGTGCCTTATAACAACATTCTCTAGATGTGGATTTGAAACAGTCTAGTCAAATGTTTCTTCCTCTTCTAAATCTTCTTCTCATGAAATCACAATATTTCTCTTTGACAGGCAGCTCTCGACCTCTTATGAGCCTTAGTTTCTCCGCACCCTAATCATTGTTGGCATTATGATTCAAGTGTTGTCTTTGATGGCAACTCACTCAGAGGATGGTACAGGTGCTCAGAGGTTGGTACAAGTGATGACATCTTAATCAGAAGACAGATCTCAGTACAGCATGCCAAGGAAGCTCATACACGCCGTTTCGTTAAGCCCAAGTCGCGTGTACACGCTAGTTCGATTCATAAAAAGCCTAGTTTGATTCATAAAAAGCGCGTGTATGTGGAAAGGTTCCTTTGGTCCATGGTGGTTAGTCCTTGGAAGTTGTGCCTATGATTTCGGACCATTGTGTCTCGACGGGCGTGTCGATCCCTAGTTTTGAAGTTGATGGTATTGTGTTACTATGGTTTTGGCTCTTGGTATTGAGCTAGGCCTAAGACTATATAAGGAGAAGAAGATCATTAGGCAAAATCATCTTTTGACAAGGGCTTGAATATCTAAGAGTGAAAGAGATCTGATTTGCAGGTGCTGGGTTGCTTGATCTAAGCTAAGGAGAGATCACATTGGTTGATGGAAGACTAGATCTAAGGATAGATCGGGATCTAATGGTTTGAAATGCACTATCATGATATGGTTGATTATGCTTATTTCTAGATCTGCATATTGTCGCAATGCTATGTTCTGGGTCTAACTAATGTCTGGTACAGCTGCAAATTGAGAAAGTTTATTTTTAGATCTGTACGCAGGTTGGCTTCGGTAAAAGTGCGTGTATACGCGGGTTTGGCTCCTTGAAGTAGCGTATATCTTTTGAAGCTTGTTTTTGGGTTTACAGTGGGGTCTGACAGTTATTGCAGAGTTCTGTAGTCTGCTCTGTGTTCTGGTAACTGGTGATTGACAGGGTTCAGTGGTTCAGTGATTCAGAGTTTGGTTGTTTTATGCTTCAATGATCTGTTATGGAAATTGAATGAATTGTGGTCTTCAGATTGTAATGTTGTGCTTCAGGAATATTCAAGTCTGAAAATGTATGAAAGGTGATACCTGAAGAAAAGAAGATTGTAGGTCAGCACCTACGTACTAGTATCTTGGCTAGTACAAGAACAAAGGGGGTTGGAGCTCCCTTCCAAGGAAGTTTGGAGAACGAGAGAAGGTTGTAGCCTTCTGCAGGTTGTAGCCTGCGTACTGGTATAAGGCTGCACCAGTACAAAAGATTGTAAACTGAAGTTTCTTAAAGAAAGATAGAGATAACTTGCAGCAGGTGGTTTTCACCCACATTGGGTTTCCACCTTATATCTTGGTGTTCATGTGTGTGGCTTTTGATCCGTTCTGTTATACTGCATCTGCTTACTGTTAATGTGCTGAATAATGTCCTGATGAACTTAACTGAAGAATAAACTAACTAAGTTATGAGTTTTCTGCTTATACGCTGTTTTATTTAGTCACAGTAGCGTGTACACGCTGTTTTACTTAACTGAAGTAGCGTATATGTTTCTGAGCATTGAAAAGGTTTGATTGATCTGATAATACTGATTCACCCCCCCCTCTCAGTATTATTTCCAACAATTGGTATCGGAGCGGGTCCTTCAGGGAAGCTTGATCGCTTGAAGGTAGATCATTCATCATGAGCAACTACGAGAAAGAAGCATCAATCAGGCCACCGGTTTTTGATGGAACAAATTTCAATTATTGGAAGGTAAGAGTTACTGCATATCTTCAATCTCTTGGTACAGAAGTTTGGAACATTGTAGAAACAGGCTATGCTTTTCCTTCAGCTACTCCTACAGATCCAGCTGAGAAAAAGACATATGAAACAAATGCAAAAGCAGTCAGTACTCTATTAGGAAGTATATCCCAAACAGAATTCATGAAGGTCATGCACTTCAAATCAGCAAAAGAGATATGGGACAAAATGATCACTAGCTATGAAGGAGATGAACAGGTAAAGGAAGCTAAACTTCAAACTCTCAGGATTCAATATGAGACTCTCAAGATGTATAATGATGAAAGTGTGGCAAATTATTTTCTTCGGGTAGACGAGATTGTTAATTGTATGAAAAATTTGGGTGAAGAAATAAAAGAGACTATAGTAGTTTCAAAGATTCTAAGATCATTATCCCCCAAGTTTGAATCTAAAGTATCTGCAATAGAAGAAAAGGAAAATCTCAAAGTTCTCACTATGTCTCAGTTACATGGAATTCTAACTGCTTATGAAATGAGAAAGGGAGGTCCATCAGACAGAAGGGAAGCTGCTTTTAAGGCATCAGGAAAAGAAGATTACTATGAGGCAAGCCATGTTCCAGAAGAAGAGGAAGAAGAATCAAATTTTGTCAGAAATCTTCAAAGGGGTGCTGGAAGGTTCAGAGGTAAGCTACCTTTCAAATGCTTTGCTTGTGGAAGAGTAGGTCATTATGCTGCAAAATGTCCTAATAAAGATAAAGGAAAAGAACCTGCTAGATGGAATAAGAAACAAAGTGCAAATAAGAAAAGCTACTACACCCATGAAGATAGTGATGGCTTATCAAACAGTGATGAAGATGAACAAGGTAATAAATATAAGCTATTAATGGCATTTGAAGATGATGATTATGAGGATGCTGTAGATGTGGATAATCTCTATAATGAAATTACTAGACTCAAGAGATGCATAGAAGAAAAGAGTGTGATCATTGATACTTTGCAATTTCAAATTGATGAAAAGGAAAAACATCTTGAAAAACTAGAAGGTGAAATTGTTGGTCTCAGAAAAGAAATTGAGAAAACAAAAGCTATTAATCTTAAGTTTGTCAAAGGATCTGAAACTTTGGATGAGATTATCAATGTGCAGCGGTCTCCTCTAAACAAGACAGGTTTGGGCTATAATGGAGAAACCTCTAAAGCATCCACCTCAAAGAGTTATCTTGATGCAGCAAGAAGAAATGAGCAGAAGAACAATGAAGATAATCAGGTAAAGCAGGGACGAATTACAAACAGAAACTATCAGGGACAATCCTTCTTAAGGGTGAACAAAAGCTACAACCAACCACAGGTAAAATCTTCTCAGTTTGGCACAAGAATAGATGAAAATAGAAATTACAATCAGTTGGCTGGTAGATTCAATAACCGCAGAAGCTTCTTCAATGGACAATGCTTTTCTTGCCATAACTTTGGTCACAAAGCAGCTCAATGTGTTGCATATAAAACAATCATGACTAGGGAAGCTCAAAAACAAAGAAGTATGACAGGGATTACAAAGAGGACCTATAACAACTTTTCGGTTCTTGAAAATGAAGTTGAATGTTCTATTTGCAATAATTTTGGTCATAAAGAATCTGAATGCAGGAGCAGGTTTCAGGAGAAAAAGGAACAAGCCACGAGCACCAAAAAATGGAGAATAAAAGAACCTCAGACAGAAAGATGTGGGATAGCGTTTTATGCAGAAGGACAGGAAAATCTATGGTACATTGACAGTGGATGTTCGAAACATATGACAGGTGATAAAGAAAAACTTGAATCTTATTCTACTTTAGAAAAGGGAAAGAAAGTTTCTTTTGGAAATGATACTCCTGCAACTATAAAAGGAAAAGGTATTGCTCCTTTGAAAGAAAAGGTCAAGGCTGGAAATGTTTTGTATGTTGATGGATTGAAGCATAATCTTCTAAGTGTCAGTCAGATGTGTGATCAAAAAACCGAGGTTATTTTCAGATCGAATGGATGTCTTGTTCGTGATCTTGATACAGGTAAAACAGTTCTCAAAGGCAAAAGAACTCCAAATAATCTGTACATATTTGAAGAAGGACAACAACAATGCTATCTTAGCAAGGATGAAGAGCACTGGCTATGGCATCGAAGGTTGGGACATCTAAGCTTCTCACAAATAAGAAAAGCATGCAAATATCAGGCAGTTCGCGATCTTCCAGATATCAAAATTCCAGACAACACTATATGCAAATCTTGTCAGTTTGGAAAGCAAACCAGAACTAACTTTCCAGAAAAGGAAGGATCAGCTAGCTTGCCTCTTGAGCTAGTCCATACAGATGTATGTGGTCCATTTAGGAAAAGGACACCTCGAGGAGAAGAATATCTGATATTATTCATTGATGATTTCTCAAGGTTTGTTTGGTTAGGGCTTATGAAGCACAAAGATGAAGCATTCGAAAAATTCAAATCCTTCAAAGCATTGGCTGAAAATGAATCAGGACACAAAATTAAGTGCCTCAGATCTGACAGAGGTGGGGAGTTCACATCAAATGAATTTTTCGATTTCTGCGATGAACATGGGATAAGAAGAGAATTCTCTACAGCTAGAACTCCTCAGCAAAATGGGGTTGTGGAAAGAATGAACAGAACTATCCAACAAATGGCTCGTGCTATGCTCGATGAATCAGGTACTCCTGCAACCTTCTGGGGTGAAGCTGCACATGCTGCTGTTATCATTCTTAACAAAACAAATGTCCGAGTAAACAGCACTCAAACACCTCATGAGCTTTGGAGTGGTAAAACTCCTTCCGTGAAGCATTTCAAAATCTTTGGGAGCAAATGTTATATTAAGAATACTGATGAGCAACTTGGCAAACTTGAACCTAGAGCAGATGAGGGCATTCTTCTTGGTTATTCTCCACATAGCAAAGCATACAAGTGCTACAATAAAAGACTTGGCAGAATTGTTGACAGTATTGATATAGTGGTTGATGAGAAGGGATATATTCCTAGGCAAGTTCATCATGAAGACATTGAAGAAGATGAAGGTTACTCTCAAAGGCGAAATGATGAAGAAGAAGAACCTCAAGAAGAAGAAGAATCTCAAGAAGAACCAGAGGAGCAAACAAGAATAGAAGAGAAGACTCCATCCAGATATGTCCAAAAGAATCATCCAGAAACTCAGATTGTGGGGCAGAAAGAAGCAGGAGTACAAACAAGAAGGACACTTGCAGAAGCTTCAAGCTACTTGGCTCTACTCTCCTCCATTGAACCACAAAATGTGAAAGAAGCATGCAAAGATGAATGTTGGGTCAAAGCAATGGATGAAGAACTTGAGCAAATCGAAAGGAACAACACTTGGGAATTAGTTCCTAGACCAAAAGATAAGAATGTAATAGGAACAAAATGGGTCTTCAAGAATAAGTTAAATGAAAATGGAGAAGTAATTAGAAACAAGGCCAGACTTGTTTGTAAAGGGTATGCACAGCAAGAAGGAATAGATTTTGAAGAGACCTTTGCTCCTGTGGCAAGACTAGAGGCCATCCGAATGTTCCTTGCTCTCTCAAGCTTTCAAAACTTCAAGGTATTTCAAATGGACGTGAAATCAGCCTTCCTAAATGGAGACTTAGAAGAAGAAGTATATATTGAGCAGCCAGATGGGTTCATTCTTGGAAATGATCCAAACCTTGTATGCAGATTGAAAAAGGCACTCTATGGGCTCAAACAAGCTCCAAGGGCTTGGTACTATCGGTTGGACAAATATCTTCACCAACAAGGCTTTTCAAAAGGATCAGCAGATAGCAATCTCTATATAAAAGTTGAAAATAACAAATTGCTAATCCTTGTTGTTTATGTAGATGATATTATTTTTGGCAGCAATGAAGAGACCATGAGTCAAAACTTTGCCTTGGTTATGCAGAAAGAATTCGAAATGTCACTTCTTGGAGAATTGACATATTTTCTTGGATTGCAAATCCAACAAAATGAAGGAGGTATCTTCTTGTCTCAAACCAAATACCTCAAGCAGATCTTGAAGAAGTATGGCATGGAAGAGTCAAAGCCAGTATGTACACCCATGGTTACAGGATGCAGCCTCAGTGCAAATGATGAATCAGCAGCAGTTCACCAACCCACTTATAGATCCATGATTGGGAGTTTGCTTTATTTGACAGGTACCCGACCAGATATTACACATGCAGTAGGAATGGTTGGAAGATTTCAAGCCAACCCAAAGGAAACTCATCTTCAGGCAGTCAAAAGAATCTTCAAATATCTTCAAGGGACCCAAAACTATGGCTTATGGTATCCTAGAAATACTGATCTCACTCTTCATGCTTACACAGATGCAGATTGGGCTGGAAGTGTGGATGATAGGAAAAGCACAAGTGGAGGTGCTTTCTTCATGGGTTCCAGATTAGTATCTTGGTTCAGCAAGAAACAAAGTTCGATTGCCTTATCTACAGCTGAAGCAGAATATGTGGCTGCAGCATCTTGTTGCACACAACTTCTTTGGATGATGCAGACCTTGCAGGACTTTCAAATCACTTGCACTCCACCTGTCTCTATCTTATGTGATAATACAAGTGCAATCAGCATTTCAAAGAATCCTGTCATGCACTCAAAGACCAAGCACATACCAATCAAGTACCATTTTCTTCGGGAACAAGTGCTTGAGCAGAAGGTCAAATTGGAGTATGTTCCTTCTAAGGAGCAAGTTGCTGATATTCTCACAAAACCACTGCCCAGGGAAACTTTTGAATATCTCAGACAAAAGCTGGGAGTAGTTGATGCTTCATCCTGTTGTTGAAGATTGTTTGTTCTACAGAAAAATTGGTATACGCAGGTTACGGAAGGGATATGAGTGTATACACGCGGATTCATGTCGGGTAAGTCGCGTGTATTCTGGACGCTTGTTGCAGAAAGAATATCCGCGTACATACGCTGTTTTATACAGGATAAAACGCGTATATGAAGTTCTGAACAGCAAGGGAAAACTCTGAAGTTCTGAACAGCAATAGGAATGTCAGAATTCTTCACGCACAGTTTCAGGGAGTGCAACAGGCACAGGTTCAGGGGGAGCAGCTCAAAAGTCTCATAAAGCATTGTTGGCATTCAGATGTTTTGGTTGTTGGTTTCAGGAGAAGGAGCTCAGAAAGAAATTCTGGTTGCTGATCTAACAAGCTGTTTATCTGATGCTGCTGGTGTCTTTCCTAAGTCTTGGTCTAGATCTGTTGTCTCTATGTCATGTATCTCTCTTGTCATATCTCTTTTATGGTGTCAAGGTCATGTAACGGCCTATGTTGGTTTCCCCACTATGCCTGGGATGAATGCTGTAATATAATTGGTTGTTTCTGATATGTCCCCTCTTGGTAGGGAGTATGGATATATGTATTGAGTCTTTTGGTGATAGGAAGGTCCCTTATGGTGTATAAATCTTGGTTCTTGTTGAAAAACATCTTTTTCAGATCTGGCCTACTATCAGGGGGAGCACGAGTCAGCACAGCCAAGCAGAGGTATCAGCATGTCCTCAGGGGGAGCACAGCCCTTTGCTCTTGATGTCAAAGGGGGAGAGTGACTTGGTGTGGTGGTTGCCATCAAGTCCAAAGGGGGAGATTGTTGGCATTATGATTCAAGTGTTGTCTTTGATGGCAACTCACTCAGAGGATGGTACAGGTGCTCAGAGGTTGGTACAAGTGATGACATCTTAATCAGAAGACAGATCTCAGTACAGCATGCCAAGGAAGCTCATACACGCCATTTCGTTAAGCCCAAGTCGCGTGTACACGCTAGTTCGATTCATAAAAAGCCTAGTTCGATTCATAAAAAGCGCGTGTATGTGGAAAGGTTCCTTTGGTCCATGGTGGTTAGTCCTTGGAAGTTGTGCCTATGATTTCGGACCATTGTGTCTCGACGGGCGTGTCGATCCCTAGTTTTGAAGTTGATGGTATTGTGTTACTATGGTTTTGGCTCTTGGTATTGAGCTAGGCCTAAGACTATATAAGGAGAAGAAGATCATTAGGCAAAATCATCTTTTGACAAGGGCTTGAATATCTAAGAGTGAAAGAGATCTGATTTGCAGGTGCTGGGTTGCTTGATCTAAGCCAAGGAGAGATCACATTGGTTGATGGAAGACTAGATCTAAGGATAGATCGGGATCTAATGGTTTGAAATGCACTATCATGATATGGTTGATTATGCTTATTTCTAGATCTGCATATTGTCGCAATGCTATGTTCTGGGTCTAACTAATGTCTGGTACAGCTGCAAATTGAGAAAGTTTATTTTTAGATCTGTACGCAGGTTGGCTTCGGTAAAAGTGCGTGTATACGCGGGTTTGGCTCCTTGAAGTAGCGTATATCTTTTGAAGCTTGTTTTTGGGTTTACAGTGGGGTCTGACAGTTATTGCAGAGTTCTGTAGTCTGCTCTGTGTTCTGGTAACTGGTGATTGACAGGGTTCAGTGGTTCAGTGATTCAGAGTTTGGTTGTTTTATGCTTCAATGATCTGTTATGGAAATTGAATGAATTGTGGTCTTCAGATTGTAATGTTGTGCTTCAGGAATATTCAAGTCTGAAAATGTATGAAAGGTGATACCTGAAGAAAAGAAGATTGTAGGTCAGCACCTACGTACTAGTATCTTGGCTAGTACAAGAACAAAGGGGGTTGGAGCTCCCTTCCAAGGAAGTTTGGAGAACGAGAGAAGGTTGTAGCCTTCTGCAGGTTGTAGCCTGCGTACTGGTATAAGGCTGCACCAGTACAAAAGATTGTAAACTGAAGTTTCTTAAAGAAAGATAGAGATAACTTGCAGCAGGTGGTTTTCACCCACATTGGGTTTCCACCTTATATCTTGGTGTTCATGTGTGTGGCTTTTGATCCGTTCTGTTATACTGCATCTGCTTACTGTTAATGTGCTGAATAATGTCCTGATGAACTTAACTGAAGAATAAACTAACTAAGTTATGAGTTTTCTGCTTATACGCTGTTTTATTTAGTCACAGTAGCGTGTACACGCTGTTTTACTTAACTGAAGTAGCGTATATGTTTCTGAGCATTGAAAAGGTTTGATTGATCTGATAATACTGATTCACCCCCCCCTCTCAGTATTATTTCCAACAATCATCCTCTTCACCAACCATCATTTGACACTCATTTCTAATCCTAATAGATTCTCCTTGTTCATCATGTGATCCAATTTTAGAATATTCACTATATTCAGAGTCTTCATAATATTGGTCATCAAATTCTTGATCATCATAATCCATGGCAAAATTTTCCCCATATGGTTCAAGATCACCACTCCACTCAACAACATATTCATTGGAATCAACGCTTTCACTAGCTATAGAAATCACAATTCCATCATTAGAATGCTCTTTAATAGAATAGTCATATTTATAATCATTATGCTTCATCAAAACACACTTATGCTCCTTATTAATTGATTTTACCAGCACTCTGAGAATGTTCATAACATTGATAAGCATCTTCACATACATTTTCCAATATTTTATTATCAGTGCCTGATTCTTATGTACCACTGCCACATACCTCTGATGTTGTAACTTCATTAGGTTTTTTTCTTGTGGAATGGAGGATGTGGTTGACCTTACTGGAATATCATACAACATTTTTATCATACTTTTCTCATTACTTTTGCTCAAGAGTTTGCAATCTGGTTCCCATCAACCACCCAATACTTTTTCACTGCTATTAATATTTTTTTTCAGGAATATGAGGTTCGTCTTCATGATACACCATATTACCATCCCATATAATACCATCTAACACCTTTTTCACCCTCCTCAAAACATCAATATTGTCTCAAAGTATGACTTCAAAAAATATAATCCATCTCTAAAATAATGCCTTCTATGTTACACCTATCTTGGTACATGTTGAAGACTCCATTTGCAAGAATTAGATCATATGTCCTTGGATATGTTGAGAAATCTTCACAGCCGTCATGATAAATTCCAATAAAGCCTCTCTTATATATCACACAAAGTGTGTTTTCTTTTGTAATGATTGGGAAAACATTCATAACCCAAGCTTTCTTTGGCGTAAGTGTTGTTGTGAATCCACTAAGACCTACATTCATGTCCATAACATTATGATATCTAATCACTCCAATATATTTGTTGATTCTTTTGTAGGCCTTCATGTGCTTCTTCCACAACTATGTATCAGAATTATATGACTTAGTTATAACACTTAATAATGAACCATTGAGAAATTTAGGAGGAACAACATTAAGGCACTTTGGGAACTTTTCCAAAATCCCTCCAGCCATTTTACTAGCATCATTTACTTTAGGCATTCACATAGTGCATCTTTCCATTCTCTTATACCAAGAATCATCTAGATTAACTAATTCACAGGAAAGAGGTGAATTAATAGTATCATGGCTTCTAGGAAAACAATGAGTATTAGTTCTCTTTTTCCAAATGGAAAGATCACCTTTTTCATACTTATTTTCCTCACATAATTTTTTTTATATTTCTTCCATATCTACTCTATAATTTTTTTAAAACAAAAAATGTAGCTATAGCCTTCCAATACCTACTCTAAATAGGTATAGGGTCACTTAAAAATGATTCTCTTCCAACTGTTATGGATACAATATTGTAGCTTATTCCTCGTAAATCATCAACCCCAATCATGCAACTTTATCAAGTATGGGTTTCTCCCTCAAATAGTATATCTGGTCGTACTCAGTAATAGTTGCACAAAAAATTACAACAGTGACCCATTCAAATAGATGGATCCATTTTTGCCTTTCGTTTCTCTGGAAACCAACATCATAAAGCCTATAACATTCACCATGTATTCCATTGTCACCGATCGCCTTGGACTGGTTGTTTCAATGTGGAAGGTCAGCATACACCACTAAAACAAGATTATAAGTAGTTGTTAGAATATCAATGTCGACATTTGGATCTAGTATATTGTGAGGTTGCTAGCATTAAATGATAATTTGAAGAATTTACACTTTGGGACTATTTTACTGCTCTCGAGTCTTAAGTTTCGAATGAAGACAAGTAGGATTTGAGCAAAGATGGATATAATATAGATGGACCGAAGAACATTGACACGACTTTGCATGGGATTCTGCATAACGTTGACAAAGCATTTTATAGTTCAGTTGTTATCCCAACAATTATTCTATTAGAATAATCCTAAGGAAAGGAAGACCATTATTATTATCATATTAATGGCTATCATATGTGGCATTGATGCATTTGTTGGCTTAGTAAATATTCAAGGAAATGAAACCTACTTCATGTTCTTGGAGTCAATTAAAGTGTTATCGGGGCTTGATGATTGTGAAATAATTGGCGTTGATGTGTAGCTATTTAAATATCTCCATGAGCCCAGATTTTTAAATCCCTGTTGGGATCAAGGGTAGACAGATTTTTCACCATTTGTCTCTCATGACACCAAACGGACTGAATAGTATTCTTGCAACTCTTGTTGTATGTACTCTAGAATAAAGAACATCCTCCAAAAGGCTTTCTTCACATAATTCTTTCAAGTAACTAATGTCATATTTATCAGCAGCTCTCAATAAAGCTATCCTATGGTTCCAAAAGTCATCATGTTTAATACCTCCATAGATGTAGCTTATAAGGGCCATGCAAGCTTCCACAAATATGTATTCAGTATTAATCATTGACGATTATTTCTCTTTGACATCATGTAAGAACATGCTCTAAAAAACAGGGGATTGTGCTACTAAAACAACCCGATGAGCTCTAAGAGTACCATTATAAATATTAATAGTTTCATATGTGTAAATACCATCAACTAACATACGAGAAAGGAATTTTAATGCACCCTTAATTGATTGACATTGCATTGCTCCTTCATTTCCATATTGAACAAGCTTTTACATCATTCATTGTAGCAATTTTCTCGTCCAAAAACTCCACATCAATTATAAACCATCCATGAAAGCTAGAATCAATAGGCCACACAAAATCTCATTGATGAGGAGAAATTTATCATGGATTGGTGATGTCCAAGGTCATTCACTTACTCCTGCATTGAATATGCAAAGCACAAATGTTGCAATTAAAGGTTTTTTTATATAAATGAGACCAGGCTTTAGAAAAATATGAATATGTAGATACATGTTTTTCTCTATTGAAAAGTGACAATTCCATATTCAAACTTTGAAGGCATCAGACCTTCAGTAAGAGAGGGAGCCCAAGCTTTCAATCCTCTATGAGAAAGTCTCCATATAATTTTTAAGATTCAACAAACCTTTGGATATATATATATATATTTACAAGATTTTCTATGTGACCAAAATCCACAAAATTAAATTTTAACCTTCAAAGTGCCATTTCTTGAAGTTCACTAAGAAATTCTAAGCTCTGTAGATTTATACCAATTTTCCACCTACAATCAAATTATATAATAGATTAAATGCAAATATTTATCTGGCTAGTTCTTCTATGGTTAAATGCATTTGACAAAGCCAAAACATGCTATGGAACAACATGCACCATGTTCGTATCTGAAAAGGAATTGATATCTAGAAATATGTATTTATAAAAAATAACGCCTACCAAAAGAATGTCCCCATTTTGAACATGCCTCAGCCTAGGAGCACCCTTTCTCACAATAAACTCATTGATTTGATTTGTGGTTGTATTCTTAGAAAAACTATAAGTATGTTTGTAACTGTATTGTTCCCAATCTATTGTTTTTGGCCATCTAACATCCAACCACCTTCACCTATGTTGTTGTTGTATTCAAAGAGCTTGCATCCCTACCATAGTTGATTTCATTCAAAACCCAACATGCCATAATATCAATTCTAACTAAATCTTATAGGTATGTTTCCTTTTGATCCTCACTTCCACACATTGAAATTGTAAGCATCGCCAAGCATGTATGCACCATCATAAATTTAAAACATCTAACATCTACCCTTGCAAGTTTAATCATTTCCAGAGAAATCCCAATAATAGATAGACTAGGGCAACCATATCCCTCAATGGCTCCTTGAGCCACTTTAATGTTTGATCACTGGACATGAGAAGAAGAGGATATTTGTTTTGAAAAAAAGATGGTCTTGTTGATGTACTTGTGTGGAATCCTTGGGAAAAGGAAACTAAAGTAATGGTGCAACAACTGAATCCATGTAAGGAATGGGAGTAGTAGTGGGAAATGATGGGTTTATAAGATAGGATGGGTAAATGCAAGGACTACATTTATAGATTTCTGTTGTCGTGGTAGATAGTATATAATATAAAATAACAAGCTTAAATTGTTGTTTTTATAATAAACTTACTTTATCTTTAAATAAATTAAAAAGATTAGAAAAAAATTTACCTCAAGTTACCTTACTTTTTTGGATTCGATACTTACATATATGAAGGCTAGATCTAGGCATGTGCAAGCGAATTTGAATCAAAACATACTTTTGAACTGCTTGGAGTCGATAATAGAAAATGTTGTTGCTAGCAAGGTCGTCTACTACCTTTGAGATGTTTGTTGGCTATAAATTGTCTGCATATTTTCACTTATGCTACTATAAGAACAAAGATCTCCCTCTAGTTGCTTTTCCAAGTATTGGTATTCCCAACTTATTCAAGAAAAATATAAAAAAGTTGTTGCACTATACGTTAAGTTGAGTCAATAACTACATGCAACATTTATTGCATTTTATTGTTCTACCATCCTACCCTACTTGAGAAATGAGATATTTTTCAAGTATAGGAGTATTTCCAATGAAGCCATGTGTGTAAGAAATTTATAAGCATACTCATATCCAAACATGAAATATGTACCTCAATGGTTTTCCAAACATGAGAGGCCAGGAGATCTTGTAGACATGATGTTAAGAATTGTCCAAGGATGGAGTGATATTGTTGTTGGATGATAGTTTGGAACCAAGTTTTGATGCAACCTCTATCTCTTTGCCTCTCCTTAATTATCATGCCATGAATTTCTTTCAAAATTTGATCATCACATCCAGGAATGCACAAAGGATTTGGGAACAAACATGCCAAAATTATTCAATTTATGGCTCAAGTGGTTTCTACTCATTGGATGTGTTCCATGATTCTTGGATCTGCTCTAAATGTTGATTGGGACAATTATAAAAGTCTTATAAGTTATCCTCTTGTGGTACATGGATTGTTTTATCTTCTACGGACTCACCCTTGGTGACTATTCTAGAGTGTGGATAGGGATTGGAAAATATCCTTGAAAGCATATCTCCTCTTTTTCTCAGCAAGTGCTTAAGCATATTTACAGTTTTTTGGTTGGTCTACTAATCCATGTCTTGCACATGGGGTATTTACAAACTAGAATAACTATTCTAAGAAAATAGATGAAATATTTCACGCCATACAAAACAAATTCTGAAGCAAAGCATGTATTTTTGAAAATCATGCTACTAAGGCCTTGTTGTCACCAAGTTGTCTATTGATAGGAGAAATGTTACCCTTTTCATGTAGCACTCTAAAGAAAACATACTTTCATAAAGACAATAATCCAACATGGCGACGCTTTGGTGAAACCCCAACTAAAGTGGACATTGCAAGCTAGGGCCCATTTTCAAATATTTTGAAACAAGGGCATCTTTGTGTCTTACAGTTTCTCCTCCCCCAAGTCACAAGTGTTGGAAAAACAAGAAAAATACCAATTCTCTAATCCCCTTTTAGCATCTCCCTATAAACGACGCCAAAAATGATAGTTAAATTATATGCATAAATCCCAAACATTAAATCATCAACCGGGGGCTCGTGATATTCGATATGCAAGTACAGGAAATACAGGATTAGATCCTATTCTAGCCTCTGCTAATAAATAATGGCATAAAACTATTCTTAAACACAAACTATAGGAAATGAACACTAAGGAATTAATGCAAGGAAGAAAAACAATTTGTTATAAAATCCACACAGGTGTCTTGTAAATTGGGCTAATGGCAGGGATACTCTTATAGTGCCAATTGCATTCTTTCACTAAGATCAACTATAAGATTTATTTCAATTCAAGAGAGAGTATTGCCTTGCTTAATGACCTTCAATGGGGGGACTACCTCTATAGAGGATGAATGCATAAAAAGAATTATTGATACAAGGAAATTTTGAACTACATTTGAACTTTCTAACTAAGAACAAATGAAAATATCACAATGCATGTTAAATGATGGGGGCTCTGCCAAACCTAGCACATACTCTAAGAAAGCTTACAAACTAAGTGAGTACTTCAAGCTAGAGACATAATATCACTAATAGAATATTATGAGATGAAAATGGGAGATTACAAATATCCAAGCATGGATTCCACTCCCTCTTACAATAATCATCTTACACCTTGATTCCCAAACTTCTCCTCTCTTCTATGTTTGTATATATATAGAGGAGAGAAATGGAGTGAATCAAAACTAATCCTTCAAATCAGCATTGTCTAGGCATAATTGTTTATAAGATATTTGATTTCTCGTGTTTAATGGATATTTGTTGCATAAATAAACCAATATATCATTACAATTGATTTCAAATAACATAAAAATGTTGAGAATAGGTTGATTTAGTCTCCTTTATTGGATGGGCGCACATGTTTGTCTATAACATTTAATAAGAGGGCCGCAATTATAAATCTAGGCAAATCCATATTATAAAAGCATGCGTATATCCCAGATCCTTCAATATTTTAGAAAACCACAGATTTTCAGTTAAATGGGTGTGTTTTTCAAAAAACCCATGTTCTAGAATTTTGAGATTCGCCTTCATTTGCATGCAAATTGAGGCAGAAGTTGACTGACTATCTAAAACTCTTGCTACTTTCATGTTGAAATAGTGTTCCTAATCTATAGGTCCATATGTGTGACCTAGCCATGAAAAAATAAACACAAAAACATTTTGGGGGTATTTTCATCAAAACCTATGTCTTAGATTTTCTAAATTCATCTCCAATATCTAAGAAATCGTGTGGGAATATCATTGTTGAAAGTGAATTGAACTGAACTAAGAACATCTATCATCAGAAATATTAGTCTAAATCCTTCCTAAATCATTAAAAATAAAATAAATTATAACTATTAACAACATTTTACTCATTAATCTTGTTAAGCACATAAGTATGGGTGAATGTGGTAATCGGTATGGTAAACGAATGCAAGGATAAGATAAAAAGGAGACCAATTGACAATGTAAAACACGTTAATTTTTCTATCCAATAAGGAGATGACTCAAACTAATGTATCCTCATACTTTTATACCTTTTATAGACCCATCCCTCTTTTGTTTTGATATTGGTCTACTCAACCCTTCTACTACCAAAAGAGATAGAGAAGGAGAGATGAGACAACATTGCATAAGTTCTCTAGATGCATAATAAATCTTTGAGGGAGAATCATTAATAAAGACAACAAAATATGTTGAGGATAAACATCCCTTAATCCAATTTACTAATGAACTGTCAACCAAATATGAGTTTGCAACAACCTTAAATACATCCATAACACTTTAACATAAGCTTTTACTAAAAAAAAAAATTAAACCATTGCAAGTATCTTAACTACTTTTATGAAATGCATACCTTCTTGATGTGAACCAAAAAATTTAAAGAATTTGTATGTTGAAGAGGAATCCAAGTTATTCCTAAAAAATAAACCCTTATAATACTTTCTTCAACCTTGTTTTCCAAAATCGATGTGATAAATTTATAGATTGAGTTACACAAAGAAATGGTCGATATTAATCAAAGGATTCTAGGGAATTCTTATTTGTAAATGTTGTAATAAAGGTTGCATTAGGAGACCCCAAATCTTTTCATTAAATCTCATATTCTTCTATTACTCTCAAAAAATCCCCCTTCGACATGTCAACTATCTAACAATCTACACCATAACTTTTGGCCCTTTTAAATAATTTCAGGCTATTTTTAATTCTTCCTTGGAAACTACAATCCCTAAGTCCTCATTCTATTTCTCATCTATCAACCTAGTGAAAATTGGTACTACCATCATAACTTCAACAATATTGTTTCTACAAAAGAGCAAAAGAGAAACAATATTGTTGAAGTTATGATGGTAGAAACAATATTGCTCCTATACCAATAGGTGTCATATTTCATGATTAACTTGATGGGCTATGTAATATGTTCATACCTTTACTTGTTGCAAAGGTTTTCCATATTGTCAAAAAATCAAAAAATTAAAAAAATGTAAAGAGGGTATACCCTAAAAGAAAAATCAAAGGGTGAAAAGAACAAGATGGTAAAAAAAGTGAAAGAAAATGAACCCCACCAAAAGAAAGACCAAGGAAAGTGTGCAAGTCTAAATGCCACTACTTTTTACTCCTATGTAATAAATAAATTGTGTGCAACTTGTCACCTATGCCACAATTGATGAACAGTCAAACAGCTTAAGCTTGGCTAGTTCATATTTTCAATTTCATGTTTTATAGATAGAGAATAAAATCTTACCAAACTATTTAATCTTGCCAGATAAGTAAATAGGTAGAGTGAATATAAGGAGCTCAATAGTTTAATCTAAGCCCTTGGATGTAATAAGGTTAGACTTAGATAGATATCTACATGTAAAAGAAAAGAAAAGTTTTTATAAGGTTTTGCTAGTGTAAGTGCACCCAAATAAAGAAGAAAAAATGTTAGGTTAAAGTAGGTAGGGTAGGTAGATGATGTTGTAGAATTACATGTGATGGATAGTGACTCTAAATGTGTTAATTTTCACTTTCATCACAAGTGCAAGGCAGACATTACACTGGAAGCATTTCAAGAAAGACAAGGTCAAATTATTAACTCCCCTTCTCATCTTTCCCTAAATTTTCACTAATTCCCCCTAAGTACTAAGGCATTTGAAAATTAGAGGGGCTCAGAGCATTTCTTTGACTTCTGGAGGGACCAGACCCTCGGCCCAATAATTTAAAAGCTTAAGTACTTAAAATCATCCATAAAGTCATTCATTTACTTTCATAAGTATTTTCCTAAGTAAAATCCTATTTTACTTAGGTAAATTGAAATAAATCTTCATAAAAACCCTTTTATACACTTTAGCCTAAGTCAATATGTTATATGATGAAATATATTCGGAAACATTGTACTTAGCGCTTTTTCCATTCATTTGATCATATTAACTTTTAACTTTTATTATATAATTCCCAAATAAAAGAAAATTACCCTTTTCCCGTATTATTTAAATATATTAAAAAAACCCAAAAAGTCTATATATCTCGCCCTGATGGTTAATTATAACCATAATATGTTTTAAACTGGGATTAATTAACTAACCTGTAGTTAATTAAGAACCCGACCCAACCACCATTTAATGAGGATTAATTAGTCATCAGGACTAATTAATAACTCTCCCTGACCTATCATACTGCCCCCGATATAATTAACTAATACTTAATTATGTTGGGTCCGCCGCTGTTAAACCTCGCTGTATCGCGCCTCCCGTCAGCCGTCCAATCGCACTCTCCAGATCTGACAGCCTTAATCAATATCACACACCCCTTAGTGATCGTGCGTTAGTGGATGATCACTAAGTGGTTTTCTCCTCGTACCTCTGCCATGCGTCAAGCGATCTATGGAATCGCTAGCTCCCGGCTAAATACCACCCGTCCCCAAAAGCGGTGTGATGAAACCACTTACCGCTTTCCATATACGACAAAACGTCATTTCTTTCCCGGCGCACGTCATCCGCCCGAAAACCAAAAACCTCGCCAACCTTGACTTTGTTAATAAAACAAATGAATGTCATTTTCATTGTTTTTACCATATACTAGTGTTCCCATGCAAAGAACGTCGAGGTCAACTGTCAAAGATTTCCAACCGCCACCTTGCTAAGAAATTTGCAGCCGACGCAACCCAGAACCTGTTAGCTACTGCCTGTACCCGTTTTTACATTGTTCTCTCCCCAAACATAGGGATTTATCCAATTTCCACCAAAACCCTGCAAATTCATGTTTTACACTGCAATTCCACATAAAAGGCCAAAATTTACTGCAGATTCAGTCTTTGTCTCACCATATAAGTTCCCAAACCTGTGAATTTGTCCATTTTTCACTGAAAACCCAAATTCCTTTCTGAATCCACAAGAACCAGAAATGGAAACCCCTGTGGCTTTGTCTGTTGCACCCATGAATGCCCCTCATAAAGATTTGAACTATCTACCTCTTGCGGATAAAGACTTTCAGATAAAAGACTTATCCACTGATAAAAACCACCTTAAAGTCTTTTTCCAAAGTAGGGATAACTATCTGAATGGATTTGACATCCTAGGACTATGGGAATCTAACCTTCCCATGTATTTTCTCCCCTTAGTCCATGTTTTCCCTGATATAATCCACCATTGCTAGGCCAGTTATGACCCTAACCTCAGAGAAGTTATGTCTCCAAGTCAAATAGTCCTCTTTCCAATAACTGCTCAATCCATCAATGAAATGTCGCAATTCCACTCTAGTCAAGCTCTCACTCCCATTTCCATGGGATATTTACTTGAGAAATCCACTCAATTGTCTCAATTAGAACTAAAACGCATCTGTCAGACTTTCATGTCACCAAAGCATCAGCCTGATGGCCCACCTCCTTACATGCAAACCTTCTTTACAGATATGGGCCAACTCATAATTGATATGATATCTTTGATTACGGGATTCAACACTAGTGAGTTTTTTGATGAGATAACCCTAGTGTTGTTGTCAATTTTCACTCCTGGACAGCCCCTTGCCATCAAATATGACTATGCTTCCTACATTGCTAATAAGATTCATGACCAGTTCTTAAGACTGGACAATGAAGGAGTTTTCAAATACACCACTTTCATATATAATCTTATGCTATATTATTAGTCAGAGAACTTCCCCTTCCCTGTCATGAAACTTGACACCAGAAGAAATTCAAGGTCTGTAATCTTCTGGTCTGCAGTCTTCCATAGTTCCTTTGAAACCCCTTACTCCTACAATGAATTCATTAACCTATTTGTTCACCCAGCAACCACCTTATTGATAGGAGTTTCCCATCCAAGGATCAATGGTGATATGAAGAATATCCTTCAGCTCTCCAAGCAATACAAAATAGGTGATTGGTACCTATACAAGAACCATACAGAAATCAGGATATATGGGTGTGAACTCTGCCCTTTTAAGCTACCAAAGTATGTTCCAATGGGGCTCTTTGCATTGGAATATTTCAGGAAAATGATAAATTCAGACCTGGTCCAATTTTATAATGCTAAGAAGAAAGCTCAGCTTAGAATTAAGAATTAGTTAGGCCCTTTTGTCTGTAACAATAGGGGTGCATGGGAAGAAGCAGAAAGAATTTTATAAGATCACCTTAAGTTAAAAAAGAGTTTTGGGTTGGTACCATATGACCCTAATAGCTTTATATGTGATAGTGATAGAAGAATTAATAACAGGTTGTCACCATACATTTATCATAGGATTCCAGAGATTGAACAATTTGCAAATATGGATGAATGGGTGGAAGGGACCCTAGTAGAAAAAGATAGTGAATAGGTCAATATTGAAAATGTTATGAGAGATCTTGAGAAAAGACTTGACCTGGATTCTTTTGGGTAGGTACAAAGATCGGGGATTAGTCCCTCCTCAGCTAGAACCTCTCAGCAACATTCACAGGAAACCAACACACCAACCACAGGAACATCCAAAGGCAAGGAACTAGAAACCAGTACACAGGCCACAAATCAATCTACAATGTCTAAGCAGCTTGAAACTTCCAAAGAATAGGCCCAAATGCAGACTCCTCCCACTCAGGGCAATGCGGGGGAACCTCCAATCTTTCAAACTCCTCTAAATGAGGAAAGAAATAAAAAGAGAGATAGGGAAACAACTACCCTTGCCAATAGACCTTTAGGACAGCCTGGTACCAAAAGGTAAAGGCTAAATCCACTTTCAGAGAAAGAATATGTTGAAGAGACTACAAATAGTCAGAGGAGAGAAGAAGTAGATATCCATCAAACTTTCCTAGTATGTGGGACATCTACTAGCTCAAAAAGAAAGGAGATAGAGAGACAACAAAGTGCAGAGGTATCATCCTTTAGACCACCAATGAATGACACTTTAGAAATAAAAAAGACATCTATAGATATAAAAGCCAGAAATGGTCCATTAGGCTTCAGGTCTATAATCAATATTTGAAAATGGCTCCCTCAAATCAAAATAGATTGATGTCAGCCTATGAAATCAAGGAAGGTAAGATGATCATGAGTTATTTCAAGCCTAAAGTGCAATAGCCTCAAATAGCAGCAGACTATCTTAGAACCAATTTTGAAGTCATGGCAAAGGATATTCATCCTTTGGTTCAGATTGAACTGCACAAACAAACTGGAGAAATGATTTATTCCACATTGACTAGCAAGGCTATGATAGCCCAAAGGCTAGAAAATTCTTTGGATAACACAACTACCCAACTACATTTGGAAAAAGCTTCTTCCCAGGCCAAAGATAACAGAATAAAGTCTTTAGAAGAAATAATTATTGGATTGGGTCATGATCCCAAATATGTAAAGGCTACAGAAGCATTAATAAAAAAGAAAGATGAAGATATTGTTGCCTTGAGGAAGCAGCTAAAGCTTCCCCCTTCAAGGCATCCACAGACTGTTGAGATCATAAAGCAAAAATCTGAAGAAGAGCTGATGGATTTTCTCTTAAAACTTACTGAACGATTGAATGAGACTGAGCAAGAACTTGAAAAAGCATTGAAGGACAAGCAGGGAGAGTCGACCTCTCAACCTCCCAATGTGATACCCGTAGTCTCAAGTGCAGTCCCTTCAACTCTTGGAGCAGCTCTGGCACCAAACATTCCAGCAGTTACAACAGAGGTGGTTACAGGTACAACAACAGCAGGAGTAGCACAGGATAATACTGTCAATTTGAGCACAGAGGAACTAATAAAATCAATGGAGGACATGAAACTGCAAGTTTCAGAGCTTAAAAAGGTATGAACAGTATGCCAACTTAGAACAGAGGTATGATCTCTCAAAGATAAATGTTGCATAAAAGACAAGAGAGATTAAAGGGCCAGACAACAAAGTGAAATCATTAGAAAAGGATCTCACATTTGAGAGACCTCTGACAGAAATTAAGAAAATTCTTTGGGCCAACATCACTCAATCAATAAATGATGTTTGGCCATCAATCCAAATATTTTTTTAGCAAATTGATTTAGTAAATCTAGCTCAAGAAGAAGTTCAAAATGCAAGGGCAGAGTTAGGAAATATGCCTGAGGAAGCTAGCAGGCTCATACAATTTTTGAATACCAAAAATAAGTACCAGCTTGAAGAGCTAGGCATTTCAGATAGGACAAGAACAATTTTAGAAGTCAAAAGAGTTTTTACTAAAAGGACTCTCATGCAAAATTTAGAAAGAAGGTGCCATGACATGCAGGAAGAAATTAATTCTTTCATGATGAGATTTGATATTTTGTAGAGTAAAGGGTTTCCAAGTCCTTTAGTTATCAATGATAAACTAATGAGGCATATAGACTATGTGGAGAAATTGAATCAATATGTAGGCAACCAGGCAGGTCCATCAACAAGTGCATCAGTAGAAAAAGCATTACCTATAGGTAGAGTTCTCTATGACAGTCTAGAGAACTTATTCTATGTCGAGCATGAGATAAAGCACTTGTTTCCAATTCAGCCTACCTTTTTCAAGTACATAGAAATTGATGAGACCTTGAGAAATCTTCAAAGAACCAGAATACCAGAAGCACAATGGTGGCAAGAAATGTTAGAAATTTTGTAAAATTATCCTTGGTAAAATGTAAATTTTGGTTATTTACTATAGTAAGTAATAGTAAAAGGATAAACAGAGGTCAAAAAAGTCGAAGAGTATCAAAATAGGTAAAGAGTATCAGTAAAAATAGGGCAGCCAACACAAAATTACCAAAGAAGACAGCAGCAAGCCAAATCATAGGGCCTGCCTCCAACACACTCACAAGAATAGGAATAGCTCAACATCAGCTTACCTTTTCTCCTATCTACGAGACCATTTGTCTATATTTTCTTGTAACTTATTCATAGTCATCCTAGAATATATCTCACTCTATTATGAGATATTTTTTGTAAATATTTTGTATAAATACTCCCTCAATTGGAGTATTGAGGGTGGATTCTTAGACATTGTTGTAATACTGATTATCTTGGAATAAAGTGTTGTTGGACAAAATTTTGTATGGTTAGCTGGATGAAGAATTGATGCAGAGGACTTTTCACAGGATTCCTGAGTCAGACACCAGATCAATAAGTCTTCTATTATCTCATGTTTTAAATTTTTCTTGTTTATTATATCATCTGTGTTTCATATCTGAATGATAAACGAAAAAGAATAATTCAGAAATTGCTTGAGTGCAATATGTTTTCAATCGTTGTTGTTCTTAATGTTTTCCTCTATAACTGGCATAAACAATGAATTCTTAATTGCTCCTGCTTCCTAGTTTATTCATTTTTATTATTTAGTAAAGAATACTTAATTGCTCTTTATTGATAATCATTCAAGTTCCCCCTTTCAAACATGATGAAGGATTCTTAATTTCCCTTCATCCCCTTTGAGTCCATTCCATCTTTTTAAAGTCTTTATTTGTTCCCTGCTTTACTATCTTGCCCTGTGAAACCATCCCTTGTTAAGAAACCAAATCCAGTTATGCTATCTTCTTTGACTCCATTAGCCCAATGGCCTAAACTACTTAGTTTTACCCCTCTACTATTGAATTCCACCACCCAAACTCAATCAAAACCCCTAAACTTCATAACTAGCATAATATCTTTCAAAACAAAGATAAAACTTAAAGAGAGAGCCCTCTCTGGGTATAGATTGGCTAGATTCTATACCTAAAAGTTGGTTTGTGGATACCTCAGACCCCTTTCCTCTTCCCAACAACTTCAAGGAAAATTTGAGTGATAACAGGCCCTAGCGGAGCATAGAGTTCAAGGTGTGACTCATATTTTATTAAGTTGTATTTTAAGTTCCTTAAGGAAATCTAGCCTTGTAGCATGTGTCTCTAACACCTGGATACACCAATCGTTGGTAGGTCAATATGGACTTCGACATATCCCATATTTGAGAAAATTTGCAACATCCATATCCTCCCAGAGCCTACATCACACGCGAGGTAGATCTTTGGAAAATTAATTATAACATGCAGATATCAACAAACAAGGGATATAGGCATAAGTTCCTTTGCCGTTAAGGCTTCAGTCCTTACCATAGTCACATGGAAAATTCAAGTCAAGCCCAGGTGCCATAGGGCTAACTAAAAGCTAAGTTTGTGTGCCTAAATTAAGATCAATTGGGGGGACTTATACTTTGATTGTGAACAAGTTTTATTCAACTCATGAGGAGCATTATTTACGCTAAAATTGAGATTTAGATAAGCTCCTGATTGCTACAGAAGGAAATTTCGAGGACCAGTGAAGGAAAACCCAAATTTGATAGAAAGAGGCATTTAACACTACATCATGTGGTATCATAGTAGTAAAATCTCTATATTTCCTTAGAGTTGATAAGAAAAATTTAGAGAAGACTTTCCAAGTAGCTATTATGAGTATGCCACCCAAGATAGGATGCAAAAAAAGAAGTAGGATGGATGAGGACTTAATGCAGGAACTAAGGCACATCCATGCAAGAATTGGAGCCTTAGAGATAGCCCAGTGAACAAAACCTCATTTGGGAGACATCAACGATAGCAAAGATACAAGTTCATAAGAGTATATGGAAGGATCTTCGGGAAGAGAACAAACAAAGGAACAACTGATAAAGATGGTCACTGAATTAGGGTCCAGGTTGAAAAATGGAGATGTCATTGTATGATGAAAATCTAAATTTTGAAGAGTTGCTCAATTAGATCAACTCATTAGATAAGTATTTCAACTATGAAGATGTGGAGGATGACCAAAAGGTCAAATATGTAGTGAGCCGACAAAGGGGACACATAGTATTATGGTGGGATGAGGTATAAGAAGATCAAAGGAGGAAGGAAAAGGAAAAGATTAAGAGTTGCAGCAAAATGGTGGCCAAGTTTAAGATAAAATTAATGCCCAAGGATCATTAATTTAATTTGTTCAAATAGCTAAAAAACCTAAGGCATAAATCCATGACAAGTGAAAGAGTATTTTGAAGAATTTTATAGGCTAAATACTACAGTAGGCCACATAGAGGAAGATGTTGAGAAGGTGGACAGGTATATAAATGGCCTGAGTTATGATATCCAAGATGAAATTGGTCTCTTTCCTTTGAATACAGTGGAGGATTCCTATCAAGTAGCATTAAGAGTAGAAGAAAAATTGGTTAGAAAACAAAGCCAAAGGAGTAGAGGAAGGAGTCTCGTCAGAGGAAGAGGGCCTTCTAGCAGAGGAAGATTTCAGGCTCCAAGAGAAGACATAGGGAGATCCAGTAGCCAATCTCCTAAAGGAGGAGAAGAAAGGGGTAGAGGATTTTTCTCAAGAGCAGAGGCAAAGGAAGAGAAATTAGGTGTTATATAAGTTGAAAAACATGGCATATGTCATGGCCTACCCTGAGAACAAGTCAGCAAATCAAAGAGGAGAAAATATTGCAGAATCTAAGGATGAGACAACAAAGACATAGGTAAAAGAAATACTCCTAAAATGGGTGAGCCATTTATGTTGAAGAGAATCTTAATTAAAGCCAAGAAGGAACCCCATGGACCAACGCAGAGGAAAAGTATGTTTAAGACAATATGTAAGTCTAAAGGGAAATGTTGCAAAATGGTAATTGAGAGTGGTAGCACTAACAAACTAGTCTCTATGGATATGGTGTAGAAGTTAGGCTAGCATAGAATGGTGCATCCTATTGCATACCAAGTGTCTTAGCTGCATAAAGGGCATCATTTTTTGGTAAGTGAACAAAGTAAAGTCAAATTCTAGATTGGTAGCTACAAAGATGAAATTTTGTGTGAAAATATGCATATGGATATCTATCATTTCTTGTTAGGAATATCATGGCAATATGACATGGGAATTGTTCATGATGGAAGGAGAAATACTTACACCTTTGAAACTAACAATTGCAGACATTTGTTGCTTCCTCTAGAATAAAAGGGAGTCAAAGAGGAAGCAAGCCCAAGTGTGTTGATGATAAGTGGGAAAGAATTGCTTCAAGAAGTCAAGAAGAAAGAAGAGGTACATTTTGTTTTAATTGGTAATCCTAGATTTGTCCTTACAAAACACAATTTTGAATAATTCCTTACTGAAATTCAAGCATTATTAGATGAGTTTGTTGACATCATTGTGGATGAGTTTCCAAATTCCTTACCACCTATAAGGAGCATCAATCACCACATAGACTTGATTTCATGTGCAAGGCTACCAAATAAAGCAACCTATAGGATGACATCCAAGGACAATGAAGAGATGGCTCAGGAATTGTTTAATAAAGGAATGATTAGCGAGAGTCTAAGCCCTTGCATTGTACCAATAGTATTGAGTCCAAATAAGGATGGAGGTTGGAGAATATGTACACACTCTATAGCAATAAACAAGATAACATTAAGGTACATATTTTATTCAATCTAATGGATTGTTTGAGTGGTGAAAATTTATTTTTTTAAATGGATTTAAAAAGTGGATATCATCAAATTAGGATGAGAGAGGGAGATGAATGGAACACTGCCTTCAAGACTAATGATGGTTTAGATGAGTGGTCGGTTATGCATTTTGGCTTGACCAATGCACTCAGTAAATTCATGAGACTCATGTATGAAGTCATTAAGGATTTTATTGGAAATTTTGTAATTGTATGTTTGGATAATAGTACTATGTTTAGTAAAACTAGGGAATAACATTTGAGGTTCTTGAAGTTGGTGTTGAAGAGGTTGTAGCATGAAAAACTTTGGATAAAATTAAAGAAATTTTCCTTCATGAAAATAGAGTTAATCTACCTGGGTCTTATAATATCTCTAGAAAGACTAAATATGGAACCAAAAAAGGTGAAAGATACCAAGAATGGCCTACCCCAAGGAATGTTCATGAGGTAAGAATCTTTCATGGGTTGGTTATCTTTTATAGAACTTTATTCGAAATTTCAGCCATATATTTGCACCTATCGTTGAGAACATTAAAAGGGAACAACAACCATTTAAATGGATTGTTACAACTAATAGAGCATTTGAATTATTAAAGGAAAAGATAACAGAGCAACTGATTTTAGATTAGCAAGTAGAATGGCCATTAGTGTTGTTCTAAGTCAAGAGGATAACATTATTGCTTATTTTAATGAGAATTTGAGTGAAACCAAATAGAAATTCTCCACTTACGTTAAATAAATTTCTATAGTGACACTAGCACTAAAAAAATGGAGGCATTATCTCGTGCCTAGGGAGTTTATTTTATATAATGACAAACATGATTTGCAGTTTATAACCAGACATGACAAGTTAAACCATAATCATGCCAAGTGGGTTGAGTTCATGCAAAGTCTTACTTTTTTTATTAAACATATTAGCGGGAATTTTGACAAGTTTGCATATGCTTTGAACAGGAGGTGTTTGATTTTGCAAGAATTCCAAGTGGGTATTTTGGGATTTGAACATCTCAAAGAAATGTACAAGGAGGAAAAGTACTTTATAGAATCCTATGAAGCATGCAAGAACCCAGCTTTTAGAGATAAAACTCCTTGGATTGAATATATGATTCAAGAGGGACTGTTGTTTAAGGGAAGCCAATTGTGCATTCTTAAGGGTTTAATGAGAGACAATCTGCTAAAGGAAAAACACAATGGAGGCTTAGTTTGCCACTTTGGCCATGATAAAACATATGTTCATCTAAGTTATTTTTATTATCAGTCAGGTATGAGTATTGATGTTCAGAAATTTGTAGAAAAATGTAGAATTTGTCAATATGCTAAGGGAAGAAAGAAAACATAATGTTGGGTTATATCAGCCATTGTCTATAGCAAACAAACCATGGGAAACCATTAGAATGGATTTTTTTCTAGGTTTTTCTAAAACTCAAAGAAAGAATGATTCCGTTTTTTAGTAATGGACCAATTCTCAAAGATGGCACACTTTATATCATGTTCAAAAACCAATGATGCCACCCACATTGAAAACTTAATTTTCAGAGAAATCATGAGATTGCATGGGCTACTTAGAACTATAGTTTCATATTGAGACACAAAATTCATTGGGCACTTTTGAAGGAATTTTTGGAAGAAGCTTGGTGTCAACCTATTATATAGCTCAGCATATCATCCTCAAACAGATGAACAAACTGAAGTAGTTAACAGAAGCTTGGAAATTTTTTGAGGAGCTTGGTAAATGAACATACAAGTTAGTGGGAACAAGTTCTCCCATGGCTTGAATTTTCTTGCAATGATTCTCCTAACAAGAGAATAGGAAGGACCCCATTCCAAATTGTATATGGTGTGCACCCTAGAGGCATTACTGAACTTAGGAACTTGGGGCAAGAGGAATTGAGAAGTGTTGATGCAGAGGAATTTACCACAATAATGCAAGATTTACATGAACAAGTTAAGGAATAGTTTCATAATAGTATCCACAATTATAAGCAGAAGGTGGACCTTAAGAAAACAAAATTAAATTTTGAAGTTGGGGATATCGTACTAGCACATTTAAGGAAAGAGAGATTTCCAATAATTGAATAATAACAAATTGAAGTTGAAAAAGATAGGACCTTGTAAAATCTTGAGGAAGTTTTCAGCCAATGCTTATGGGATTGAATTGCCACCTAATATTGGAATTTATCATATATCTAATGTTGTAAACTTGTATACCTATAGAAACCCTAAAGCAAAAGATGGATAAATTCCAAAGAGGATTCAGTGGAAGAACCAGTTACCTACAACCTAGAAGTTATAGATGGAGATGATCCTTGACTAGAAGCTTGTCAAAAGGACCAGGAAGAAGGATCATTATGAATATTTGTTCAAATGGAAAGGACTCCCAAGACAAGATGCAACTTGGATGAATGTTATAGAGATCTAGAAGCATGATGAAGCTGTGAAATATCTCATGGACAGGAGTCCATGAAAAACATTTTGTTTTGCGAGGGTTTGATATAGGAGAATCCTAGTAAACTTTTATTTTTCCCCATCCAGGAAATTCCTTGAAGATATTTTCTATGAATATATATGTTCCATTTTTCTTATGTTTCCCTTATGGTATAGTTGCACCTAATTAGTTAGTAGAGGGGTTCTTCAGAAAGCTCAGATGTAACTTCAGGGGAGGTGCTACTAGCAAGCGACCCCCCATTCTATTATAAGATATATCTTCTTCCTTTATAAATAACCAACATAGATCCATCTTAAGCATGGATCTAACATGAGGCGAGAGGAATCAAATTTATTTAGGTGAAAACTTATTTTAGAGTGGAAAAAACAATGTGTAATTTTTTTGAATATTTTTTTGTTTAAATTGTATTTTTGAATGTCATAGAAATTACATAATATGTTTATTGATCCATTTTATCAACACACATTAAACTGAAATTCATTTCTTTTCTATTTAGAGAATATTTTATTTTTATTTCAAAAAGGATTGACCTACTTACATTGCTTTCACACTCCACTGTAGAATGAGCCTCTAGGCTCAAAAACATGTAATCTGCAGTCCCCACAAGGCATGAGCTAGAGCTAGGGAAATTTCTTTGAGGGTACCAGTCAAACTCTGTAACGTTCTCGTTTTGATAAGTTACATGCATTTTTATTTCTTTGGAGAGTGATTGTGTAGTAATAGTTTGTGTTCATAATCATTTGTGTCTGTGTAGTAATCATTTTATTAAGTTTTATTTTAACTACCTTTAATTAAATCCATCCTTGTAACATTCGGGCCTTGCCACATACAACTCTAACACCTGGATCACCAATTATTAGAAGTTCAATCCAAACCTAAAGCTATCTGAGCTTTGAGAAAATATACAACACTTGGATCCTCCTGAACCTTGAATCACACAAGAGGTGGATATTTTGAAATTTAATTATGATGGGAAATGCCAATAAACAAGGATTATAGGCATAACTTCCTTTGGTGTTAATCCTTCGGTCTTGATCACAGTCACATGGAATATTTTGAGTCAGGCCCAGCTGCTACGGGGCTAACTAAAAGTTGTTTGTGCACTCAAATTAAGAGAGATTGGGGGACTTCCACTTTGACTCTGAATTGAGTTTTATTCAACTCATGAGGTGTGTTATTTGTGCTAAACTTGTGATTGATCTAATCCCTTGAGCTACGAAAGACAGTAGCAGGGATCAATGAGGGAAAACCCAAATTTGATTTTAAGAGGTGTTTAATGTTGCACCATTTTAAATATTGACTATGGTGGGGGATTCAAATAAGTCGCATGGTAAATAATTATTCCCCTTAATGATAACTTAGGGGCATTATCAATATCTAGGGAAAACAAGAAGCACATAAACTCATTGGCATTAAATATTTTTCATGTATATAGTAGATATTTTTCCAACCAAGCCACACTATTAAAAGTGCGGGATATTTTCATGAATAGAAGGGCCCATAATCAATCCATACCATGATAAGTCTAACGAATATTAAGGCATGTTTAAGCATTTAAATAAACATCATATTTTAAGGAAGTCTCATTATGTAGTATAACATGTAATGATAATAGACTTACCCATCCTCTTGCATGCATTGGCACTTAGCTTCACATGTTTTTGAACCGATGGATGGAAGTATCCCCAAATATAGTGGAATTATGATGCTTTGTGTTTGGAAATTTACCAATGGAGAATGTAGGTTATGGGTCCAAGCAACATAAGTGTGTGTCATGTTCTATTGGTTTAGTTGGCATGTTTGGTATCCCATATCATTTGGAAATTAGGGGAGCATCTTTTATGGTTTCATTCCTAATCTATAATGCAAGTAGTGGTCGAGTTTATTTCAAATATTTATTCATGATTCTGTGAGTGTTTTTGTCTCTTCTCGTTGGGGGATTTTGCTTTCTCAATTAACAGATCTTTTTCGATCAAAAGGTCTCCTATTAGGTTTCAAGTCATTCAATTTCTTTTTTTTGGAAAAATCATGGGCCATCTAGGGGGAAAGGAGAATTTGTTTCTTCCTTATTCAAAGAGATTGGCTTTCATTTGCACTTATTTGTTCTCAGTCACAGGAGACCAATATTTATCCCTATATATCCTATGTTCAAACTTTATTTTAGTTCATATAGCCTTAACATGGTAGGGGGAATGCTTGAATAATATAGAGGATATATAGAGCTTGGATTGCCTTACATTTTTTATGGATTTATGTGACTTTCAAGAGATCAAGTGCCTAGTAAGGAATCATGAGGATTTTATTCAAGGAAATAGAATGTCAATCTTCACTTCCCACAACAAAAATGTATGAAATGATCATCAGTCACCACCCAAATTGAAATAGTCATAGGCACTTTGGTCCAACAAAAACATAATTGTTCAAAAATAAAAATGTAATATGATTAGAAATATGGCCATTAATATGAGGAAGGGGGACCACAATAAAGCTTTCAATCAAGTGAAATTTAGTCAATTCCAATTGTGAGAGAATGAAGAAAGAGGAAATAGTGCACCAACTAATAGATGATATGGAAAATGGTTAAGCAAGGCTTGGATCTAATGAATGTGATAATGAAGGAAGAAACCAACTGTAACACCTTATATTAAGTTTAATGTATTACAAATTTGTTAGGATATTAGGCTTATTTTATAGCACCTATACTACTAAGAAATCCTAGGGTGTACTAGTTAAATCTTTGGGCATAACTATATGTTGGAAATCAGTTCTTTTTTTAGTTTTCTTTAAACACTCCAAAACAAACTTTTGATGTAACTTTGTTGTGAGGTTGGTTATAGTTTTTATTAATATAAAAATATCTTGATTATGGTTTTTTTATAAAAAGAAGAATGTAGACACTGCTTATATGATAATATTCTAGCCTGCCGTCAAACCCCTCAATCTACACTCGACATAAATAGAAAAAAAAAATCATTATTTCAAGACAACAAACAAAATTTCCATAGCCTTCTTCCCTTCATACATAGTCTCTTGGATCAAGATATTATCTAACTTATATTTACAAATAACCTAGGGATAAATTTTTATGGGCACCTTATATCCCTCTCACATTTAGAAATATAACAATAACAATAGTTGAATCAAACACAACAGTTTACTTCATGCCAAATCATTGTGAAAACATAGAGAAATCCCCTATATCCATATCAAACAGTATTTCTTTACCAACCTAAATCCAGTTTAACTCAAAATATATCAAGCACTTAGAAGCATCAAATCCCTCAAGATGCAATATATTAAGATACAATATTAATATAATATTCACCCTATGTATATTGCAAGCAAACCCCACTCTAGCTACCCCACATCCAAACCAAAAAAATGATTTGTCCTTAAACAATGGGTAGAGAACATTGTTTTTCATATAATGGTAGATTGTTTCTTAAATTCCATCTACTTAATAAGATTGATGATATGAGGCAATATTAATTATAGAGCCTTAAACAAAAGTGTTATGTTGAAAAAAGAATAAGTTCAACCTAAATGGATTCAAATTCACAAAATCTTTGATGTTTAAAATGTGGATTTAATCTTATTTCTTGTTGCCTTTAGGATTTATAAATTTTTGGATGCTTCAATATGTAAGAACAATATTGTCATTGGTACATTGATTCTTGTGTGCTAATATTCTATGTAGCTTTTTTGTTGATATGGTACCCTAATAAATTGATCCTTCGTAATCTATGGTTTAATATTTTCATGACATATTATATTTGTCATGTTGATATTCAATATTTTGTATTCAGTGGTGTGTTAATGGTGGTGATAAATGGAATGTCAACCATCATTGAATCTAAATATGTTGACATGACATTGAATTGTTTCTTATTGCATTTTGGACGGTCTTTCACTAACAAAACTTCATTATTAATAATACTTTGATTTTTTCAATCAAATTTGTTAAGGACTCTTTATCTATATTTTCAAATTCTAAAAAATATATTGGTTCATTCTAATTAATTATGTCTTTTTTAACTATTTCAACCTCTAAAATATTCCTTGATTAACTTATATCCATGGATTTCTTCTTGTTCACTTTCTTCATTTTTTTCAGAAGAAATGGTAGATTTATATTATATTAGAAAAATTGCATCCTGGTGGATGCTAAAAATATAAATTGGTAGGAATGGCCTTTTAGATGAGCTAGAAATTGATGGTGTCATCTAAAAATTAATCAAGCAGTTCTAAGTAGTAGAGATTTTGTAGTTCAACAAAACCTTTTATAGTGTAGATCCAAAGATATTCTCCAAGAACATGGGTACAAACGAGAAACATTCAGTTAAGCATGTGGATAGAGGAGCGCCAGTAGGTTCTAGAGTTGCTAAATATTTCATAAGAGTCGTAATATTTAGATCCTAAAGAAAGGAGTGCACCTTAGGTGAAGAAGATGAACTAGGATTACTGAAGGAAGAATGTGACATGAAATTTTGAGGTTGAATTGTGTTGACATATGAAAGATGACTCTACATTACATCAATTCCATATTGAATTTGGTGGATAAGATACCTAAGTTGAAAAAATTCCATCATAGTTTTTAGTCTAACTGCAAGGTTGTCCATATGAATTTGTTGGGTGAGGGAGGAGGAGTGAAAGCCAAAAATATCTCCTTTTAACTAGACCCAAAGCTAACTTGAAGGTAGGGAAGTTATGAATAGCCATGACAAATATACAAGATGAAGAGGAACAAAGTTGTTGAGGGTAATATCCTAGAGGTGTTGAGAGAGAAGAGGGGCAATAAGATAGGGGTGGTGACAAAGAGAAAAATGGAAAAATAGGGGTCTTGTTATACGAAATTTATGATTGCAGACAAAAGTATCTTCCCTAGACTGGGTGACCTATCTTAGAAATACACAAAGACAAATTTTCCTTAAAGTAAATAGACAATGGGATGAAGCCTACCTGGAATCCGTCGTATGCTTCACTCCTCTCTTGGCTTGTATGCTCCAATCCTAGCTTCGATCATCTAATTTCTTTATTCAATGGATCAAAATGGCATCGAAATACATGAAATCATAACATCATATATAGAAAAACAAAAAAAAAAATATTAATATAAATGGAGTGAGTTACAAACAAATATAGAAGTTGATCTTGTACAAGAAATCCTCCAACTTGAATTGTCCTTCCTTTCCACAGAGTGTAAATATATCTCAACCTGATGCTTGGAATAATGACTCTCATAGTAGCATCATGAGGGTAGAATCTATCTCCAAAATCCATCCCCTAGCTTGTGGATGCTCACAAATATATAGAAGAGGATGGTAAGTTGATATTTCTTATCCATTTAGCAATCCAAGCTTTAGATTCACTCTTGATGGGAGGATGAGCTCAAGGGATAAGGGATGAAAACTCCAAGATAGGAGAGGATAGGGTTCGAGACTTTCATCCAAGGTAAATAGTTATAACGACTCCTGGAAGATTCTCGAAGAGGAAGCTTTGGGATTCTTTTCATTTTTCCTGAACTTCTAGAATCAACACACCCCCAACGAACGTAAACCTATTGGTGATCGACGCATGTACTAAGAGGGACAACCTACTAGTGAACATTGGTCTTTGAGCAGCCGGAGTGCGTTGGACCTAAAAAATACTAAAATGAAGCAGTTTTAGGCAGAAACTCAGGGATATGAGAGAATCTTAGGACTTTGTGTAGGGAGGATGACAAAGTGTTAAAAGGATGTGAATGATCTTGTTTGAAGGTCTATGAGCATATGTGACAAAATGGCCTATAACAAATTGCCCCTAAAGTGCAAAGTTAGAAATGATAATTGATGACTAAAGTGCTTTACCTTGTAATAAGTCAGGATCAAGAAAAACCATCGAGATCATCTTATATTAGAATACATTTTCATCATTACATCTTTGTTGAGGGAGGCATACCCATACTCAACACATAAGCTAACATTAAATGTACAATGATAAAAATACATGTCCACTAATGAAAAATGGTGGACCCATGACCGGATGATTGCTTGTATGATCATAGCCATCATATATCATAATATTGTATTAATCCTTAAATCCAGACACTGAAAAGCTATGGATTATTAAAATTTCATTGGTTTCCTGGTACAAGGCAACAAATGGAATTACCAGAACACCTTATTCATTCATGGGATGTTCAAGCACATGCATTCAGATTATGGAAACATATGTTGGAGATAAAGGTAGAGGACATATATTTTTTGATGATTTTATCCATGACAGGTGCCCCCATCTCTCTCCTAGGTGGGAGAAGGGGTGGAGAAATAGTGAAAGACTACATTTCCACTCATTGTAGACCTCAAGCCTAGCCAACTAGGGATGGAAAAAATAACATAAAATATGTGACTTGTTTTACTTTAAGAACGATCCTATTCATTATTTCCATATTGGTTGGTAGCTCAACATCTCATGTAGCCAATAGATCATACATGCAATACAGTTTGGAGTGTTTGGATCCAACAATCTTCAACTAGAGTGAGGGAGTGTTGGTCAATATGAAAGAACAATTGTCTAAAACAAGAGAGGGAAAATTGATCAATTTTGGATATGGTTTAATCTTCGTCTCTTTTGCCTTAGAGAAGATTCCATTACTACAACCTCAACATATCATATTTGAGCCCAATGATCTGAGAGTTCCATAGATGAGGAGGTGGGTAGATCTTATGTCCCGACATGCAGGTCCATCGACAATCAGTTTCTCACTAGCCTTCTTTAGATGGTTGCTTAGACAATTCATTATGACAGATGATTATCCATACATAGGGATGAATTTTTGTGGTGACCCTGAGATTGTGCTCCCTGCGGGTGAGCAATGGGATGCTACAAGTAAGATATTTCAATCATTTTTAGTTTCTAAAATTTTACAATTTTTTGTGTTTTTGATGTTTCCGAGACTAAATTATTGATTTGTTCATGCAGATATTGGGCATGTTTGACCTATAGGTGCTTCATATCTTCGACGTGTAGAAGATCCACAACAGGGAGTAGCAATAATACAAGTTTTTGTAGTAGGACGGGATGCACTATGGGATATCAATATAGTCGAGATCCTAGCAAAGGTGGAGTGCCACATGGAGGGGTTGACACATGGGATAGATGATACCATGATCAACTAGATTCCCATTCGACTTCAACGATAGATTCCCATGCACTACGTAGATGGCTCGTGTAGTAGCATGTTATCATGAGCACTATGATTAGTCTATGTGGAATCTTATATTCGTATTTGCATGTAGTTTGTGATATGGGATGTGTGGCCATATATGTCTTGGGCAGAAATTTTGTAAAACCAAACTTTCTATATATATATATATATATATATATATATATATATATGTATGTATGTATATATGTATGTATGTATGTATGTATGTATGTATGTATTTATATAGATATAGATATCTTCAATGTTTCTTTGTTCCTATTATGCTTTCAATGGATATGATGTGAATTAAAAATTATTTACATTCTTTGCAAATGTCTATCTAAAACATGATTAACTAGTGCATCTATCAATGTATTTAGATTTCTAGAAATATGTTGATATTGGATGAAATCAAAGTGTCTTTCTAGAAGCAAACCCTTAAGAACGTGGAAAGGATGGTGGGACTTCTAACCAAATAGACATTAGTCATTTGTAGTATCAAAAGTTTTGAGTCAAGTCTGATGACTAAATGGTGGATACCATGTGAAATAGCATCAGACAACAACTCAGCCACTGCACTATACTCAACGATATTGTTGGTAGAGCACCTGATACAAATCCATCATAAACTCATTAACTCACCATTTGGAGAAAATGTATCCCACACTATGGAGGATAGGTTCTAAGTACTACGACTAGCACCATCATCATAACCAACATAGGGTTCAAGGGATGTCGACATCTGTAAACCAAACATAAAATGGATCAACAGAAACCGTAGAAAACTCTGAAGAGACACACTGCAAACACACTCAACACACATATATACAGTATGTACACAATTTACCACACATAATATCAAGCATAGTATTTCTTAAGCTACATCCCGTTTCTAGGTTGCACTAGCAGAATGCCATCAAAATAAACTAGCTCATAGGCCCCTTTAGCAAGAACATGTTTGAAAATATATGGACCTAGCCACATATGTTGGAACTTTCTTGGTCCTAATTTATCAAACTCTTGATCATATAGAAGGACAAGGTCTCCTTCCAATAAGTCACGAGGCTTGACACTTTTGTCATATTGCGCCTTGACATGTTTATTATATGCTTCATCAGTCATGGCATTATCTCACCGAGCCTCATCTAAATGGGTTAGATGTAAGAGACATTCTTCTTCTACGAAAGTGGTAGGGGGAAGTTCTACAACTAGTTTTAGTGACGGAATGTCACATTCGATTGGAAGGATTTCTTCAATACCATAAACCAATTGGAAAGGTGTAAATACAATAGCAATCTTGACATAGTTTCGGTACTCCCACAAAGCAGCATAAAGAAGAAAATGCCAATCTAATTTATGGACCCCTAACATACGTTGAAGCATAGTTTTGAGAACTTTATTGATAGCCTCAACTTTGTCATTCGCCTGAGGATAGTAGGGAGTGGAATTTTCATGGGAAACTCCCAACTTAGTAGCCAATTTCTACATCATGTGATTGAAAAAGTGTTTCCCATGATCCATAACTATGGCTCGCGGAACACCAAACCATGCGATGACATGATTAAAGAAAAAATATGTAGTTGTTTCACTAGTATTATTAAATTTAGGTATCACCTTTGTTGTTGGGAAAAGTATCCAATACAGAATGACCCTATCCCACTCTAAGGGTGATATTACCTCAGCAACAATCAAAGCAAAGCTATTCAAGATTACTTCTTTATGAGATGTAAGAGAGAGGAGGAAGAGATCCACTAACCGATGTCTTCCGCTAGTGCTTGATCCAATCTTCTCTCTTTGTTGCTTGCTCCCAGCTCCTTGCTCTTTCACTGGCCCAGCTACGCCAAGATCCTGCAAAATGGCAAGAGAGGGAAACTACAAGAAGCATACATTCATAATTGATTCAAGGATTAGAATAAATCAAATATACAACTATAAAAATACACCATTGAGACACATGCATATAGAAGAACCTCAAATGCTTTATTAATGGAAGAAGTAAAGTTCAGGAAGTGATACAACCATAAAAGGCCCAATCCAGCATCACCTCCCAGCAGAAAGAAATCTCCTCTTCACCTCCTTCAAGCAAATCACCCAATAGTTCTATACTCAAACCAACAGCACTTCCTTACATTCACAAGATTCCAGCCTCCCTAGACCTCATGAGAGAGCTCTATATATAGGAGTTTTGGATAAAGGATGAGTCAGCTTGAGCTTGGCATGAAGCTGACTAGTGTCCTCTCTCACTTCAGTTATTCTTCAGTTCTTGAGTCCACTTGGAGGTTCTTTCTTCCACTTGGCGATCTAGACCCTCTTACTCATCACTAGGCGAATTCTCTGATCCAAGTGTCATTTTGGAAGCTTCCTGGGCATTGACACCTTGAGGAATGACTGTGCCACTTGGCCAAACTCGCCCAGCGCAGGTAGCCTTCATTGCAGTTGACATTCAGCGCAGGTACAGAGTGGAGCAGTTGACATTCAGCGCAGATGCTCAGTGGAGCAGTTGACATGATCTAGAATTAGCTTGTTTTTGAGTGTTTTCAGGTGGAGAACTGATATTTAGTGCTGTGGTTTGCTGACCTTGTTCCTCTAGGGGTAGGAACAACATGTTTAGGGACTTTGGATCCCTTAGATTATTGACATTTCATGCTTCATGCTGTTAGGCACAAAAATGTCTATAACAGTTGCTCCCTAAAGTATCAGGTCGTTTATCGGGTGAAGTGCTTTATCAGGAGGATCCGAAGTTCATTCAATCGCTGAGAGGTGACCTGTAATAAAATACAATACAATACATTATTTTTTCATTCTGCTTTCATGATCTAGCTGAGGCGGGCATTCCCATGCTCAGCTTTATAAATTCATTTTGGTACATAGAACAGACGACCGTCTGATGGTAGACTGATAATTCTCTGCTGAAATTATCATCCTTTGAGTAGGATGACCATCCGCTGCAATGATGTACATGTCAAATGTCTTTATGTTTCCTGAATATATATCGCAGCCCGGATGGATGAAACTAGATCGGGGGTCTTCAAACTCGTTTGATCTTCACTCTAAGTACAAGTCGATCCATGTGAGAATTGCGCTGAAGTCGAACATGGAAAGACATCGCTTGATTACCGGTCAATGATGTAAACCGTTAACAAGCGCGAGAGGAATCACCGATACTGATAATGACCCTCAAGGTACTGCAGTACAATTCACGTGGTGTGAATATAGGACTTGGCGTTGAACACCACGCAAAATCTTCTGGTCGAAGGTCATTGATGTATACCTGTCGCCGGAAGTGAGAAACTTGCCATTGAGGCATGCAAGCTTCAAAGTACTGAGGGGGTTGTTCCTAGATCAACTTCTTGGATAATGAGCTGAAGTCGACAAGAAGCGATCCGTCAAAGGAGGGCCTTAATGAATCCCACATCAGTGACACGGAACGGAGCTAATGATTTTAGTGGAGGTGAAAACAATCTGTGAAATATGATTCAGGGTAGCGATCATGGGTGGATGAAGGATAATGTATGGCAGTGGATGGGACACGGTTGACTCTTTCTGAACAACATCTCTTGAACATATAACGACACTGATGCGATGGATCGGTAGCATTACCCCAAATGCGGATGGTTTGGCGAAGACCATGGTGATGAGACCGGTGAATGAAACAACCCAACCCGATGTGATACGGAGGAAAAGTGTCATGTTCAAGAGCGACTTGCTACCATTAAAGCTTTGAGGTTCTCCCAATTTTTCCCCAGTCATTTCTGACCAGTACCTCTTTATTTTTGTCAAGCTTGAGGAGGATAACATATGCTTGTTCTATAACCTGCCCTTCGGGTAAGCCCATCGCTATGTTTTAACGAGCCTAGCGATAGGGAAACTCGTTCTCGTCTAAAGACAAGTTTGTCGCTATTTAATCATTTTAACGAGTTTAACGACAAGGAAAACTCGGTCCTTTTCATTTTTAGAGAGTCCGAAAAGGTACAGAAAGTCAACTCTAAAATTCCTTTTTCGTCATCTAATCCCTTAAGTCCGAAAAAGTATAAAACAATACAGAAGGGATGAGTTTTCGATAACTTTAACGAGCCGAATAAAACAAGCGCTCGACCTTTTTCTGTAATAATCCCTCAGGTCCAAAAAGATTAAAATCTAGAGGAGGGATAGCTCTTCCGGTCACTTTAACGAGATGGAAGGCCAAAACTCGGCAAACTTTTCATATTTTACGAGTCAGATGAAAAGAGCTCAAAGAAGACTCGTCTTTTGAGGAACGAGTGATGAACAGGGATAGCAGCAGATTCCAGGTACAGGTTGGAATTTTCCAATCACGGCAGTGTCACAAGGATGGCTAGGTGAAATCACTCTTCGCAGCTGTTCCTCAAAATGGGTAAACAATCATATGGGGGTGAACGATCGACCAAATGGAATGGAGGTGGCAGGTGCAAACACGACCAAGGCTTTTATGGCTAATAAATTTACGATCATAATGGTTATTTACCAGAATAGGTTCATTTTTTAATGAGCTTAAACTCTGGAGGAAACTCTTGCTCAATCTTATGTTTATTTTTTAACGAGCATGAACTATGTGCTAAAACGGCTCGGGTCTCGCTTTTCTATTTTTTAACGAGCATAAATTCCACGGTAAAACTGCTTGATATACCAGTCATAAGATAACAAATGTCTCCTGTAAGACTCCATTTTTTATAGAGCTTGCGCCTCACATAAGCTATGCTCCCTCTCACCCTTTCTTTATGCAAGTTTGGAAACGGCTAATCCCAAAAACAGATAAATAACCGCTCCTAGCTTGCACTCCAAAAGGTTTGCATGCCCCCAGGTATAAAATACAATTTCAAGGCTGCCCCTCCTCTCCCCCACCTCTATTTTTCTTTGGGTGTTCACAGCTACTTGTCGTCTTGCTAGTCTAATGTTAACGATACTTGTCTTCTCGTTATTCTTAACGGGTCTTATGCGGTACTTGTCTTCCCGTCAGCCCAACTTTTAACAGATCTTTTGCAAGATCGCAAGAGAACAGCTACTTGTGACAAGAGAAGAACACTACTCAAAGACAAAACATTGGTGTTATTGAGGGAGGCTTGCCTCTTTCTGGTTACCCAAAGATTGTTTTGTTAACACCATCAAACGAAAACATTTCCTCGGCACTGTCTACCGAAGTAGACAATGGTGAATGACCTTTGTCAAACAAGTAACCTTGACAAAAGAATCCTATTCTAGAACAACCCCTCTTCCAACAACGGACGGGGTACGGACTAGTCATATTCTTTCGCGGAAATTCTACCTTATACCCAAGGTTTCCTCTGCCCGAAGCAGACCAGGATGCATGCCCCCTGGGTTCCAGTCCCATCTTTCTGAATCACTCGCACTCATCGGGAAGGAGGACTGGGGGTGGAGACATTTCTTGAGTGAATAGACCATTGAGGGTTGGTATGTGACTATTTGCGATGCGTGATCCCAGAAATGAAAGTTGGTCTACGAGCTTGACCATTCTTCCTTCGTGTGAAAAACACATTACTCTAAAGAGTGAGGAGACTATAGCTCCCATGCAATATATATAGTCTCATCCAAGGAGTAGGTTATAGTCCAAGGGTCCTTGAACGACCATCACGTTCATTTGAACGGTCTTCCCTTTCAATGTAACAGGTACATTGGGGAGGATCCCTAATGGTTGACTGGTTCCTTTATCAAAACCCGAGAGATTTCTTATCTCAGGCAAAAGCGCCGGGGAACCCAGTGCTTTCCAAGCAACAGAGGAAAGGATACTCACAGATGCCCCTTCATCAATGATAGTGCCAGCCATTACCATTCTATAAATTTGGACTATGATTCTGAATGGTATACTGGCTGGCAACCGGGGTCTGCCTAGTTGGTTCCAATCAAAGGACACAACCAGGTTGCTTGGCGGTGGGACCGAATACACGGCCGAATATGACCCTGACGATGTTCCTTCCTGCGATAAAGGAATGGGCGCATTGCCCTTATGCTCATCAGAATCTATGTTGATGAAAAGAATCTGGATGGTGTCATCCTTATTCTCTTCAGTGAGGGTGTCATTTGAAGATGAATCTTCAGAAGGAAGAACCGGGTCAACTGCCGTATCGACCTTTAGACTTTCGTCTGGTCTGGATTCAGTAGGTTCATTTTCAATGACTGACGCTTCAGCTGACCACTTGAGCGGGCCAGCTGTATTTTCAACCAACGAAGGACTTGGCACGAGTTTTTTGTATCCAGGAGGAAGTCTCAATGGTGAAACCGGGCGATCTTCCAAAATTCTCTTCGCTTCGTCTAAGAAGGGACAACGGTGGATGGCGTGATTGCCTTCACATAGTCTGCAGGGGGATCTTGCTCCCCCCCTTTGTCTTGAACCTTCACTTTCGCTGGTTGACGGCAAGCATTCAACATGGCTATCAGAGGTTGATGCTCCCGAATTGTGCAAACGAGGGGACCAGTCCCTTAGTATCCGGGGAATACAGGGACAATCTCTATGGAAGTGGTCTCCTTTACATATGACACATGGCGATTTAGGCCCGGTCTGTGCTGTGTGTGGATTTTTGTCAGATGTCTTTTGCTTGCCCCCAGTCGCCTTAGGCTCCTTCTTCTTCTTCTCTCTCTTCTTCTTCTCCTTCTTCTCCATGGGAGCTTGGCTTTTGCCAGCTCTACCTTGTGAAGATGAAGGATTGGAGGAAGAGTTATAGGAAGTAGAAGGCTGGTGGGCAGCTCTAGACTGATATAACTGTTGACTCGACTGTTCAGGAACCATGGTGTTCTGAACTACATTGGTTGAGAATATCCAAATTGGCAGGCCAATTGTCAATCCTGGAAGCGACAATGTGGCCATGTGGGGCGCACCAACTTCTCCCCAAGAGGAGAAAGGACTAGGATTTCCATCATGTGGAATTCCTTGGTTGGGGCGTTCCATGTTCTCAACCTACAGATCAACGCAGGAATAGGAGGTGATTATGTTCCGTTTTAAAATAAATTTTATAACGACGCTTCAGACACAACTTTCTTTTTCACTTTTTAAGAGTCGAGAAAAAGCTAAAGATGACTCTAGTCTCCTTCGATGTTTTAACGAGCCTGAAGTGACAAATGCTCGGATGGACTTTTTCAGTTATAGAGTTTGAAAAAGGCCAAAAGAAACTGCTCTGGAGATCTAGGTAGAGGGTGTGCCAAACCTTTCGCAAAACCACAGAATACGTTTTACGGTACGGGTGGTCGATCTTCGTGAATGCTGTGTTCACTGCATTGCGATCAGTAGGGCGGCCGACACGGCTTCCTATTGATAAAGGCTTTGTTCCTATAGGGGTCTCCCAATATATACGCAACGGTATGTGGGAGCACAAGTCCGTATTGATACTTATCGCTTCACCGTGGAGGAATCACCCAACCACTCAACGCTAAGATATCACGTTTAACGACGCCGGAACACGTCTCTAGCTTAGACCTCTATGTGTTTGCGTTATGTTTCAATGTGTTGTTATGTAAATTCAATTTATTTTAAGGTTGATCTTGTTTAGCAGTTTGCCTTTATGGATCACCACGAGATGTATAGTAACACTCCTAAATGCAGTCTAAGATGATAAGCAAGCTTTTCAATCTTTCAACTTTGAAAATCTTAACTACTGAGGGAAAAGAAAGACATCATCTTTTCACACAGATCATAGAGCACACACTAATGCACTTTTTCCCTAAATCAACATGCAAGCTGTCAAAATGCACATGCACAATGCAGGTATTTCTTTTCTCTTTCTTAATGTTGGTGTACTACAAAAAGAAAGCTGTTGTATAACTTTGAATTCAATTTCAAGTGAAAGCAAACAAGCTTGTCCAAAATCAAAAGACACCTTAAGATTTACTTGTTTCAACACTAGAAATATATAAATTCAAACCATATGACGAAAGCAAAAGCTCAATCAGCTATGAACAACAAACAAACTAACTCTTAAGATCAAAACGACACTTTATCACAGGTCTAGATCTAAGAGGCCACAACAAGACTAGTTCACTTTCGTTATGGGAAACTGAAAATGATACAAGAAATACACAAAGAAAAAACACAGTTTCTTTATACAACCGAGGCGGAATAGTGGCAAGGAAAGTTGGTTTCAGATAGGTACATTGACTGATAACAGGCTGCAAAAACAAGGGTGAAAATAGGGCAATAAACAGGAGGGAACCCCAGTAGCACTAGGCAAAACTGGTTCAGCGCAAGTAGTACACTGGCAGTTTGACCTTCAGCGCAGGTAGCTATTATAGACATTTTTGTGCCTTACAGCATAGAGCATGAAATGTCAATAATCTAAGGGATCCAAAGTCCCTAAACATGTTGTTCTTACCCTTAGAGGAACAAGGTCAGCAAACCACAGCACTGCAAATCAGTTCTCCACTGAAAAACACTCAAAAACAGGTCAGTTTTGGATCAAAGCAGCTGCTCCACTAAGCATCTGCGCTGAATGTCAAAAGCTCTATGGTGTACCTGCGCTGCATAGCAAGTGCAACAAAGGCTACCTGCGCTGGGCGTACTTTGACATGTGGAGGAATCTTTTTCTCAATGTGCTAGTGCCCAGGAAGCTTCCAAAAAGACACTTGATCATAAGATTCGCCTAATGATGAGTTAAGAGCTTCTAAAACTCCAAGTGGAAAGTAGAAACTCCGAGTGAAGAACTGAAGAACAACTGGAGTTGAAGAGGACAACAAGTCACACATCAAGCTGACTTATCTTCACTCCAAAACTCTATATAAGGATCTCATCCCATGGGATCTGGAGGGCGGAATTTAGTGCGAAGAATTGCTATTGGTTTACAGTTGTGAGCATTGGGTGATTGCTTGAGGGAGGTGAAGAAGAGATTTCTCTCCGTCGGGAAGGTGATGCTGGATTGGACCTCTTATGGTTGTATCACCGCCTGAACCTTACTTCCATATATTAATAAAGCATTTGAGGTTCTTCTATTCGCATGTGTTTCAATGGTGTATTGTCTTACTTGCGTCTTTGATTTATGCTAATCCTTGAATCGATTATGAATGCATGCTTCTTGTAGTTTCCTTTTCTTGTCTTATTTGCAGGATCTCGTGTAGCTGGGCCCTTGAAAAGACTTGGAGCTGGGAGCAAGCGGCAAACAAAGGAGATTGGATCGACCATTTGTGCAAGACATCGGTAAGTGGATCTCTCCATTTTATCTCTTGCATGTCATAAAGAAGAAACTTTAGATAGCTTTGCTTTCAGCTGTTGCTAAGGAACTGTCACCCTTAGAGTGGGTTAGGGTCATTCCGAGTTGGATACTTTCCCCCACAACAGACTGGCGACTCCGCTGGGGACCGTGTCTTGTTGGTAGCTTGTGTTTCTTGCTATTCATTTCTTAAACAAAGGGAGTACCGAATCGAACTGCATTCGAGTCCTTCGAATGCAAAGTAGAGGGCAGCTACTCTAGCCCAGTGCTGGGCATGTTTATGATCTGAAGAGCTGATCCACAAGGACTCTTTTTAGCTCTTTGTGATAGTGTTCATCTTCCTTTAATCATCCTCTAGTGTATACTTGACTGATAGCCTCTGATTTGGCCAAAAACCATTGATTTTTGAGCAAACTGTGACCCGGAATCTGAGAGAGACGAGAGTTGTCTCATCAGTGCAGCTGCAGCAAAGGCTACCTGCACTGCAACGCAGGTCCCGAAGGGGCTACCTGCGTTGCATCTCAGATTGACAGTGCAGCACCTGCGCTGATCCAGTTTTGCCTTGTGCAACTGGGATTCCCCACTGTCTGTTGCCCAGTTTTCAGTATTGTTTTTGCAGCCTGTTGTCAACCTGTATACCCAGCTGAAACTACCTTTCTTTGCCTTCATTCCGCCTCAGTTGTATGAAGAAACCGTGATTGTTCTTATTGTATTTCTTGCTGTCATTCACAGTTTCCCATAGCGAAAGTGAACTAGTCTTGCTATGACCTCTTGGATCTAGACCTATGAGAAAGTGTCATTGTGATTCTAAGAGCTAGTTTATTGCTGTTCATAGCTGCTTGAGCATTTGCTTTCGTTATATGGTTCGAATTTCAGTATTTCTTGTGTTGAAACGAGTGAATCTTAAGGTGTTCTTTTGATTATTGGACAAAACTTGTTTGCCTTCGCTTGAAATTGGATTCGAAATTATACAACAGCTTTCCTTTTGTAATACATCAACATTAAGGAAGAAGAAAAGAAATACTTGCATTGTGCATGTGCATTTTGACAGTTTGCATGTCGATTTAGGAAAAGTGCATCAGTGTGTGCTCTATGATCTGTTTGAAAAGATGATGTCTTTCTTTTCCTTCAGTAGTTAAGGTTTTCATAAGTTGAAAGAATTGAAAAAGCTTGCTTATCATTCTTAGACTGCATTTAGGAGTTGTATCATACATCACGTGGTGATCCATAAAGGAAAACTGCTAAGCAAGATCAACCTAAAAAGAACTGAATTTATCTAACAACGCTTTGAAACATAACGAAACACAGTAGAGGTCTAGGTAGAGACGTGAACCGGCGTCGTTAAACATAGTGACTGTCGATCTCTACGAAGGTGGGTGATTCCTCCTGAGGGACGATAGCACTAATACGGACTTGTGACCCCGCGTACCGTCGCGTATATTGGGGGACCCCTATAGGAACAAAGCCTTTATCCATAGGAATCCGTGTCGGCCGCCCTACTGATCGCGATGCAGTGAACACAGCATTCACGAAGATCGACCACTCGTACCGTAAAACGTATTCTGTGGTTTCGCGAAAGGTTTGGCACACCCTCTGCCTAGAACTCCAGAGTAGTTTCTTTTGGCCTTTTTCAAACTCTATAACTGAAAAAGTCCATCCGAGCATTTGTCACTTCGGGCTCGTTAATACATCGAAGGAGACTAGAGTCATCTTTAGCTTTTTCTCGACTCTTAAAAAGTGAAAAAACAAGTTGTGTCTTAAAAAGCGTCTAAAATTAATTCATTTCGAAAACACATTTTACCCTGTGCATTGTTGGTTGATCAAGTAATCCGGAACCGTGGAAGAAAGTCAATCGATGAACCGTCGTTCGCGGAGGCGTACGAGTCAACCGTCTTTGTCTCCGGAATCGAAAACAACCCGGGCAAAGCGATCTCGTTCAACTGGTTCCAAATCTCCTGTCAAAGTTAGAACAAGTGTTCCGACGACATCTGAGGTTCCGGTTACTCCAAACATTTCTGGAAACCCTGCCCCTATTGAAGAAGTTCAACAGCCCCAGAAGGACAGTAACACTGATCCTAGTCTGAGAGCAAATACTTGTGTTACTGAATCAGTTCCATCAGTGATCGGTTCAGAGAGTCTTGCTCCTCAAACAACTGTCGCTGTCGAAACAACCCCTTCTTCGGCACCAGAAATATTCTACGGACCTGACGGTCTTCCTCTTCCACCCGGTCTGATCGCAATAGAAGAAATTGTAGAAGATCCGCAAGCAACTACTCCAACACATTTTGGAGCAGGGATCACTCTTCCTCCTACTGCATCAGAAGCTAGCCTATCACCCAGAGAAGTTCCTGAAGAATCACTAGGCAATCTACTGGATAGACTCAAAATGTCTGAACAACCGTCAACATCTAGGACTGTGCCAAATGACACAGCGACAGCAGAACTCCCTGCAGTCATTCCGACAATGTTCGCCGGCATACCATCTGTCCCTAACTCTCAACAGCTGGAGGGGGTCCCTTCGGGGGCCATGACGACAGTATGGTCTGTTCCTGTTTGTTCTCCTGGGATAATACCCGGTAACTCCTATGTTGGAACTCAACAGATTGATCCTTTCGGAAATCAGTTTGGGCAATCCGGTCCTCGAGGTGTAATAAATCCTCTCAGTTCCAGACCACCACCGTATGGGGGGAAATATGCTTTTTTGTTACCCCCTCCGGGAGGTTACCCATACGGGAGATCACAACCATACTCAGGTTATACTGGAATAACTACAAGTGGTTGGATACCTATGCTACCCCAGCAACCAAGAGTTGTGTATTCTATGCAACAACAGATGCCTGTGACGAACATCCCGACGACACCAGCAATTGTGACTGTGTCGCAAGTTCAAACGATACCTGTTGCATGTCAACCTCAGTTTTCTCAGGTTGTAATGCAACAACCCTTTGACCCTGCAACCCAACCACAATCGCCGACTGGTGGGGCGACACAAGCACAAACGGGTACCCTTACCCCTCATCTTGGCCCAGTGGTAAGCATCGCACAACAACCAATGGTATCACAACCATGGTTGGTGCAGTATCAACAACCGCAGTTCCAGCAAGTGTACCAAGGTACCGAGCAGCAAATTTTTGCGAACAATGGACAACCGTACCTACAATACGGTCAAAACCAACCACTCTATGGTGGAGTAGTCCATCAACCGTATCAATCATATCAGCATCAATTACATTATGCTGGTATGCAAAGACCAACTGCTCAGGCGATTCCGTCGTACCCTGGGTACGCTTCACCTAACCTGAGTCAACAGCTGCCATTCGTGGCAACTCTAGAGTTACCCGTTTTACATCGGTTGACGAACGATCCGATTGCTTACGCCCCTTGGTGGCCAGTGATTCCTCACAAACTTCCCTCCGACATTCCTAAATTCAATGGAAATCCGGGCGAAGACCCGTCGAATCACGTCATGACCTTTCATCTATGGTGTTCATCGAACACTCTGAACGATGATTCGATAAGACTTCGCCTCTTCCAGAGGACATTGACAGGTCCGGCGGCCAAATGGTATATAGAATTGCCAAGAGCCTCTTTCGACAATTTCAGCTCCTTAGCCACGACTTTCTTAACCCATTTTCAATTACCTATCAGGTATGAAACAGGAACCGAGATACTAACCAACTTCAAACAGACGACAGCTACTCACATATCAGATCATATACATGAGTGGCGTCGCCGTCGTAGGATGGTGAAAACATACGTTCCTGATCAGCTATTAGCCGAATGGTTTATAAAGTCATTACTTCCAGCTATAACGGAAGATGTGGCCAAAGGGGGAGTCGTAACAGAGGAGCAAGTCATTGCTCGTGCTCAATATTTAGACTTGGTATATACTCAGTCTGGCACGCTCTATGACAAAATACCTGATGCCCCCAGACCTGAATTTTCAATTCCTCCCCCTCCTAAATCGAATATTGACTCTCATGCCGGAGATGGCGTGATTGGCACTGCAAGCGCGAAGTCGAAAAAGGCTTCACCTCAGAAAGCCCGTAAGACTTCAGATCGAAATGCCCATGAAGAGATTCTTGCTTCGGAAGTAAATGCCATATCAGCAGATAAAGGCAAAGAAACCAATCAACCAGGAAGCAAGAAGAAGCAAAACAAAGGGAAGAAGAAGCAACAGGATGATCCGTCACCTGAAAAAACTTCTTCGAACTCTCCTGAGAAAGGGAAAAAGAAATGGCCCTGTATGATATGTGACGAAGATCACAAGACAACAGATTGTCCATACAAAGCTGAGCTCAAGAGATTCTTTAAAAGTCCAAAGAACCCAGCTGTGTTGACTGATCCATTTCCCAATCCAGGTCAAAATATGGTTGATAGTGGAAATGCTTCCCCGTCGCAAGTGCTGATGTTGTCGATCTCTAAGCAGCAAAATGATGCTTTGATTTCGACAAGGAGCAAAGATTACGGGAATCCGCAACTGTCAAACGAAAAAGGTAAAGATCAACCTAGTAGTTCAACAACAACTTCGACAGAAGTTGTCCCACCCATAATGCCAGAATTAACGATAAAACCACCTAAGGGTGTAGTACACAAGTCGACTTTTAATCCTCGTGCCAGAGCGGCGCAGCATTATAACATAGTGGAAGATTTGGCTCAATCGCCATCCGCTATGTCGACTCTAGAAGTACTACAAAATTGTCCATCCCAAAGGCAGGCATTGTTATCGGCAATAGGGGGGGTTGATCCTAAGGATTCCAATCTTGTGTCCTTTGATCACAAAGGGTATGACCCTCAGTTACCAGCTCAACTAGCTTTCCTTATTCAAGTGAAGGCCCTCAACAAAACTGTTCACAGAACAATTATTGACGAGGGGGCATCGACATGTATTATGTCAATGAGCTGCTGGAAAACGCTAGGGTCACCAACCTTGTCGAGATCTTCGACAACACTAAAGGCTTTCGACGGTAGGACATATACCCCTTACGGTATCCTAAGTAACTTGAAAGTTGAACTAGGTGGAAAAACAGTAGAGATTGATGTTGAAGTCATAGATGGAAATCTGGATTACAACATCCTACTGGGAAGACCATGGATTTATGCCATGGCAGCTGTCGTGTCGACTTATTTTAGGAAGATCGCTTTCCCGTTTGAAGGAGGGATTACGGTCGTCGACCAACAGAACTTCCTCCTTAATGGTTCACAAGTTACGGGAAGCATTCCCATGATCCATGAAAGCGACCATTCAATTCAAGATATAGGAGTAGGGCTGTTGAAAGACCCCACGATGATGGGGACTTTCTCGCTACCAAATCATATGTACATAGGAAATGTACCATTGGTGGCTACCTGCAACATGATATCTTCCACGAAGGTCGCAAAAGACAAAGTCGTCATGGATCGGGCAATGGTGTTGCACCCGAGCCCAATCGAAATATTGTAGCAATCAATGTTTCAGGCATGGGAGGCGAGCCCAAATCAACGCTCGTCAAGCATTTGGGTAGATAGGTCAGGAGAATGTGGAACCCCTTTGGATCCTTGGTCACGAGTGCATGCAAGTGACGAAGGAATCCTGCAATCAATGTGGATTGAGGGGGCACCATGGGATGATAACCACCATCGTTCCCTTCCAAAGGAAGATACTCAAGGCGACCTGTATCACCCTTCAGTATTTGAATTCCTAACAAATACTGTAAATACGGTGGACTCCGAGAGAAACCTATCCAATATAGAAGAGACTATAGCCATAGATATCTCGACAAAAACAGACATTGTAGAGAATATTTATGTCGGCAAAGGTTGTTCCCCTTCAGAACAAGAAATATATAAAGCTCTTTTCCGCGAATTTAGAGATGTCTTTGCTTGGTCATATGATGAAATGCCAGGCATTGACTCGAGTATCGTTGAACATGAAATTAAGATGTATCCTGATGTCAAACCAGTAAGACAACGGCTTCGGCAGGTGCACCCCAAGAAAGCCGCTGCCATTAAGGCAGAAGTTGAAAAACTCCTCCATGCTGGTTTCATCTACCCGGTTCCTCTAACCGATTGGGTATCGAATATTGTCCCTGTTATGAAGAAACAAGGAACAATACGAGTGTGCGTCGATTATAGGGATGTAAATCAAGCTTGTCCAAAGGACAACTACCCTACACCCTTCATCGACCAGATAATTGATGAATGCGCCGGATGTGAAATCTTTTCGTTTATGGACGGATTTTCCGGGTATAATCAAATTAATATCCGCCCACAGGACCAGTCAAAGACTGCATTTATTTGTCCGTGGGGCACCTTCGCTTATCGAAAATTACCCTTTGGTTTAAAGAACGCAGGGGCGACGTTTCAGAGAGCAATGAATTATGCTTTCCATGACATCAAGAACATCGTTCAACCTTATCTCGACGATCTTCCGGCTCATTCGCAAAAGCGGACTGATCATCCGCATCATTTAAGAGCAATATTTCTACGTTGCCGACACTACAAGATAAGACTCAATCCGCACAAATGTGTGTTTTGCGTCGGTTCTGGTCGTTTACTTGGCTTTATAGTCTCCAAGGATGGAATTCGTCTCGACCCTTGCAAGGTGCAGGCAATCATTAATTTGCCTCCACCTTCGAACTTGCTTCAGATTCAGAAACTCCAAGGGAAAGCAAACTTTCTGAGGAGGTTCATTCCAAATTACGCAGAACTTGCTAAAGGTTATACCCGTCTCCTGAAAAAGGATGTACCTTTCGTCTGGGACCAGGTTGCACAAGCTTCCTTTGATGCTTTGAAAAAAGCGCTAGTCAAAGCATCATTAATGTACGCCCCAGACTATCTAAGGGACTTTAACCTGTATCTGGCTGCAGCAGATACGACCATTGCAATGGTTTTAGTTCAAGAAGTCGATGGAATTGAACACCCTATATATTATTTAAGTAAAAACTTAAATGATACAGAAAGTAGATATTCTCATGTTGAAAAGCTAGCATTGGCGGCTGTTCAAGCGATACAAAGATTTCGGCACTATGTCCTCTTTAGGAAAACCACCGTATTGTCAGATTGCAACCCCATGACTTATATACTGTCACGACAATTGCTTGGGGGCAAATATTTAAAGTGGATAGCTATCCTTCAAGAGTTTGATCTGGAATTTGTGAAATCCAAATCAAAGAAAGCCTTAGTTTTCGCAGAATTATTATGCGATCTCCCGTCATCGTACAACGATGAAACGTCCAAAGAATCGATCGTGGACGAAAGTTTGTTTCTGATATCAGCAAGTGATGAGTGGTATGGAGATATAATAGTTTATCTCCAAACCCAAAAGTTTCGGCCAGACACCTCTCACTCAGAACAAAAACGCATTCGATACCAAGCAAAAGACTACATGATCGTCGGTGATACGCTTTACCGTCGTGGTGTCGATACGGTCCTGAGAAGGTGTCTAACCCATGAGGAGGCCGAAAAAGCCCTAAATGAATGTCATTCAGGCACCTGTGGGGGGCATCAATCTGGATATGCTACAACACAAAGAATCTTACGAGCAGGATACTTCTGGCCAACCATGTTCAAAGATTGCATAACCGCAGTTAGAAGTTGCCATGCATGTCAGATTTTTGATAGCAAAACCAGAAGACCCCCCGCTCCTTTACAGCCAATAATAGCTGTGGGGCCTTTCGCCAAGTGGGGCATCGATTTCATGCAATGTAACCCCACCTCGACCGGGGGGCATGGGTATATTATAGTCGCAGTTGACTATTTTACCAAATGGGCCGAGGCGATGCCTACATTGGATAACACTGGTGAAACAGCAGCCCTATTCTTTTTTAATCATGTGGTCGCTAGATTCGGCGTGCCACCAGCCATAGTAACAGATCATGGATCACATTTTCGCAATCACATGATGGTTGAATTAACTGCCAAACTAGGATTGTCTCACGACAGCTCTACTCCGTACTATCCGCAAGCTAACGGACAAGTTGAAGCGATCAACAAAGTCCTGAAGCGCATGCTGCAAAGGATGGTGGGGGTTCACAAAAGAAGATGGCATTTGATCCTGTACTCGGCTTTGTGGGCCTACCGAACGTCGGTAAGGAATGCCACTGGGTTCACACCGTTTCAACTGGTGTATGGCCTGGAAGCGATCCTACCAATCCAGTGTGAAATTTCGTCCCTTAAACTCGCAATTGATCTCCTCCCCGGAACCTCAGAAGAAGAAGCTCATTTCTTGGAATTAATCCAGTTGGATGAAACCCGTCGTGATGCCGCCTTGGCCAACGAAGCCCATAAGAAACGAGTCAAAGCGCAGTTCGACAAAAATGTCAAACCCCGTGTCTTCTCGGAAGGTGATTTGGTCTTGCTTTATGACCAAGAATCCGATAAATTGGGAGCTGGGAAATTCAAGTCCTTATGGATGGGCCCCTATATTGTTAAAAGGGTGTTAGCAAAAGGTGCCTACGAGTTGGTAGATTATGACGGAATTCCACTGGCGCAACCCCGCAACGGGTTGTACCTTAAGCGTTACTATGCCTAATAGTAACCTGTATGCTTTTGTTACATTTTTGTTTTCGCTAAAGCGTTTGTTCCGGTTTAAGTAATCCGCTTTTTACACTTATTGCAGATGTCAAATCCATTGGAACCATGGGTTGGATATGCTGACGGAGCGAGTCGTAGTTCGAGGAACCTATCCTCGGCAGCATGGGCCATTTTTAACCCAAGCGGCGAGTTAAGGAGTTTCAGGGGGTTATGTATTGGTCAATCAACAAATAATATCGCTGAGTATAGCGCGTTGATAGAGCTCCTCTCTGATGCCATTACCCATGGCATACGCCGGCTAGTCGTCAGGCTAGACTCACAGCTCGTGGTACTACAGCTCAAAGGTACCTACTCTGTCCGAAATCCAGCTATTTATCGCAAGTTCCTAAGAGTTAAAATCTTGGAAAGACAGTTTGATTTTATCCAATATCAACACATTTCCAGAAACTTAAACACATTAACCGACTCATTAGCAAACTATGTGTTAGATAGACATTTGCAAATTTGATAAAAAGAGAAGCATCATCGATGTTTCATACATGGATCACATAAAAACTGGGATAAACCCCGAAAAACAAAAATATATATAACTGTTTACGGTTTACACATAATGTTCTGTAACCAAGACAAAATCGGTCATACGACCCCAAAACTCAAAAATGGCTAGGGGGCACCCTAGCCTAGTGATGCTCATGATAACATGCCACGGCCTGTGCGATCATGCGCAGAAGACGAGACCATCGTCTAGGAACACCAGCAGTATGTCGCTGCAATCGCAGAGGCAACTCGTCAATCCGTACATCCGGAATCCCGAAGGTAAGACCCTCGACCTGTTCCTGCACAGCAGCAAGAGTCTTGGCCAAGTCAAGGTCACGGAGAATAGCCCTCCCTGGAGCCTCCCCTGCTGGGGCAGCAGCCGGAACTCCCGGACGAACTGCTGGACGGACGGGGCCCACATCTGCATGCACACATGAGTTTGATTAGAGTCTTGATAGAGTAAAGCACAAGGACATTATAAATAAAAAACAGTAAACAGTGATAAGGTCAAAATATTTACCAAGATCACCCCACTGCTCGCCATCCGGTAGTACCAAATCCGGATCACCTCGGAAATCCATGCCAATATATGGATACTCGGAAAAAGCCATATCCTGCCGCTCGAACCACCTAAAGAAGGCATCAGTAAAAGTAATCCGAGATTGACCTGCATGTCTAGCCATGTGGTCAACCCACCTCTGCATGCGTGGCTCAGTAGGAGATGGCAAGTCGAGGACAATGTACTGAGGTTGCATCAGGGGTATCTTCTCCAAAGCGAAGGCAGTCAAAACTGAATCAAAGCCAAAATTCTTCAGTCTCCTGTCCTTTACTTTGGTCAACTGGTTTTTCATCTGAACCAGTACTGCATCACACCAGTTAAAAACTTTCGGCTGAAGACACTCCAGGGCGTGCTGCACATATGACCTGTTGGCAACATGAGGGGATGCACTACCGGCCATCCTACAAATCGTGTACAGAATAGACCTGAGAGACCTATCAGTGACATCACAGATGGAAATCTTGCCGTCTCTGCTCGGCTGGGATCCCTCCCTGCAATACTGACAGATATAATCTTTCACGGAATCACTCCCTCGGGCCGAACCAGACAAGGAAATGGGGGCACCCCGCCTTGACAACCCAGTCAAGAAGTAAATGTCCACTATGGTCAAAGGAATGGACTTGCCCCCAATCTGGAACACTTGGTTAACAGGATCCCAAGCATCAAGCAGGTACTGCAGTAAACGTATCTGTGCCCTCATGCTAGATATGCGGAAGAATTTTAGCAAGCCACAGTTCCGCAACGCGCTCACGGTAACAGGATCATGGAGGGCAATCATGTCCTCCTCTTCATGCTCTCGTTCTCGCCACGTAAGAGTCATTATGCTCCAATAAACTCTGCAAAACCAATAAGAGGAGGAGTAAGATCCCTGACTGAGTAAAGAAAATGGCAAAAATCTCATGAAAAATTGTGCAACCAAGATGTTTTCTGCGCCCAACGCAGGTAGGGAAGGGTCTCACCTGCGTTGGGAGACAAACTGCCTTTGAAAATGACAACCCCAACGCAGGTTTCGATATAGGGCACTGCGCTGATGGCAGAGCGCCCTAGAGAAACCCCAGGGGCTCATGGGGGCAGGAAAACAAGCATAAAACTGAGAAATAAGACCATGAAAGGATGGAGCTAAGGTTTAGCTCCTACCTGGTGGAAACAGCGCTGAAAATCGTCCACAGAATCTCCCGAAATCAACTGGTGAAAAATCGAGAGGAAGAGGCACCTCCAAAGCTCCAACAAACCAAATGCACATGAAATGGTAAAATGAGAGGTAAAAACATCTTTTAATTGCTTTTACGTAGTTCAAAGTGAAATATTAGTATTTTTACTTCATGTTATCCATTTCTAACAAGTTTGTTGCAGCAATTGATGAAAACAGTACTATCTCTGGAAAAGAAAAACTAGTCATGGTAAAATATGAATTTGACCTTATCAAACGAGCAGTTTTGGCAAAGTTCATGCTTGTTAAAAAATAAACACAAGATCCGAGCAGTTTTAACGCGGAATTCATGCTCGTTAAAAAATAAACATAAGCAAGTGAGCAGGCTTCCTCCAGAGTTCAAGCTCATTCAGAAAAATGAACCGGTAAATAACCATTTGAGACCGTAAATTCATCAGCCATAAAAGCCTTGGTCGTGTTTGTGCACCATCACCTCCACTTTTCATTTGGCCGATCATTCACATCCACTTGATTGTTTACCTATTTTGAGGAACAGCTGCGAAGAGTGATCCCACCTAGCCATCCTTGTAATACTGCCGTGATTGGAAAATTCCAACCTGTACCTGGAATCTGCTGCTATCCTTGTTTATCACTCGTTCCTCAAAATACGAGTCTTCTTTGAGCTCTTTTCACTGACTCGTAAAAAATGAAAAGTTTGCCGAGTTTTGGCCTTCCAGCTCGTTAAAAGGACCGGAAGAGCTATCCCTCCTCTAGATTTTAATCTTTTTGGACCTGAGGGATTATTGCACAAAAAGATCGAGCGCTTGTCTAGTTCGGCTCGATAAAGCTATCGAACATTCATCCCTTCTGTGTTGTTTTATACTTTTTCGGACTTAAGGGATTAGATGACGAAAAAGGACCCCTGGAGTCCACTTTATGTACCCTTTTCAGACTCTCTAAAAATGAAAAGGACCGAGTTGTCTTTGTCGCTGGGCTCGTTAAAAATATTAGATAGCGACAAACTTGTCTTTAGACAAGAACGAGTTTCCCTATCATTAAGCTCGTTAAAACATAGCGATGGGCTTGCCCGAAGGGTAGGTTATAAAACAAGCATATGTTATCCTCCTCAAGCTTGACAAAAATAAAGAGGTACTGGTCAGAAATGACTGGGGAAAAATTGGGAGAACCTCAAAGCTTAATGGTAGCAAGTCGCTCTTGAACATGACACTTTTGCCTCCGTAAATATCGGGTTGGGTTATTATCATTCACCGGTCCCTTCACCATGGTCTCGCCATACCATCCATACATGGGGTAATGCTACCGATCCATCACATCAGTGTCGTTATATGTTCAAGAGATGTCATTCAGAAAGTGTCAACCGGATCCCATCCACTACCGTACATCATCTTTCATCCTTCCATGACCGCCACCCTGAATCATATTTCACAGATCGTTTTCACCATCATCACTAGCTCCGTTCCGTGTCACTGATGTGGGATTCATTAAGGCCCTCCTTTGACGGATCACTTCTTGTCGACATCAGCTCATTATCCAAGAAGATGATCTAGGAACACCCCGTCAGTACTTTGAAGCTTGCATGCCTCAATGGCAAGTTTCTCACTCCCGGCGATAGGTATACATTAATGACCTTCGACCAGGAGACTTTGCGTGGTGTTCGACGTCAGATCCTATATTCACACCACGTGAATTGTGCTGCAGTACCTTGAGGGTCATCATCATTATCGGTGATTCCTCTCGCGCTTGTTAACAGTTTACATTATTGACTGGTAATCAAGCGATGTCTTTCCATGTTCGACTTCAAGAAATTCTCACATGGATCGACTTGTACTAGAGTAAATATCGGACAAGTTTGAAGACCCCGGATCTAGTTTCATCCATCCGGGCTGCGATATATATTCAAGAGATAAAAGCATAGACATGTGCAGCAGATGATCATCCTACTAAAAGGATGATAATTAAAAGCAGAGAATTATCAGTCTATTATCAGACGATCGTCTGTTTATGTACAGCAAATGTATTTATAAAGCTGAGCATGGGAAATGCCCGCATCAGCTAGATCATGAAAAGAAAGTATGAAAAGATAATGTATTGTATTGTATTTTGTTACAGGTCACCTCCCGACGATTGAATGAACTTCGGATCCTCCTAATAAAGCATTTCACCCGATAAACGACCTCATACTTTAGGGGGCAACTGTTATAGACATTTTTGTGCCTTACAGCATAGAGCATGAAATGTCAATAATCTAAGGGATCCAAAGTCCCTAAACATGTTGTTCTTACCCTTAGAGGAACAAGGTCAGCAAACCACAGCACTGCAAATCAGTTCTCCACTAAAAAACACTCAAAAACAGGTCAGTTTTGGATCAAAGCAGCTGCTCCACTAAGCATCTGCGTTGAATGTCAAAAGCTCTATGGTGTACCTGCGCTGCATAGCAAGTGCAACAAAGGCTACCTGCGCTGGGCGTACTTTGACATGTGGAGGAATCTTTTTCTCAATGTGCCAGTGCCCAGGAAGCTTCCAAAAAGACACTTGATCATAAGATTCGCCTAATGATGAGTTAAGAGCTTCTAAAACTCCAAGTGGAAAGTAGAAACTCCGAGTGAAGAACTGAAGAACAACTGGAGTTGAAGAGGACAACAAGTCACACATCAAGCTGACTTATCTTCACTCCAAAACTCTATATAAGGATCTCATCCCATGGGATCTGGAGGGCGGAATTTAGTGCGAAGAATTGCTGTTGGTTTACAGTTGTGAGCATTGGGTGATTGCTTGAGGGAGGTGAAGAAGAGATTTCTCTCCGTCGGGAAGGTGATGCTGGATTGGACCTCTTATGGTTGTATCACCGCCTGAACCTTACTTCCATATATTAATAAATCATTTGAGGTTCTTCTATTCGCATGTGTTTCAATGGTGTATTGTCTTACTTGCGTCTTTGATTTATGCTAATCCTTGAATCGATTATGAATGCATGCTTCTTGTAGTTTCCTTTTCTTGTCTTATTTGCAGGATCTCGTGTAGATGGGCCCGTGAAAAGACTTGGAGCTAGGAGCAAGTGGCAAACAAAGGAGATTGGATCGACCATTTGCGCAAGACATCGGTAAGTGGATCTCTCCCTTTTATCTCTTGCATGTCATAAAGAAGAAACTTTAGATATCTTTGCTTTCAGCTGTTGCTAAGGAACTGTCACCCTTAGAGTGGGTTAGGGTCATTCCGAGTTGGATACTTTCCCCCACAACAGTAGCCCCTTCGGGAACTGCGCTGAAATGCAGACTGCCTTCACAGTGCCTGCACAGAAGAGATAAACTTTCGTTTTTCTCAGTTTCCGGGTCACAGATTGCTAAAAAATTCACAGTTTTTGGCCAAATCAGAAGCTATCAATCAAGTACACACTAAGGGATGAAAAGGAGGATGAAAAGCTATCACTAAGAGCTATTTAGAGTCCTTGTGGATCAGCTCTTCAAATCATAAACATGCCCAGAAACTGAGCTAGAGTAGCTGCCCTCTACTTTGCATTTGAAAGCTCCAAATGCAGTTCAATTCAGTACTCCCTGTGTTTATGAAATGAATAGCAAAAACACAAACAACCAACAAGATACGATCCCCAACGAAGTCGCCAATTTGTTGTTGGGAAAAGTATCCAATACGGAATGACCCTATCCCACTCTAAGGGTGATAGTACCTCAGCAACAATCAAAGCAAAGCTATTCAAGATTACTTCTTTATGAGATGTAAGAGAGAGGAGGAAGAGATCCACTAACCGATGTCTTCCGCTAGTTCTTGATCCAATCTTCTCTCTTTGCTGCTTGCTCCCAGCTCCTTGCTCTTTCACTGGCCCAGCTATGCCAAGATCCTGCAAAATGGCAAGAGAGGGAAACTACAAGAAGCATACATTCATAATTGATTCAAGGATTAGAATAAATCAAATATACAAGTATAACAATACACCATTGAGACACATGCATATAGAAGAACCTCAAATGCTTTATTAATGGAAGAAGTAAAGTTCAGGAAGTGATACAACCATAAAAGGCCCAATCTAGCATCACCTCCCAGTAGAAAGAAATCTCCTCTTCACCTCCTTCAAGCAAATCACCCAATAGTTCTATACTCAAACCAACAGCACTTCCTTACATTCACAAGATTCCAGCCTCCCTAGACCTCATGAGAGAGCTCTATATATAGGAGTTTTGGAGAAAGGATGAGTCAGCTTGAGCTTGGCATGAAGCTGACTAGTGTCCTCTCTCACTTCAGTTATTCTTCAGTTCTTAAGTCCACTTGGAGGTTCTTGCTTCCACTTGGAGATCTAGACCCTCTTACTCATCACTAGGCAAATTCTCTGATCCAAGTGTCATTTTGGAAGCTTCCTGGGCATTAACACCTTGAGGAATGACTGTGCCACTTGGCCAAACTCGCCCAGCGCAGGTAGCCTTCATTGCAGTTGACATTCAGCGCAGGTACAGAGTGGAGCAGTTGACATTCAGCGCAGATGCTCAGTGGAGCAGTTGACATGATCCAGAATTAGCTTGTTTTTGAGTGTTTTCAGGTGGAGAACTGATATTTAGTGCTGTGGTTTGCTAACCTTATTCCTCTAGGGGTAGGAACGACATGTTTAGGGACTTTGGATCCCTTAGATTATTGACATTTCATGCTTCATGATGTTAGGCACAAAAATGTCTATAACAACCTCGGCCCATTTAGTAAAAGAATCCACTGCTACAATGATATAGCCATGCCCCCTGCCGAGTGAGGGTTACATGTCATGAAGTTGATACCCCATTTCACAAAAATACCTACAGTGATAACAAGATGAATGGAGCGAGCGGAGCACAGGTCTTACGATCATAAATCTGGCATGTATCACACTTTTGGATAGTGAGAATCCAATCACGAAATATGGTAGGCCAAAAGTAACTTGCCTGTAGATCTTTTGTGCAGTGGCATAGCCAGAAAAATGACCGCACATGCCCCCAAGTAGCATTCATTGAGGATCTTCTCGGCCTCCTAATGTGTGCGGAACCTTTGGAAAACCATATTAATACCACGACAATAAAGGGTGTCGCCAATGATGATGTAATTTTTGGCTTGGTATCGAATAAGTCATTGTTCAGAGCGATAGATATCAAACCAGGAAGCATGGGTTTAGAGATATATAATAATGTCTCCATACCATGGGTCAAATGATGGAATCATTAACAATGAATCGTTTGGGATATAATCCTCAGACATTGATTTAGAACTAGCAGAGGGAAGGTCACATATTAGCTCACCAAAAAGTAAGGATTTCTTTGACTTAGATTTGATGAATTGCAAATCAAACTCCTACAGGATAACGATCCATTTAGAGTATTTTCCCCCTAGAACTTGATGTGAAAAAATATATGTCATAGGGTTGCAATCTGAAAAACCCGTAGTTTTCTAGAGAAATATATAATGATGAAACCATTAGATGTCTTGAATAGACACCAAAGCTAACTTTTCTACGTTACTGTACTTGATTTCGGTATCATTGAGACTTTTACTCAAATAATGGATGGGATGTTCAGTCCCTACATCGTCTTCCTGGACCAATACCATTGTTATAGTAGTAATGGCAGCAGCAAGGTACAGGAAATAGTCACGCTAGTAATCTGGGGGATATGATAGAGATGCCTGAACAAGTACATCTTTCAGGGAATCAAACGCCTTTTGAGCAGCATTGTCCCACTGGAATGGATTTTTTTTTTTAATCAGGCGAGTGAATCCTTTAGTCAACTCAACATAATTATGGACAAACCTTCGCAAAAAGATATCCTTCCCTTAGAGTCGTTGAAGCTGGGCGAGGGAAGAAAGAACAGGCAGATCGATGATTGCATGAACTTTCAGAGGATCAATACGAATTCCATGTTTTGAAATTAAAAAACCAAGAAGTCAACCAGAACTATTGCAGAACACACATTTGTGAAGATTAAGTCAAATATTATAGCGTCTACACCATAATAAAATTGCCCGAAGATACATCAGGTGATCGACCCGATGTTTAGAATGAGTAGGGAGATCGTCCAAATAAGGTTGCATGATATGTTTAATGTCATGGAAAATGTAATCCATTTCCCGTTGAAATGTAGCCCAACATTATTTAAACCAAAAGGAATTTTTCAATAGGTGAATGTACCCAAGAACAAATAAATGCATTTTTAGGTTGATCTGCTATGAGAATGTTGATTTGATTATAGTTGAAGAAACCATCCATGAATGAATATATCTCACAGTGATCAGAAAAGTTATCAGCAATCTGGTCGATGAACGAGTTCAGGAAATTTTCCTTTGGACAATCGTGATTTATATCCTGATAATCAACGCATTCACGAATTTTCCCCTGTTTCTTCATGACAGGAACAACATTTGACACCCGAGCAAACCCCGCTCCCCCTACCCTAAATCCAAACAAACAAAAAATGAATTTTCCTTAAACAATGGGTAGAGAACAATGTTTTTCATATAATGGTTTATTGTTTCTTAAATTCCACCTACTTAATAATATTGATGATATGAGGCAATGTGAATTATAGATCCTTAAACAAAAGTGTCATGTTGAAAAAGAATCAATTCAACCTAAATGGATTCAAATTCCAAAACTTTTTAATGATTAAAGTGTGGATTTAATCTTCTTTCTTATTTCCTTTAGGATTTATAAGTTTTTGGATGCTTCAATATGTAAGAACAATATTGGCACTGGTAGAGTGATTCTTGTGTTCTAATATTTTATGTAGTTTTGGTGTTGATATGATACCCTAATATATTGATCCTTCTTAACGTAGGTTTCAAACTTGTACATGAATTACCTGCAAACTAATTCTTAAAAAATATAAAATATACATGGTGAGAAACACAAAACAAATACACAGATATTTTCCCCTGGATCACAAAACTGGGACTATCAGATTGATTTTTCATTATGTTCCTTTCAATTTGACAATGCATATATACACATGTTAAAGCATTCATAAATCCCAATCCATTAACCTTGGATTAGAACATAAATTTAGTTTCCTTGACCAGATCTACAAAATACCATGGGTAGAAAAACATCATGCCCAAAACCATGTGCAAAACCCATGCACAAAACCATAGGTAGGTCTACCTTCCTAATATAGGGTCAAAAAAAATATCAATGCTATCCTAGGGGCATCAGTATATACCCCTAATGGTGCCATATGTCTACCTATATATGCTTTAGGTCTACCTATCCAGACTTTGGTTCACCCTCGCCTAGAGATGTGATTATGTTGCTACTGAAGTTCACCTTCATACATACTTGTATACACTTTTCGACAGGAAAAATTGAGTTACTGTCATCTGAGTTGGATTATTCCTTCATCTAGTGGCCAATGCTTGTTGTGACACATACAAATCTAGAGATAAAGCAACACTCTCATAATCCTAACTTGGGTGGACCTCATACAGGGGGCTACTGCCCCCTTGAAACCCTCCGATAGTGGGGGCTGCACCCAACACAACGAACAGGGGGTGCTAACGCCCCCCATGTGACCCCCCACGTGTGTGACTAGTCGTGGAAAGAATATAATGCACACCCAACATAATAGATGGTTCAATATTTTTGTGACATACTATAGTTTTATGTTGATATTCAATATTTTGTATTCATTGGTGTTAATGGTGGCGATCAATGGAATGCCAACCATCATTGAATCTACATATGTTGACTTGACGTTGAATTGTTTCTTATTGAATTTTTGGATGCTCTTTCACTAATAGGACTTCATTAGTAATAATACTTTGATCTTTTTCAATCAAATTTGTTAAGGTCTCTTTATCTATATTTTCAACTTCTAAAAAAATTCTTGGTTCATTCTAATTAATTAAGGATTTTTTATCTATTTCAACCTCTAAAATATTCCTTGATTAACTTGTATCCATGGATTTCTTCTTGTTCAATTTCTTCATTTTGTTCAGAAGAAATGATAGATTTGTATTAGCAAAAATGCATCCTGGTGAATGCTACAAATATACATTAGTAGGAATATGTTTTTAAATGAGCCAAAAATTGATAGTGGGATCTAAAAATCAATCAAGCAGTTCTAAGTAGTAGAAATTTTGTAGTTCAACAAAAAACCTTATAGTGTAGATCAAAAGATATCCTCCAAGAACATAGGTACAAGTGAGAAACATCAAGTTAATCATGTGGATGGAAGAGTGTCCATAGGTTCTAGAGTTGCTAAATATTTTATAGGAGCCGTAATATTGAGATCCTATAAAAAGGAGTGCACCTTCAGTGAAGAAGATGAACTAGGATTACCAAAGGAAGAATACACCATGAAATTTTGATGTTGAATTTGTATCACCCTCCTCCCACATCTACCTAAGCAACCGGCCAGTTGGAGTAAACATGCGACAAGAGGCTACTATGATCATATTAAACCTCCTATGTGACCTTAAGGAAGTGGAATCGATGGAACATCACATAAATCCATCCAACCTCATCAATAGAACCCTTAAGAGACAATTCAGCCACTGTGACTTCTTGTCCCTCGGTCCCACTATTTTTATGGACCTCTTAGGTCATCTTTGCTCTCATGCTATGGGCAAGGGAGTGACAAAAGACCCAAAGTCACTCTCATAGGCCTTCATGTCAACGATTGTGGACCAAACTTTCCAGTTCTATGCAATTGACCCTGGTATTTAAGCCAATTTTCTAGGCCTAGAGCCCAGGCCACTGCCCATAATGGAATGAAATATCAGAATCAAGTAAAGTATAGGGAAATAATGATGCAAAACCAATAATCTCAACAAGACCTTAATAAGACCCCTACTAGCCATGACAAGCATTTTGTCAAACACTTAGTCAATATGCAACCTACAAGTGTAAGTAACAGATCTGAGCATAGGGATCTCATACTTATTTGAGATTCACCATGAAGCATCGTCTCCTTATCACATTAGCTACCATTTCATCCATTAGGTCATAGATACATAGATCATTCAATAACAAGTGAGAACATGATGAGAGCCACTCATGGTTGTTGTCATAAAACATGTAAATAACCAGCATAATAGGGACATAAATACCAATGAAACCATAGCCATATAAACCGCATATAATCCATTATAATTCTCATAGAGATACAAGGAGAGATAACCTTTCATTCATGATGCAAAATCAGAACCAGGGATGGGACTTCCACATTCCACCCGACTGTAGAATGGTTGAGCCAAATCTCTCTTTAGCCATTCACCCTCGTGCCATATTCCAAGCATGAATGTGGGATATCATAGAACACATCAATCAAAACTCATCTAAGTATTCCAAAGGCCATCCACCTCAACCCGTCAAATAGTGATTCCACCTCATGGTTGGACATCACAAAACAATCATCAGATTGGTCTCTACCCAAGCCTTTCAAAGCTCTAGAGTGTTTGTTCTAACTCTTCTTCCAGGACTAGTAACTCAACGCATAGCTTATATTGGTATTCGTATCGTTTGTCCAACCAAGGATCCAGGACTAGTAACTCAACCCACAGCTTTTACCAGGCTCCAGACTGTTTTTCCAACCAGGGCTCTAGGACTAGTAACTCAACCCACCAAGGGCTCCAGAGAATTTTTCCAACCAAGGCTCTAGGACTAATAACTCAACCCAAGTTGTTACAGGGCTCCATAGCGTTTTTCCAACCAAGGCTCTAGGACTAGTAACTCAACCCAATTTGTTATAGGGATCCAAAGCATTTCTCCAACCAAGGCTCCAGGAACTAATAGCTTAACCCAAGCTAAGAAAATATGAGAACCAACCAGAAACAAATAAAAAAAACCCACAACACCATGACTATTCATGAAATGGCAAGGCTAGGAAAATCCATTGTCAATCTAGGCAATCCTCCTTTCCAGTGACAGATCATGACCAAGAAACCACATGCATATGCCATGCATGCCAAAACTAGTGAGGAAAACACACATGCAACTCGATACCTATAAGAAAATATGATGCAGTTGTTGATCTCGATGCCCTCTTGCACTTTCCTTCTCTTCCTTTGCCTTCTTGCTCCAAAAATACAAGTATGCCACACCCTGCAAGAGTGCTCCAAGAAAACTCTAACTATCCAAGAGTATGAGAGAGAGAGAGAGAATAGAAGAGAGCTCCAACACTAAACTGACCAAGTCCTACCCATTGATCCTTGGAAGCCTTTTTATTAATGAGGCCTCTATTTTATTCATTTTTCATTATTTTCCTTTATTTTCCTCCTCGCGTGAAACTTGTGACCTTTCACCTCCTTTTTCTCCTAATTTCCATTATTTTCCTTCATTTTCCTCCTCGCATGAAACTTGTGACCTTTCACCTCCTTTTTCTCCTAATTTCCATTATTTTCATAAATAAAATGCAAATTAATACCTCATGCCTTTCCAAAACCTTAGCCATTGCATTTTCCAATATCCTTAGACATAATAAACCAAATCAATGCCCATTAGGATGTTACCCCCACCATTCAGCTTGGAATATGTGTCCCAGCACCGTGGCCTTGTATATTTTTACATGGAATTTTCACCAGGGCTGTTACAAAACCCTCCCCCTTGGGGGAACACCATCCTCAGTGCTCGATGACACCTATAATCAACAATACCACTGAAAACAAAACATTTTGCCCATGGATATTTATAAGATAGCTCGTTGCAGTATTTACAATGACCACTGCTGAAACATGACAATCATACTATTCACTGGAGATTTATAACATAGCTCATTACGGTATTTACAATAACCACATATACACATACACATTTGCTTCAACCAGCAAATAACCATATTGTCTATGGATCTTTATAAATCCAGATCAATACAATATTTACAATACTACACACATATGTACATTTTCTAAACTATCAAATAAAAATATATGATGTTTGCATCCACAATAATAGAATCTAGAGGCTCACACCTCAACCCTCAAGTAATACCACAATTCAACTCCTTCCTAGGAAGTCTAGAATCCACTGCTATAGTCAAACTGCATCCAATGTCCAACGCTATAATCTCGCACCACTTGTCCTGTTAGTGAACAGTTACTGCCTCATTGTTCTAGGGTGCACTCCCAATGTGCATCTATTTCTATCTAGCAATGCTCATGACCAAAATAAATCCATCCCTGGCCTTCAATTCTTTGCTACACAGTCCGTTGAGCAATCCGGTCAATCCCTTTCGTGTAGTCATTCACCTTCCAAGTTCCGCTTGCACCACCATCTCGGGTATTCCATCCCTTGGCAAGGCTTCCTCACATTGAAAGATACAAAAACCAAGGCATATCCCTACCTTAAAACCATCATATCAGTCAAAGCATGCTCATGGAAATCAATGGACATTATTGGGTACCAGTGCCGCACAATGGCCCTACTCCTAAAGTGCTCTACCAACATACTATTGCATGTTCCAATTCCTTTTGTTGTTGCAAACTCATGCAGTCAATTTCAATCACCCAACTGGGAATTTCATGCATTCTTGTACCAAGCACATAAATTCCATTAGATTTAAAATAAATTCAAATAAATTCACATCATACCTCATTGGTATCTCATCAATAAGGTACATTTGCACTCTTGTTCGCTTCTTGTCAAAACAAGTCAAACTAGCATATTTAACCAAATCAACATGTATAAAAATATGACATCAGGTTAGGTCAAATCATAACCATCAAAATCATAGATCACCCATAATCATCATAAACCATAATCATAAACCACATGTATAATAAAGATAAACTAAAATATCGATACTTATCCTTCATCGATCATTACTTCTACCTTTGTCTTTATTTCGTATGCACACCAAATTGGTTTCCACACCTAACAAACACCCAGTGCCTTCTCCTCAACTAGGTGCACATATACATATTTTGCATCACACACATACACCCACACACGACATACAACTCCATGCAATACATGCATCTACACCTGACATACAACACATACACTTACACCCATTGTACAACACAACACAACACGTATACGTACACAATATACATCACAAGACATGCATCTACAATGTACACAACGTTCGACACCACAAATGCATAAATCTACACCTAGCATACAACACAAAAAACTATATGTACTACACAGAGTACAACACAAGGAATACACATGTTACGATACCACGACTACACAATTCACGTACATAGTACCGAATGCCCGCAACACATCATGTATGACATGCACGTAATACCACATGTACACTAGTACCATATGTACAACATGTACACAGTACCACCTATACAAACCACCACCTGCACAATGTATGTATAGCATCACATGTACACGGCACCACCTGCACAATGTGTACACAACGCCACATGTACATTGCACCACCTGTACAATGTGTACACAATACCACATGTACAAAGTACCACATGCACAACATGTACACAACACTACATGTACACAGTGCCACATCCATGACATGTACACAACACTACCTGCACATAGTGCCACTTGTACAACATTTACATGAAACTACATGTAGATAACACCACTTGTACAATCATGCACACCACACCATATATACATAGCACCACATGTACAACATGCACACAACACCAGATGTGCAGATCACTGCATATCCAACATGTACATAAGACCACGTATCAAACATGTGCATATCACCATATGCACACAACACCGCATATCCATCATGTACACAACATAGCATATCCAACATGTACATACCACCATCTATACCCAGCACTGAATATGCAACATTCATACAACACTATCTGTACTAACACCCTGTATATAATATTGCACAAACAACATGTACACACACTACATATGCACAATATTGCATGCACACAATCATCACATATGCAACATATACAACATGTACAAAATATGCACAATAATAATACCTCACATCTGAAAGCACATTGTCTCTACCAAGGAACCTTTCTTCCAATGTCTTATCCATACTTATCCTAGCATGTCGCAGACCACCCAACTTTCATTTCATGGATGTATCCTTCCACATTACCTGTCATAGCATAAACATAGGCATAATATAATCACATAATATCAACTCATAACCACATGATATTGACCTCATACATTTGTCGTGATTACTCTTCCACTTAAGTCCACATGAACCAGGAATCTCTTCATGCCATTCACATGCATAAGAAATCATTCCTCCACATGAACAATCCTTGACAACCCTATCAGACAGTGACATAGTTGCATACATACATATATATATATATATATATATATATATATATATATATATATATATATATATATATATATATATATATATATAATCATTAGCATAAAACAATCATCATCCTTTTAGACAACCACATGCATACACACATACATGTATACTTATAAACATCGACATAATCATGATCATAACATAATTACCAGATATCAAGGTCAAGGTTAAGATAACTTCCTTTATTCATGCATGACATTGAGAACAACGGTTCCCAACATAGCCAATTCATTTGACACCTCAGATCCATTTACTTTACCTTTTAGGGTTACCTTCCTCATGATTGTTTTGTCATCGTCCATTTACTGCAATGAACCCAACCAGTCCAACCGAGTGTCATAGTCATACCTTCTACTGCACTTACTCATGCATAAATATTCAACTGAATCTTACATTACCTCTCAAGTACCACATAGCTCTCCTAAGCTCCATCAACTTTCCTCTTTCCCAACCAATTCCCAAGACTCAAAACATAAAATGCAAGCACAAGAAACAAACAAGAAGAAAAACCATGAAAACCAATAACAACACGACTTTGCAACCAAAGTGGTATGGCCATACACTAGACCTAAACAAAGCCACAACTCAAGCACAACAAATCATGAAAGACGAAAAGCACAATACTGAAAATAAACAATATGACTCAATCCCCATGGTTCTTGGGGGAACTGAACTAGACCTTCTTCAAGATTTCATGGAAATTTCTTTTGTCGTGCAATCCCCTGCATCATACTACTATCAACACGTAATCGTTAATGCATAAATAAACATAACAATACACTTGTTACCTTATCTCACTATGCCAAGCACGTTGCTTTCAATTGAGCACATCTGAGCCATCTCTAAAGGGACCAATTCACTTGACAGATCCACCTATGACTAGAGACTGACTAATATACCTGTCAAGTACATGTTCATGAATATAGCATGCATCCACATAATGTCAAACAAAATCAAGTTTAGGAAGACTTTTTGTATGCAAAGAACTCATTCATTCATAATTAGGGTTTCCAAAAATAGCCAAAGGAATTCTTGTCCAATTCCTTTCTTTTACCCTTTTTGCCTTGCTACAATTGAGTCTTACTATGCGCTATCACATCATCCTACTGTTAGTTATATAAACACATCAACTATTACCTTGTCATGCTAATACCAAGCATGTTACCTTGCAACTACTCACACATGTCAACCATATGTTCCAAACATCAAGACAATCATATGTATCAATTTGAAATCAACCTTTACCAAGACTAACAATCATGTCATAATCCATAGTTAACTCTTAGTCATTAGACATAATGCTACAACTATCACCTATTGTACTCAAGTACATATCAATTGTCTCAACACATATGTGTTAGTACAATCCTCTTAGAACAAGATCATTTCGGAAAGGAACCTTATAAACACATACTCGTACTATGAAATTCATCAAACATTCAACCAACTTGCAAACTTACCATGTTAAATAAATCAACTAGATCATATAATAAACACCAAACACTCAAACACCAAATATACAACATAATCAACAATTAAACACCAAATAAACAACATAATCAATAATCGAACACCAAATATACGACATAAGGGAACTCATACAGTGAATTTCAGGGGAGGTTATCTTGTTTGCACAATCAATCTAGATTAGTGTGATACAACTTCACAATGTATCAGCTCAAACCTAAATCATGATATCCATAGCAGTAACTAAGTAATATGTTCACATCATAAGCTCATAATCATTTGACGTTCATGCATAACAATCACATATGTACAATCAATCTAGATTATTATGGCACCATATCGCAAATATGCCAACTCATACCTGAATATCGCAACCATAACCATCTGCATAGGTCAAACCAAGTTAACACAATACATATAACATCAATATCTTCCATGTAATGAACATAACCATCACGCATATGACCAATCCAAATTACAACATCAAGATCTCAATGAAATAGCCCTAATCATCAAGTCAGTAACACATAACAACAATAAGCTATATATCATGCTCATCAATAACATATCATATAACATAATCATCAAGTTATCTAACCTAACCAACAATAACAATGCTTACACCACATGTTACTATCATTATTGACTATTTGACTCATGTGCATATGACTATGCTAATCAACTATCATCTATCATGTATGTAACCATAACATCAAAAGGCATGTACATAAACCTAATGTATATAACCCTAATATATATAACAATCCTTAACCTACATACCTACATGCCCAACATACAAATCTGTATGATGACATGCTCTCATTTCGAGGTCCAATGCTGCAAGTTCAATTTGATGATCTACATCTCCTACTTTACTTCATTCAAAACATTAGCATCATAACAAGCCAACAGAACCATGATGACCTAAATATCATACCATGACTTTACAAGGCATGTTTGACCTACTATTCATGCATAACTATAACCAAGACCATACATGCATAACCACTGTATATAGACATATAACAAATGAGTACAAAACTATATACACATCATTCTAGCTAGAGTCCAGTCGCCAATGCATGTCCATATCAACTACACAAACCATGACTTCATGCATGAAAACAACAAGCACATCACGTGCACTTGATAATATGTGAACACTGGCATGAAATAAATTCATAATCAACCATACACGCATGAATACATACACAACAACAACATCTTCGACCTTCACATGGTGACATCACTACAACCATGATCAACACCATAAAAATGAAAAAAGCACATGCACTGCAAGCATAAGAACCACATATGCAACAAACATGAAAGCATGATCAACACACCACCCAAGGAGAGCACAATCATGCTCTGATACCACTCTACAAGACCCTCCTCCCTCATATACCCAAGCAACCGGCTAGCCAGCGTAAACATGTGACGAGAGGCTACTATGATCAGATTTGACCTCCTATGTGACCTTAAGGAAGTAGAATCGATGGAACATCACATACAGTCATCCAACCTCATCAACAGAACCCTCATGAGACAAGTCAGCCACTATGACAGCTTGTCCCTGGGTCCCACTATTGTTCTGGACCTCTTAGGCCATAGTTGCTCTCATGCTATGGGCAAGGGAGCGACCAGAGACCCAAAGTCACTCTCATAGGCCTCCATGTCAGTTACTGTGGACCAAACTTTCCAATTTTGTGCTAGTGACCCAGGGATTTAAGCCACCTTTTCACGCCCATAATGGAATGAAAGCTCAGAATCAAGTATAGGGAAACAATGATGCAAAAGAAATACGCTCAACATGACCTTAACCAGACCCCTACTAGCCATGACAGTAATTTTGTCAAACACTTAGTAAATATGCAACCTACAGGTGTAAGTAACACATCTAAGCATAGGGGTCTCATACTATCTAAGATTCACCATGAAGAATTGTTTCCTTATCACATTAGTTTTCATTTCATCCATCAGGTCATAGATACATTGATCATTCAATAACAAGTGAGAACATGATGAAAGCCACTCATGGTTGTTGTCATAAAACATGTAAATAACCAGCATAATTGGGATAGAAATACCAATGATATCATAACCATATAAACCACATATAATCCATTATAATTATCATAGAGATACAAGGAGAAATAACCTTTCATTCATGATGAAAAATCCAAAATCAGGATGGGACTTCCACATTCCACCCAACCGTAGAATGGTTGAGCCAAATCTCTCTTTAGTCATTCACTACGTGCCATAATCCAAGTGTTATCACTGTAAAAAGTTCTAAAATTTTGGAAAACTAGTATGGTTCCAAAGTTTTTATGTTAGTCATAGTCAATTCATTTTTATTTTCTGTTTAGAGTCTAAGTCATAGAGTCAGAGTCTCGTTTCCATTATCAAATAAAGGTCAACAACCTGGTTTTACCCATTATGGATCCCACATCATTCCAAAAGTGTCATGTATTTGGTCATTTTAAAATTGACATGCACTACAAAATTGCCTAGGTGTTTTCGTAGAGCAAAACTCAGAAAATGCACTATATGCGCTACCAAATCGGGGATTCGTAGTTACGAGTTTTCGTAGCGCAAACCCATAATTTGCACTAGATGCGCTACAAAATCGGGGATTCGTGTCAAATCGAGTCTAGTTGTCAAATCAACCTGAATTTGTTAATGTTTCATCATTAGGTGTCAGTCCATGAACCTTACCCATCACATGCATCCATTCACTCTCATCATTAGATTCACTAGGGGTCTTTGTACACACTCTTTTAAAATTTCAAAAAGAAAAGGTAAGGGTGAATTGGTCCTAGTCATTTTCATGTTCCTTTCATGCATAAGAAGCACTTGGCAAGCTTAGGGTCAGCATACATCAGAGTTCTTTGAAGGCTCAAGCGAGGCAGTTCTCCATTTCAACTCAAGCGAGGCAGTGTTTAAACTAAAACAGGGCAATATTTTACAAGTCTCCTTTACAAGGATTTCACAGAAATGTCTGAATAAAAGAAGAACCATAGATGAAGATCTGTACGTTCATCAGGTACCTTAGATGAAGATCCATCCCTGGTATTCCACTTGATCTCCTCCTGCACAAGATTTGACCAAAGTCTCTCCCATCCTGGCAATTTCTCCCGACCATTGACAGAGTCCTGATAGGAATGCCAACACTTTGAAAGACCAAGGAGAGCCAAGCTCACCAAGTCCTCATCATCGACAGTCACCCCCACACTTCCCAGCTCATCCCTGCACTGAGTGAACTTCGTGAGATACTTGGGCATACTGTCTCCCTTCTCACATTTGATGTTTCTGAGTTTATCCTTGAGCGCCAACTTCCTTTGATCACTCTTGCTTTGGAATAGATCTGCCAATGCTTTCCACATCAAGTATGGAGAAGCCTTTCCATGTAGGCTGGACACAATGTGATCCTTCACGCCCTCCAACAGAATCATTCGACACTTTGCTGTCTTCTTTTGCCAAACCTCATCTTTGACTGCATCAGTAGGCTTTGGGACCTCAGCCTCTATGAACTCCTTCAGCCCATTATCATCCAACAACGCCTCCATCCTGTCCTTCCATGGAATATAGTTCGAGCTGCCCTCAAGAGCATACTCCAATCGCAATCCGTTGAAAGACATTACAACGTTGACACCAAGAAAACACTGCTGCAAATTCGAATTCCACCAGCTCCAAACTCAACCGCCTCTGATCTAAGATTCATGAGAACAAATTATTTCTTGTACAGATATTGACTGTATGGGCTTTTACCGGATATCTCACCTTCCAAAGGAAGGATGAATCTAGAGGCTACCTGGCCTGATTACAGACTCTGCCTGAAGAAATAAGATGTAAACACTTTCTGAATAATAGATTTGATGATCAACAGCTCTGATACCATGTAGAAATTTTGAATAATAAACACTTATTCACAGAGATTATCCCGATTATACACTATTGCGGAATACATGCACAATACATAATCTCCTCTACGTTGATCATCAATTGAGCAGCATTAAAAACAATGAAACATCAATCGCATGCACACATTAACACAGTATGTAACCCAGGGAAATCTTACAGTTGAAAACCCCACACTATCTGTATATTAATGATTGAGAACATGTAACAATACATAGTACAATACTCCTCACAAGTATCCAACACTATCTCCACCTGTTACACACAAAACTAGCTCAGATCCGAACAAGTCATAGGTTCAAATCTTCTCCACTGCTTTGCCTGCCTCTATTGCACAATACCAAGTGAAAATCACATGAGCACAGGCTATTTCACTGGGCATATACTGCGCAATCCTCATGGGCATACTCAATCCGTTGATTGTGCAAGATCTCATGCACAACTATAGTCACAACTGATAGCAATCTCAACCTCTAACACCTGTCTCCACTGAACTGTACATGCACTGAGTTAACTGATGTATTATTCAGTTGCATTATGAGTTAATAATTAGTGAATTAATTTAATCAATTAATTCACATCACTCATCACTAGTCTATTTGCAGTTAGACTAATTACAACTATTTTAACTAAGTCAAACTGAACACAGCTCCATCAACTCCACAATCAACTCCACCAAACTCAACCACATGAGTTCTAACTGAAGTCCTGCATGCAATAGCTCAACTGACTCACAAGAAAAGCGTATTTCCTTCTGACAGCTGCATGTGCCACATATGTAGCTCAAACTGAAGTGCTCCAAGAGGATAAGATAATGTTTATAGTCTAAATATTATTATGAGACAATAATATTTGACTTTTCTATTTTTAGCCTGGCAGTCTAAAAATAAACTCTGATAACTCCGCTTTGAACCAGAAATAGAAGTCCATCTATTTTTCCCAACATGACCAATCATCCATAAACAACATCCTGCAACTCATAGACCATGATCCATATGTCTAAAAATAGACATAGTCTAAAAATAGACTTTGTGCCAAAAATACCCTCTGGGCCCACTTAGTGAAGGCGACTTCTTTCCACTAAGCTCCATCATCTTGTTGCATTCTCAACACTCCCTCTCAACAAGATATGGATTATCATCAACCCCTATCCTGCCTCGGTGGTATTCGAATTTTCTCCTGGTGAGCGCCTTCGTCAAGATATCAGCATCCTGATCCTCCGTTGGAATGTATGAAAGTAACATGATTCTCTGCTACACACAATCTCTGATATGATGGTACTTGATGTCAATTTGCTTAGATATATCATGAAATACAGGATTAGCCGAGAGTTTAATGCAACTCTGGTTATCATAGTAAATCACAGTAGGCTCCAATTAAGAACCGAACAAACCGACGAGGATCTTCCTCATCCATATAGCCTCGCATGCAGCCAAACTTGCTGCCATATACTCGGCCTCTGCTGAACTGAGTGCCACAGATCTCTGCTTCCTGCTGTACCAAGAAACTGTTGTCGACCCGATACTAAAGACCCCTCTTGATGTGCTCTTTCTGTCCATTGGGCTCCCTGCCCAATCTGCATCCGTGAAGCCACATAGCTTCACCTTGTCCTCCTTTCTTTACCACAAACCATATCCTAATGTGCCTCTCAAATAACGCAATACATGCTTGCCTGCCTTCCAGAAGAGCTTGTTTGGCTTAACCATAGCTTGTGAAAGCTGGTTAATAGCATAGCATATATCGGGTCATGTATTGACCGGATACATAAGCGACCCCACCAACTGTCGATAAGCAGTGGCATCCACTTCTTCTGCCGAAGTGGCATCCTCCTTCCTCGAACCTCCAGGAAGAGGAGTATCAACAGGCTTGCAGCCATGCATATTGAACTTCTCCAGTATCTCCCGAGCATACTTACCCTGAGAAACAAATAGTCCATCACTGCGCTGCCAAATTTCCAATCCCAGGAAATAATGAAGGAGGCCCAAATCCTTCATCTCAAACTCCTTAGCAAGATCATCCTTGCATGAAAGTATCAACAACTCATCACCCGTTAGAATCAAATCATCTACATAAAGTATAATGATAAGCAACTTACCCTCCACCACAATCTGGCATAGGTTAGGATCCGCCTCACTCTTGGAGAATCCAAGTCCGGTGAAATAACTGTCTATCCATGTGTACCAAGCACGTGGTGCTTATTTCAACCCATACAGCGCTCTCTTGAGCCTACACACATGCGACTCACTGCTGAAGATCTCAAAACCTTCGGGTTGTTCTATGTACACCTCTTCCTCAATGACTCCATTAAGGAACGTAGTCTTCACATCCATCTGATGAATGTGCCATCCCATCTGCGCTGAGAGAGCAAGAATCGTCCGTATGGAAGAATACCTTGCGACAGGTGCAAAGGTCTCCTCATAATTGATCCCCTCTATCTGTGAAAAGTCTCGGCAACAAATCTTGCCTTGTACTTCTCCACACTCTCGTCAGCTGCCTGCTTAACTTTGTAGACCCATCTCGAACCCACCACTGATTTCCCTTCCGATCTAGGAACAATATCCCATGCATTGTTTCTAACAATCGAATCATACTCTTCCACCATGGCATCTACCCATGTGAGATCCTCCACAGCTTCCTCGAAAGAGGATGGCTCAGTCACAACACATTTGCTCATAAGAGCCATGTATCCAGTGTACTGATTGGGTGACTGTCTTTGCCTACGTTGGGCTGTAGGAGGTCCTACAACTTTCTCTGCATCTTGAGCCAGTCGCTCAGCTTCTGTCAAGCGCTTTCGCCCTCTGATGGTTGGCGCTGCATGAGTGGTCTCTTCCACTCCATGAACTTCATCCTATGGCTGATCCACGTCCTGAAGCTCATCCTTAGGAACTAATAGCTCCTCATCTGCATGCAAGTGTGGATCCCTCTCAAGAAAACACTTCATGGCTTTCTCCTCCTGAAATTTTATATCCCTTCGCACAACAGTCTTACCACTGTCTGGAAAATACACATGTGTGGGGCGTATCAATGTACCCACAAATATCCCAACCTCTGCGGTTGGCTCCAACTTCTTCCTGGCATCCTTCGTCACATGCATGTAAATGTTAGCACCAAAAATCCTCAAATGAGAAAGATCAGGCTTCTTACCAGAATAAGCCTCCTCGGGTGTACTCATGCCAAGTATCCTGTGAAGACAATGGTTCTACACATAAAACTACTGTATTGCATGCTTCTACCCACAAGTGAAGGGGTAGGCCCTGATCATGCAACATCGCCCGTGAAATACCCACGATCATTCTGTTCTTCCACTCAGTAACCACGTTCTGATGTGGCTTATGGGGAGCTATGAGCTCTCTTCGAATCCCTTCTGCACTGCAAAAGTCTTTGAACTCGCCAGAGATTTATTCACCACCATTGTCACTCCTAAGAGCCTTCACCTTCTTCCCCAACTCCTTCTCGACCAGTGCTTTGAACTCATAGAACTTTGAGTATGTCTCGTTCTTCTTCTGCATGAAGAAGATCCAGCACTTACGAGAGAAATCATCAACAAAAATCACATAATACCTGTGCTTTGTTGTCAAAGCTACTAAGAAAGGTCCACACATGTCTGTTGGAATTCTCTCAAGGATCGTCGTGGCGTGACTATCCTTCTCGTGAAAGGTGGCTTTCACAAACTTTCCCAAAGTACACCCCTTGCACTGATCTGACTGCGCAAGAGTGCCTTTAGGAAGCCCTATAGTGATCTGCTGCAGTATCTTCAAGGCTCCATGGTGAAGGTGACCCAATCTCCTGTGCCACAGCTTGCCATCATCCCGGCTCACCAATCCTTCTGCCTTGCATGCCATTGCTATGCATCTGTCTACATGCAACTGATAAAGGTTCCTCACTCGAAACCCTATCTTCCTGGTTTCTCCAGTTGTCTTACTGCGCAAGAAAGCCTTTCCCTCGCTGAAAACAACATCATATCGCTTGTCTTCTAACATCACCACAGAGATAAGATTCTTCTTCAATCCTGGAACATGCATCACTTCCTTCAATACGAAGGGTTTACCAGACTCCCTCTCAAAGGAAATGGTACCGATACTGGTCGCACTGTATCTACCATCATCACCTATCTCGATGTGCACTCCAAGATCTTTGTCCTCCAGATCAGAAAACAAATCTCAATCTCATGTCATGTGAAAAGACCCACCATTGTCCAAGAACCACACCGATCCCATCACACTTGAAACCAAGCATGCGATCAATGAAAAATCAAGCTCAAATTGCAAGGCTAGAACCTCTCCTACTGCAGATCCAGTAGCTTGCTTGTTCTTCTTCTTCTGCGGACAATTAGTGGCATAGTGTCCATGCTGGTGACAGTGAAAGCACTTCACCTTGGACATATCCTGCTTCTTTCCTTTCACACCGGAATGAGAAGTCTTCTTGTTCTTCCACTTCTTTGCTTTGGTAGCCAAAGCGCAATTTTCTTCATCAGGTACCTTTGATGAAGATCCGTCCCTGGTATTCCGCCTGATCTCCTCCTGCACAAGATCTGACCAAAGTCTCTCCCATCCTGGCAATTTCTCCTGACCATTGACGAAGTCCTGATAGGAATGCCAACTCTTCAGAAGACCAAGGAGAGCCAAGCTCACCAAGTCCTCATCATCGACAGTCACCCCCACACTTCCCAGCTCATCCCTGCACTGAGTGAACTTCGTGAGATACTTGGGCATACTGTCTCCCTTCTCACATTTGATGTCTCTAAGTTTATCCTTGAGCGCCAGCTTCCTCTGATAGCTCTTGTTTTGGAATAGATCTGTCAACGCTTTCCACATCAAGTATGGAGAAGCCTTTCCTTGCAGGCTGGACACAATGTGATCCTTCACACCCTCCAACAGAATCCTTCGACACTTTGATGTCTTCTTTTGCCAAACCTGAGCTTCGGCAGCATTAGTAGGCTTTGGGATCTCAGCCTCTATGAACTCCTTTAGCCCATTATCATCCAACACCACCTCCATCCTGTCCTTCCATGCAATATAGTTCGAGCTGTCCTCAAGAGCATACTCCAATCGCAATCCATTAAAAGACATTGCAACGTTGACACCAAGAAAACACTGCTGCAACTTCGAATTCCACCAGCTCCAAACTCAACCACCTCTGATCTAAGATTCATGAGAACAAAGTATTTCTCGTACAGAGATTGAATGTATGGGCTTTTACTGGATATCTCACCTTCCAAAGAAAGGATGAATCCAAAGGCTACCTAGCCCGATTACAGACTTTGCTTGAAGAAATAAGATGTAAACACTTTCTGAATAATAGATCTGATGATCAACAGCTCTGATACCATGTATAAATTTTGAATAATAAACACTTATTCACAGAGATTATCCCTATTATACACCATTGTGGAATACATGCACAATACATAATCTCCTTTACGTTGATCATCAATTGAGCAGCATTAAAAACAATGAAACATCAATTGCATGCACACATTAACACAGTATGTAACCCGGGGAAATCTTACAGCTAAAAACCCCACACTATCTGTATATTAATGATTGAGAACATGTAACAATACATAGTACAATACTCCTCACAAGTATCCAACACTATCTCCACCTGTTACACACAAAAATAGCTCAAATCCGAACAAGTCACAAGTTCAAATCTTCTCCACTACTTTGCCTGCCTCTATTGCACAATACCAAGTGAAAATCATGTAAGCACAGGCTATTTCACTGGGCATATACTGCGCAACCCTCATGGGCATACTCAATCCATTGATTGTGCAAGATCTCATGCACAACTATAGTCACAACTGATAGCAATCTCAACCTCTAACACCTCTCTCCAATGAACTGTACATGCACCGAGTTAACTGATGTATTCTTCAGTTGCATTATGAGTTAATAATTAGTGAATTAATTTAATCAATTAATTCACATCACTCATCACTAGTCTATTTGTAGTTAGACTAATTACAACTAGTTTAACCAAGTCAAACTGAACACAGCTCCATCAACTCCACCAAACTCAACCACATGAGTTCTAACTGAAGTCCTGCATGCAATAGCTCAACTGACTCACAAGAAAAGCATATTTCCTTCTGACAGCTAAATGTGCCACATTTGTAGCTCAAACTGAAGTGCTCCAAGAGGATAAGATAATGTTTATAGTATAAATATTATTATGAGACAATAATATTTGACTTTTCTATTTTTAGCCTGGCAGTCTAAAAATAGACTCTGATCACTCCACTGTGAACCAGAAATAGAAGTCCATCTATTTTTCCCAACATGACCAATCATCCATAAACAGCATCCTGCAACTCATAGACCATGATCCATATGTCTAAAAATAGACATAGTCTAAAAATAAACTTTGCGCCAAAAATACCCTGTGGGCCCACTTAGTGAAGGCGACTTCTTTCCACTAAGCTCCATCATCTTGTTGCATTCTCAACACAGAGTTCCTTGAAGAGCCTGTGATTTCGATAGTGCAATCATCACCAATGCATGAAGATGATAGAAATAAGGCAGTTGGTACTCAAGAAGAAGATTGTAGCGTTGAGGAGTCAAAAAGAAATTGAAGTTTGCCAATCTTGAGATTTCTCAACTTAAGAAAAGGGCAAGGAAACATGCAATTGAAAAAGCCAATTTCAAAAGAGTAAAAGCCATTTGGGAAGATGGAAAAGTTCCAAGACATGAAGTAGTTGACAGTCATGCTCAATATTTCACTTGGACTATCCTTGCAATAAAGGAGGCAAGATATATTAGAAGGATCAATGGTAAATTAAGAACTAAAATTAGGATGATGAAAAGACAAATTGAAGACTTGGAGATTCAGCTGAACAAGTCTGGAGGTCAGCCTCAGCATAAATGAACCAGACAATAAGTGAAGAAGTTTTGACACAATTTTGATTAGGACATTACTGTTTGAAGTTGTTTATGGATGGATAATGTCAAATATATGGGGCCTAATAGCATAAGGTGAAGTTGTGAAGAAATCCCAAGGAAGGCAATTTTTGAGAAAAAAATTGTGTGTTTTTTACTCACAGAACAATTTTCTAGCGTGCTACAAAACTGTTGTAGGTGACATGTATTGCGCAACAGTTTCGTAGCGCGCTACGAAACTACTGTAGTTGCCAGTTTTGTTTTTTGTGGATCTATCTTGAAAGGAAAAGGAGATTATTTTGAAAAGGGTGCTACTTCAGAGATATTAAAAGACCACTTAAGAAGGTTTGAACCCTAAGAAAAGGTAGATTCAAGAAATGAAAGACATATACAAACACCAAATCATGCGCTATGAAAATATCAGTTATTTCGTAGCTTAATCAGTTTGTCATGCTTCAGCAACCTTAAAGAGTTTTTGTCTTGGCACAAGTGTAGGAGCAGGGTCTATGGTTAATTTAATGCATGTCATGTGATTAAAAGAGACAACATGGTTAAAAGAGACTTCAAAGAATCTTCTTGAAAACCAAAGCAGCAATACAGGGGGCAGTTTCCTAGTTTCCAGGATAGTCAAAGGACAGGTAATCGAAGGCTAGCATGGAGTTTAAAGTCATCACCAAAGCCAAAGTTGAGGAGGGTCAAATTTCAAAGACCAAATTTATTCCATAGTCTAGGTTGTTGCTAGCATGATAAGGAGTTACACTCCTAGTTGTATTAGGATTCTAGGACTGTCAGTTAACAGCTAGTTGTAATTAATAGTTTGTTTTAAGTCTGAATAGGTGTCAATGTCAAGTAAATTTGAATTCCCCTCAGGTTTGAGGAAGGAATCCAAGATTGTAATTAACTCTATAAAGGACAAGAGGTGTAATGCACCAGGGGTTGGAAATTTTTCAAAAGAACACTCATACTGTGTTATTGTGAAAGACTATGTTTTTTATGTAATACAGTGATTTGGCTTTATTACTCAGGATTCAGAAGAGAGTTTTATGTTTGATTGTCTTAAGGTTGTCCTCATTTCCTCACTTACAGTGGTATGAATGCATGTTACTTAGAACTCATTTACAATGCTCTAACTTCCTTCATGTATTTGTAGACTGTGTTTCCTACATATTGTTATGTGTTACTGATATATTGAACTCTTGATGCCCTGACTTCCATGTAGAGCTAATTTTGTTTTGATACTGAAACATTTTATGACTCCATAAGCCAATGGATGTTTATTGATTGTGTTCAACAAATTATATTTCTTCACTTATTTTTCATAGAGTTAGCCATCTAATCTTTAATTGAAATCTTTAACCTAGTGAGAGAGCCCTCTCAGGTTGAGGAGGCTAAGCCTCAGCCAAAAGTTGGTTGGAAACAGTTACTCAAGGTATTCCTAGTTAGCAGCCTATCAAGAGAAGGTTTTGTGATAACACCAAGCATGAATGTGGGATCTCATAGAACACATCAATAAAAACTCATTTAGGGCTTCCAAAGGCCATCCACCTCAACCCATCAAACAATGATTCCACCTCTTAGTCGGCCATTACAAAACCATCATCAGATTGGTATCTACCCAAGCCTTTCAGGGCTCTAGAGCGTTTGTTCCAACCCAGCTTCCAGGACTAGTAACTCAACCCACAACTTATACCAAGCTCCAGAGCATTTTTCCAACCAAGGCTCTAGGGCGGGCTCCAGAGCATTTGTCCAACGAGGGCTCCAAGACTAGTAACTCAACCCACCAAGGGCTCCAGAGTTTTTTTCCAACCAAGGCTCTAGGACTAATAACTCAACTCAAGTTGTTACAGGGCTCTATAGCATTTTTCCAACCAAGCTCTAGGACTAGTAACTACACCCAAGCCATTACAGGGCTCTAGAGCATTTTTCCAACCAAGGCTCTTGGAACTAATAGCTCAACCCAAGCTAAGGAAACATGAGAACCAACCCAAAACAAAGAAAATAAACCCACAACACTATGGTTATCCAATAAATGGAAAATCTAGGAAAATCCACTATCAGTCGAGGCAATCCTCCATGCCAGTGACAGATCATGACCAGGAAACCACATGTATGTGCCATGCATGCCAAAACTAGTGAGGAAAACATACATGCAACTCGGTACCTACAAGAAAATATGATGTAGTTGCTAATCTTGATTCCCTCTTGCACTTTCCTTCTCTTCATTTTCCTTCTTGCTCCAAAAATCCAAGTATGCCACACCCTCCAAGAGTGCTCCAATAAAACTCTAAGTATCCAAGAGTATGAGAGAGAGAGAATAGAAGAGAGATCTAACACTAAACTTACCAAGTCTTGCCCACTAATCCTCAGAAGCCTTCTTATTAATGAGGGCTCTATTTTCTTCATTTTCCATTGTTTTCCTTAATTTTCCTCCTCACATGCAACATGTGACCTTTCACCTCATTTTTCTCCTAATCTCCATTATTTTCATAAATAAAATTCTAATTAATGCCTCATGCCTTTCCAAAACCTTAGCCATTGCCTTTGCCAGTTTCCTTAGCCATAATAAACTAGATCAACACCATTAGGATGTTTCCCCCACCATTGAGCTTGGAATAGGTGTCCCATCACCATGGCCTTATATATTTTTACATGGAATTTTCACTAGGGTTGTTACAGAATTGTGTTGGCATATGAAACTTGACTTTACATTACATCAATTTCATCTTGAATTTGGTGGATAATATACCTATGGTTAACAAATTCCATCATAATTTTTGGTCTAACTACAATGTTGTCCAATTCAATTTGTTGGGTGAGGGAGGAGGAGTGAAGTCCAACAATATCTCCTTTTAGCTAGACCCAAAGCTAACTTGAAGACAGAGATGTTATGAATAGCCATGACAAATATAAAATATGTAGAGGAACAAAGTTGTTGAGGGAAAGATCCTGTAGATGTTGAAAGCGGAGAGGGGAGATAAGATAGGGGTGGTGACAAAGTGAAAATATGAAAAAATAAGGGTCTTATTATACATAATCTATGACTGCGGACATAAGTATCTTCCCTAGACTGTGTGACCTAGACTAGAACAACATAAGGACAAATAAGCTAATGTTTTCCTTATAGTAAATATACAATAGGATGAAGCCTACCTAGAATTTTTCCTATGCTTAACTCCTCTGTTGTCTTGTATGCTCAAATCCTAGCTCTGATCGCTATAGTTATAACCTGCACAATCAAACAACACAAGCCAATGATATATTACATATATGTAGCATCATCTAATTTCTTTATTCAATGGATCAACATGGCATCAAAATACATGAAATCATAAAACCATATATAGGAAAACAAAGAACTCTTTTTATTAATAGAAATTGAGTGAGTTACAACCAAATATAGGAGTTGATCTTGTAGAAGATGTCCTCCAAGTTTAATTGTCCTTCCTTTCCACAAAGTGTACCTCTATCTCACCTTAATGCATGGAACAATGACTCTCACATTAGCAACATGAGGGTAAAATCTATCTCCAAAAGCCAACCCCTAGCTTGTGGAAGGTCACAAATATATAGAAGATGATGGTAAGTTGAGAGCTCTTATCCATTTACCAATATAGGCTTGAGATCCAATATTGATGGGAGGATGAGCACAAGGGATGAGGGATGAAAACTCCAAGATAGGATAAGATAGGATTCAATACTTTCATCCAAGGTAAATAGTTATAACAACTCCTGGAAGCTTCGGGATTCTTCTTATTTTTCCTAAATTTCTAGAATCAACTCACCCCCAGCAAGGGGCAACCTTTTGGTGATCAACGTAGATCGAGGGTGGTCTAGCCTGCTGGTGAATGTTGTTTGTCTTTGAGGAGCCAGAGTGCATTGGACCTAAAAATTACTGAAATGAAGTAGTTTCATGCAGAAACTCATGGATATGAGAGAGTCATGCTTAGGGATTTGTGTAGGGAGGATGAAAAAGTGTTAAAAGGATGTGAATGATCTTGTTTGAATCTCTATTGACCATATGTGACAAAATGGCCTATAATAGATTTCCCCCTAAAGAAAAAAGTCAGAAATGAAAACTGATGATTGAATTTATTTATCTTGTGACAAGTCAGGATCAAGAACAACTGTTGAGATCATATTCTATTACAATACATTTACATCATGACATCTTTGCAGAGGGAGACATACCCATACTCAGCACATAAGCTAACATTACAATACACTAATCAAAAGGCATGTCCATTGATGAAAAATGGTAGACCCATGACTAGATGATTGTTTATATGATCATAGCCATCATACATCATAATCTTGTATTAATCCTAAAATCATAGCCTAGATCTGGGGTCTTCTATCTCATTCACTCAATCGTTCAATGTACGAGTCCAACCATATGATCAATGCGCTGAATTCAAACATGTAGACACCATCTAATTACCAACAAATTGTGTGAGTTGTTAATAGACGCGAGAGAAACCATCGATGATGTTAATTTCTCTCAAGGTAATGTAGAACAATTTTTGTATGGTGTGAATAAATTATTTGAAGTCGAATACCCAAAATATTTCAGTCGAAGGTCAATGATGTAAACCTGTCATTGAGAGCAAGGAAACTTTTCGTTGACGTATGCAAGCATCAAGGTACCAAAGGGATTTCCTAAGTAAACTTCCTGGATAATGAGTTGATGATGACAAGAAGCAACCCATAACAGGAGGGCCTTAATGTATCCCCCATCAACAACATGAAATGGGTGTCATGATTTGAGAAAAAATGATATTGATACAGAACCAGATCAGGAACAACAGACATGAAATGAAGCCTTAAGAGTATTATAGCAGATATTAATTGAATGAATTATCTTGAACACAACATCGACCCTCAATGGAGTTGGTAGCATTGACCCAGTTGTTTTGGCATAACCAAACAAATGACTGCCAAATGCCCCTGAGTGGCATTCATTGAGTACTTTCATGGCCTCCTCATGTGTGAGGCACCTTCAGAAAATTGTATCAATACCACGGCGATAAATGGTGTTGTCAATGATGTAATTTTTAGCTTGGTATCAAATACATCATTGTTCATAGTGATAGGTATCAAACCAGAAAGTATGGGTTTGAAGATATATAAGAATGTCTCCATAACATGGGTCAGATGAAGAAATCAGAAAACCGACTCATATGGGATAGAATCCTCAAACGTTGATTCAAAACTAGCAGAGGGAATGTCGCATATTAGCTCAACAAAAACTAAGGATTTCTTTGACTTGGATTTGATTAATTCCAAATTAAAATCCTACAAGATAATGATCCATTTAGATTATTTTCCCTCAAGAAATTGACATGACAAAATATATTTCATAAGGTTGCAATTTGAAACAACTGTAATTTTCCAAAGAAATATATAATAATGGAACCTTTAGACGGCTTGAACAACATCCAAAACTAACTTTTCTACGTGGGTATACTTGATTTCGGTATCATTGAGATTCTGACTCAAATAATGGATGGGATGTTCAATCCCTACATTGTCTTCCTGGACCAATACCATTTCTATAGTAGCAATAGAAGCAGTGAGATACAAGAAATAGTCGCACTTGTAATCAGGGGGTATAATAGAGATTCCCGAACCAGTACATATTTCAGGGCATCAAACACCTTTTGAGCCATGTTTTCCTAATGGAAGGAAACCCCTTTTTTAAGTAGATGAGTGAATCCTTTGGTCAACGTAGCGTAATTAGGGACAAACCTCCATAGAATGTTGGCCTTCCCTTGGAATCGTTGAAGCTAAACGAGGGAAGAAGGCGCAGGTATATCGAAGATTGCCTAAAATTTCAAAGGAACTCAAGTGTCATATATGTTTTTGAATTGTCCGCCCTCCATTCAGTGTCATATGCGTTTTTATATTCCCCTGAACAGTCACCTGCTTCAATCGTAGTGACAGCTATGGGATATGAACGCACACCTTTCACCCTGTGTGGCTCCAACACTTCCAATTTTTACATTGAGGGAACTGCGCAGCAGCAAGGAATGGATATTGTGAGGCTCTGCAACGTTGAACGCTACCATATGTGTGGTCAATACACTGCCTCTGGTTAATAAGTTGCCTGGTTAATATGTGTGGTTAATATGTTGTTCATTAACATGTAATACCACACCTGTCCCCATTATCCGTGTTGTCATGGCTCTGAGTCACACTTTGGAAGTCTCTGGCCCTCCTCACTGGTTTGTAAGTTGTATTTAGTTATATGCTTTACGGCCATGACTACTAGTTTATACTGCAACGTCTATTTAGTTCATGATTCATTGCCAGCTGATTCATATGATGTTCATCTTAATACCGCATTGCCTATGTTGTTCTATCCATTGTGGTAATACATATGCTCAGTCCATATTCCATGCCATATGCTGCCATAAGCTCCATATGCTCCATACGCTCTGTTAGAGCCTAGATTTGCCTCAGGCTGAAAAGACAAGGTTCTAGGTCCACATCAAACCATGCTCAGCCTCGTAGCTAGCCCTACAAGGATAAGAGAGGGCTCTCTCTGGGTCAATCTAAGCGAAATATAATCGATGGGGCTTGAGATGAGTGATTTATAAAATAATTTTATGCTAGGTATGAAGTACAAGGATGTTTTTTGAGTTTTTTGGCGGTTTTGTTGGAAAAAGGGAAAGGCAAATTTTGGGTCCGAGGATGAGGCCAGATTTTTGCAGAGTTCAGGTAGGGGCAAGATAGGCAGTAGTTTTGATGCTTGAGATTAAATGAATGGATATATCAGACCAGTGAGGGGCTAAGGAGGGCAAGAAATTCTCAAGAGTCCTCCTCAAACAGATGAAAACATGTAAAATTAAACAACATATCAAGGAAGAGCATAGCAGTCCAATGAATTCTACCTTAATCACTCATTTGTTTAATTGCGGAAGACAAGAGAAGGGAAAATGATACACATAAACATCAGTGAACTTACAAATACATAGAGAAAAACACCATCAAAACACAAAGCCACATGGATCCCAACAAGTGCTGCAAAACCTTGGTCTTTCCTTTGCCAAAATTGCAGAAATAAAATGTACAATAGAGTGCCAAGAAATCCCAAGTATCCAACCCTGAAAATGACTGAGAAATTACATGATATAGACAAGCATAATCCCTTCCCATGCCTCTAGGGGTCGAGCTCATCATTCTAGGTGTTGTTTGAACCAATTCTAAACAAGGAACTGAAATCTAGGTAGTCAAACAACTTACCCATATATGCTAGGAAACCGATTCATTCATTTAACTTTCACTTTTTAGTGAATGAATCCTCTAGAACAAGTAAAAATGTACCAATATTACATCATGGTTATCAAATTACATCATGAAAGGTCAAGTGTAACATCAAAAAGCAAAACTAGTCAAAACTGGGTGAATTTCTGAGCTGAACAGTGAAAAATAGGCAAAATTCCTCTATGCATCGCGCCTGATTCTCTATGTGTCACGCCACCTTGGAGCTGAATTTGAGGCACTTCCTGAAGTTCAAACTGATCCCAAGTGTGCTTGTTGGAAAGCCCTACCTGTCTACTTTCCAACCCAAGTGGAATTTCTGAATTTGGATGTCATTCGCCCCTCCAAAACTTCAATCTCCCAAGACTGCTTCTTGTGTGTCAAAATAGGGGTAGTGAGGTCTTTTTTTGAGTGTTTTTAGCCTCTTGAGGACTCAAAACCTGCCCAAATTTCTTGGCCATACACAAGAAACCATAATTTATCATGACAAATCCAAAAATATCAAGTTTTCCTCCAGAAGATGTCCCAATCATAAGCGCGCGCCAAGTAATTGGGCAGAAAAGCCTGTTTTTGCTCAAAAATTTATAGGCCCACACTTTCTCTCAGTATTGCCTACGGTCCTGCACCCATTGGTCATGTACCCAGCAGACCTGACCACACTTTCTATGTGGTAAAGATGCGGACCACTGAGTGCGCCGCGCCACTACCCAAGTGCACCATGCCTTTTTGCAAACTAGAATTGGAGGCCTTCCCGATGTCCAAATTGGGCGCGGGATAGCTTGTTGGAAATATATTTGAGTCTAATTTCCAACCCAACTAGAATTTTTCAATTTGGAGTTCAGTTTCCCTATCAAAAATCAAATCTCCCAAGACTGGTCAAAATGTGCCAAATGAGGCTGCCTCAGGGAAGAGTGCTGTTGCAGTCAACTTTTGAAGATCTTCCTCAACTCCAAATTGAGCTCATGCTAGTTCATTGGAAATATATTTGTGTCTACTTAACATTTTACACAACAAGCAAGTCATTTGGCCAACCATGCTAGGAGAAAACTTGATTTTCCCAAGGTCACTTTAGAGGTGCATCAATTCTCCCAAGGCGACTGTATTTTTGACTTTTATATAAAACCATGACACCTGTGTAAAACATGAAGGAGGTTTTTATTCCTTGGCCTATTTTGGACAAAAAACTCTCTCAGTTTTTCCAAATTCATCTTTCCTTTCTCAGAAGCATCATTTGAGTAAAACCTACCCCAATGTGTGGAACAGGGGATTTGTCGAAATGTAGTGAAATGAAGGGGATAAAGGGCTTCTAAATTCTTGACAAAATTTTTGGAAGTAGGGAGGGATGCTAGGAAGTAGGGGAAAGTGTAATTCAAATATTGAGTGAGGGGAATGGGTCCAAAAGGGCAAAACATAGGCCCAACCTAGGAAATTGCCAAGTTGTAGCAAGAAACTAGGGTTTGTGCAAAAATAAGGAATTTTGGGGATCTCAGTGATGGGAAGTGTTTAATAAGGTACATTAAGGATAGGGGAATGTGTATGAACATCAGGATACAAGTTTTTCCAGTGATTTGACCATCCAAGAGAAATTTCCTTCAAAACCCTAAGAGAGGGAAATGACCTTACCTAGGCACAATTGAAGCATGAACAAGGCATAAAATGACCCAGTGGAACTTGGCATGATGATGAAAACCCTTTGAATGATGGTACACTCAGCTGAATGGTGACATGGACCGACATTTGGGCAACTTTGAAAGGAGTAAAAGCAAACCCTAGACCTAATACCTAGTGACCAAATTTTTCTTGAAGACTCACTGAAATGACAAAATTTGACCTTGACACCTAAAAATCACTTCGTAAGAGTATGTTTGATCACTGGAGGAAGGTTGCAAATACTGACACTAACACGCTCCATACACTTTGATAATCAAATTCCATACGCTACATACACTCTCCCCCATCAACGCAGTACAACCTACAGAATGTAATAATATCCCGGTGGCTGGGCATCATTGGAGCCTCCCAAAGGTTCAAGTTTCAAGAAATGATTCATGTAGCATTATGAAGCAATTTTTTCCATACTTTGGTGTTGATTACTATCTGTTATAACTTGCAAAAAAAAAAAAAAAAATTGATGAGGAAGAGATTTGAAATTTTTTGAGAGCATATAGTTGATCTGAATATTTTTTTGGGGAAATGTTTTATAATAATCAATTTTCATTTATTATTGTTGGGTTTCATCCTTAACATTAAAGACAAAGATAGTACAAAGCCCTTTATGGAAAGAATGCCCCTTTGAATTGTAATTTTTTTTTTTAAATTACCACTAGAAGTACAATTTTACTGTATATTGGCAGAAGTATTTTTTATAGTATGCATTCAATCATATCTATTGTGGGAATAGTTCTCACTGGTAGGGAGAACTATCCTGAGTGGTCCCAGATGATAAAACACACCCTCAGTTTCAATGAGTTGTGGAAAGGAGTGTGTGTCGGAGACAGAGACAAAGAGCCAGAACAACCTACCTCAGACAAAGAGCTCGTCATTTGGGAAAACAAGAACAACAAAGCTTATGCATTAATTGCAGCATCTGTAAATGAAGAGGTGAGTCACCACATTTCTCCATTTTCAACTGCTTTTGAAGCCTTACAAAAGCTAAAAGAACTCTATGACGCACATTCTACACTTGAAGTTGTTCAACTCATGATTAAACTCTTCACTCTTGAACTGCAAAATAATGATCCTCTTGCTCTTGCATCTGAAGTAAAGTCTATAATGCATGATATCAAATCCACTAAGGTTGAATTGGATATTCCTCTTATCACTTTTCTCAAGGCATGTCATCCTACTTACTCCAATTATCTTGAGTCATTGCAAGCAAATAGAAACCTCAAAGATATCACCTTTGACTCTCTTGTGAAAAAGTTTGCTGAAAGAGAGAAAGCTTTTGGAAAGAAGACAGCCCCTGAATCTTCTGAAGAGGTTGTGTGCCTTGCTCATAAAGAAAAGCATCTTGCTCAAGATTCTTCAAGAGGAAGAGGTGGTCGAAGAGGAAGAGGAAGATATTTCAGAGGCATGGGGGTAGACACCCTCAAGGAGAAACAGCAGATTTGCACTACATACACTGCAAAAGAAATGGATCACATGATGCCTCTACAATCAAGTTACCATGGGACAAAATTGAGCAGCAAAGAAACCAACAGAAAGGTAAATCTAATGATACAGACAAAGGTAAAGCACCTGAATCCGCTCACTATGTTGTGGCACAATGTAATATTGGAGTAAATGAAGATTTATTTAATGCTTCACTTGCTTCTTGGAAAAATGATTGGTTGCTTGATTCAGGAGAAACCTGCCACATGACTCATAGAAAATATTTTTTTGAAGAATTTACTAAGAATGTTGATGGAGCAGTATACTTTGCAGACCAATCAAAAATCAAGTCGTCAGGGCTTGGCACAATCAGGCTTAAACTGCCTGGTCTTCCAGACTTTCTTCTGCATCATGTTCTATATCTCCCACAACTCAAGAGAAACTTGTTGTCCTTGGTCCACATCCGCCAGCAAGGTCACTTCATTCATATGTTTGATGGCAAGCTTGAGGTAAGAAAAGCATCGGACCACTAACTTGTCATGAGGGGAATAGAAGAAGAAATACTTCTCAAGCTGCAAGGAACCTTTGCTCATGCACAACATTTCTCATACAATTCTCATTATGAAGAAGGTACACTTCCATCAAGTTTATTATGGCATGCAAGATTTGGACATTTGAACTATGACAACCTCCGCTTGTTGAAGAAAAATGGTGTTGCTGGTTTTCCTACAATTCCTAGGAAACTTAAGCAATGTGATGCTTGCATTCTAGGAAAGAATAGCAAACAGTGTTTTCATGATTCACATTCAAGAGCACATAGAAAACTTGAACTCATCTATTCAAATTTGTGTGGTCCAATGCCTGTTCCTTATGCAAATGGAAATAAATGTATGATGACATTTATTGATGACTACACCAGAATGTGTTTGGTTTATTTATTGAAGAACAAATCTAATGCTTTTCAAACATTCAAGAACTTTCATAATTGGATTGAAAATGATGCACAATCTCATATTGGATCTATTCGCACTGATAATGGAAAAGAATACACATCAAATTAATTTGAAAACTATCTTCGCAAACATGGGATCAAACATCAAACAACTGTATCTTATAATCCCCAACAGAATGGTGTAGCTGAAAGAATGAATAGGATAATCTTAATTATGGTACGATCCATGCTCTTCTTCAAAAATGTAAAGATAATGTTTTGGGCTGATGTTGTTCTATGTGATGCATATATAAAGAATAGATGTCCATATAATGCTATTAGAAACAAGACTCCATATGAAATTTGGTATGGACATGTTCCTCCGGTAAAGCATCTCGGGGTCTTTGGTTCCACTTGTTATGCCTTTATACCAAAGGTACATAGAAAAAAACTTGGTGCAAGAAGACGTAAGTGTATCTTCCTGGGGTATTCAAACACCTCCAAAGCATACCGTCTCTATGATGAAGTAAATAAAAAGTTTGTTGTATCTAGAGATGTAATTTTTCTTGAATCATCCAAAACTGACAATGTTGTTGAGCGGAAACTTGATGGCTTGGATAGATTTGCAAAAGAAAAATCATTTCAAGAATCTGATAATCAAATTCCACATCTTGAAGGGGGGATTCCTATACTAGATCAACATGTGGAATCTTCTTCTGAAGAGCACTCTCCCCCGCATGAAACTCCAACAACGAATGATGCTTTAAGTGATGTGATTGATAGAATTGGGAGACTCAATCTTGATTCAATCCCAACTCAATCAACGGAGCAGCCTGGACCATCTAAGAAAGGTCCCCCAAAGTGGCTGACAAAGACACTTAAAAGTGTTCATCCTGATGAGATTGGAAAGGCAAGAACTAGAAATTCAAACCGGCAAAATGGAGGTGATGTAGATGACTCTAATTCACCTATTGATATGGATGTTTCTTATGATTGTGAATTGAACTTGTCTACGGATTTTGAACCAAATTCCTTCAAAGAAGCTGCTTCTCATGATGAATGGAAAGAAGCGATGCAAAAGGAGTATGATGCCCTCATAAAGAACGACACTTGGAAGCTGGTTGATCCTCCATTAGGAATCAAACCAATTGGTTGCAAGTGGGTCTACAAGAACAAGTATAAAGCTGATGGCTCACTTGACAAGCACAAAGCTAGGCTTGTGGCATAAGGTTTTACACAGAAGGAAGGGGTCGATTATGAGGAGACTTTTGCCCCCATAGCAAAATGGGCTACCATCCTGACACTCTTTGCCCTAGTAGCTCAGAACGGTTGGAAAGTCCATCAAATGGATGTAAAAACTACTTTCTTGAATGAAGATCTAAAAGAGAATGTTTTTATGTCCCAGCCTGAAGGATTTTCTGTGAAAGGACATGAACATAAAGTATGGAAACTCGTGAAGTCCTTGTATGGCCTCAAAAAAACACCGCGATCCTAGTATGAAAAACTAACTGAGCAACTTCTGAAACTCAATTTCAAACATTATGATCTTGATGATGCAACTTTATTTGTCAAGAAAGTTGGAAAAACAATTGTATATCTTGTGTTATATGTAGATGATCTTTTAATAACAGGGAACAATGAAAGCTACATTTCATCCATAAAGAAGGAACTGGGGAAAAGTTTTTAAATGACTGATTTGGGCTATGTTCATTACTATCTTGGTATTGAAGTAACCCAACATCCAAAGTCCATATTTCTTTCTCAAAAGAAATACATTGGAGATCTGTTGAACAGGTTTGGAATGACAGAATGCAATCCTCTTACTACTCCAATAGAACAAAAATTAAAGCTCACATCTATTGAAGGAAAAGAATTTGAGGATGAAACAAAGTATAGACAGCTTGTAGGAAGTCTCAACTACCTAACTACTACCAGACCAAACATTTCGTCTGTTGTTGGAATCCTCTCCAGGTTTATGCAAAAGCCTTGTGAGGGACATTGGTCTGCTACAAAAAGAGTTCTAAGGTACTTGAAGGGAACTTAAGACTTTGGAATCAAGTATACACAGGTAGACGACTTCAACTTGATTGGATACTCTGATTTAGACATCAATGGAGACAACGAAACTGGAGTATCTACTTCAAGACATGCTATGAGTCTTGGATCAGGAGCTGTCTCCTAGAGATCATGCAAACAATAAGTTCCAGTAGATTCCACAACAGAAGCAGAATACGTGGCAGCAGCTGAAGCAACAAAAGAAATTGTGTGGCTCAGGAAAATTCTTGAAGATTTGCAGGTAAAACAAGTACAATGAACTCCACTCATGATTGACAATACCTCTGTAATAAAGTTGGCCAAGAACCCAAAGTTCCATGATCGAACGAAGCACATCAATACTAAATATCATCTAATTTGACATGATGTTTTGGCCAAAACAATCCATCTCGATCATTGTTCCACTAATGAGAAAATTGCAGACATCTTCACCAAAGCGCTTGGAAGAGAAAAACTTGAACGATTCAGAATGATGCTTGGACTCACCAACATCCCTTCAGATTAAGGGGGGGAATGTTGACACCTAATCATCAGGATTGGGTGAACATAATGTAAATAAATAAATAAGTAATGTGAACAGTCATTGGGAGATGAAGTGAATAGTCTCTCCCTCATGTATATAATGAAGACCAACCTGAAGGAATAAACATACGAATCAATTTTTCTTTGAGGAGTTACTGCCTATTCTGACAAGGAAAAATATGAATTCCATGTTTTGAAATGAAAAAAACAAGAATTTGACCAGAACTAACGTAGAACACACATTTGTGAGGCTTAATTTGAATATTATAGTGTCTACACCATGACAAAATGTCCCTAAGATGCATTGATTGATTAGCTCGATGTTTAGAATGAGTAGGGAGATCATTCAAATAAGGTTGCATGATATGTTTAATGTTATGTAACGTAACCTATTGCTCATTGAAATGTAACCACAACATTCTTTAAACCAAAAGGGAGTTTCCAATAGGAAACTGTACCCCAGGGAAAGATAAATGCGGTTTTAGGTTAATCCCCTGGGAGAATGTTGATTTATTTATAGTCGGAGAAACCATCCTTGAATGAATATCTCACAACCATTAGAGTCATCAATAATATAGTCGATGAACGGGTTCGGATAATTTTCCTTTAGACAAGTGCGATTTATATCTCAATAATTGATGCATACACAAATTGTCCCCTACTTCTTCATGACAGGAATGACATTTGACACCTAATTGGTCAAAGGAATAGGGTAGATGAAACCAGCATGAAGACGTTTTTCAACTTCAGCCTTTATTGTGATAGCCTTCTTGGGATCGATCGGACAGAGGCATTGTCGGACTGGTTTAGCATCAAGATACATTTTAATCTCATGAACCACTATATTTGGGTTGATACCTAGAATTTCTTCATAATTCCAGGCAAAGACATCTCGAAACTCCTGAAATAGGGCTTTATAGGTACTAATCTCAATTGGAGAACAAGATGCGCCAATGTGTTTGATTTTTGACAATACCTGGTTTAACAGAGATATCAATAGGTATCGTATCTTCAATATTCGAGAGGTTCCTTTCAGAATCAACTATGTGAATAGAAATGGAACTCATAAAAGACTTGATGATATTGGGAAGATATAGGTCACTGAGATTATCCTCAATGGAATCTAGTAAGGAGGATCGATGGTGATGATTGTCCCATGGTGCATCGTCTCGCATCTTGATTTCCATGGTCCTCTCATCAATAAGGAACTTGTGAGAGAATAGATCAAAAGACATGCCGTAATCCAATGAATGATTGACCTAATAAATTGAAGAGGATGAATCAGAACAAAACACACAAGCCGAATAGATGTTTTCATAATCAAGCTCAATGGGGCTAAGTAGCATTCAGTCACCAAAACTATTGAGGGTAGTTTTATTTGGTACAATCCATGGACCAATTGATAATAATAGTAGAATATGATATCATATTAACATAAGCAACCAAAGGTGCACTATTAGGAAGCAGAGGAGGAGGAAGCTAAAAGGTCCCCATAAGTGAGGAATCCTTAAGCAATCTAACCTCAACATGCTGATAAGGGTGTAGATTTTCCCGTAAGAGAGGGACAATTCCTGTAACATGACAATCAAAGGCAAAGAAGGTGACTTGGTTGATGGCCAAAATATCGCCCTTATAAGGAAAGGAGATCATACAAAAATTGGTTGAAAAGAAAGAAGCCATGGTGTAAACCCACGTGCAACCCAATATAATATTATAATCAAAAGGTTCACCAATAAATTTACCTTCTATGGATACATTTCCCCCCCTAATTCTACTTGCAAGGAATTCAAAATACCATAAGGTTTATATGTTTGTCCATCAAAATATTTCAATGTGGTTGGTGACTGACTGAGTTGAGGAGAACCAATGGCCCTCTAGCAAGACATGGACATAATACAAGTTGAAGATTCCTTGTCCACAATAAAACGATGGATGTTCTTACCACGGATGACAACTTGGATCATAAAATCCAATTGAGCCAGAATTCGAGGGGAATGGTTCTCATGATTGAAAATGACTAGGTTGGAATCCGAAGGATCAACACATCTGATAGAAAAAAGAAAATCCTTCTTCTAGGTAGGACAATTTTGTAACACCTCAATAGTTGACATAGTTGATGGAGACTGAGTCAAGTCTTCAACTACACTATAATTTTGAGCAACTCTCGCACGAGGGTTGAAAGTAGATTTATGAATAACACTCTTTGGAGGCTTAATGGTTAATTCAATAGGAATTGTAATTAGAGTGGGATCTGATGGAGGTGGTGTCGAGCTGGTAGGTTGATCAGTAGTCTAACCATTTGAAGGATTCACATTACCTTAATCCTTATTTCGGGTAGCCACCATAATATCAGATTTAGGGTTTGTGGAGGAAAGCATTAAAATTGTGTTAGGGGAAGTAGGGTCTCGAGCAACCCTATGATTCTCCTGATTAGGAAACAGGTTGGTCAACACAGTGGGTGAAGTGTAGGATTTTAGAAACTGGTTCACTTCTGCACGGTGAGGAAATTCACAAGTAAATTTCTCCTCATTACAAATCAAACATGGGTAGCGAGGCTTTCATTTCTCATCAAAGGACTGACGTGTTTGTTTATCCTGTGGCGAAGAATATTTATTCTTATTGCATTTACCTTTCTTCTTACGCCCTGGTTGCTGCTAATATTTACCTTTATCAGAATGAACAACATTTATCTCAAAAGTAGAATTCGCAGGAGGATTGGATGGAGGGTTTTGAGCAGATGTGGTTAGAGCAATACCATATGGTTTACTCACCGACTATGAACTAGCAGAACTAATCACGTCATAAACAACATGAGATTCTTTACCAGGAGGTTGAGGAATAGTGTTTGAAGGTCTTGGAGCATTTGGTATCTTATTATAAAGAGTTCCTGATTGGGTATAAATGTGATCCAAATGTTATGCACGAGTAATCACTTTCTCTTTCGTCACGACTCCACCTTTAGCCACATATTCTATTATAGGTGATAATAGATACTTAGTCAAACATTACTCTAACGATTGATCGAGAACATATGTTTTAAACAACCGATGATGATGATGCCACTCATGAATATGGTCTAAGATGTGAGTGGAATCAATTTTTTTGAAATTGGTCAAAAAAAAAATTCTTGTCTCATCTCGGACGGGTAACTGGAAATGTGTGAGGAATGTAGTGTCTAAGAAACTAAAATTGTGAAACGAATCTCTAGGTAATTCAATATACCATTTAGTTGCGGTACCTGTAAGTGTACATTGGAAAATATGTAATCGGATGGAATCATCATTAAGGGAGTTCTAAGAACACCAAAGATGATAATTCATGACATGTGTCGATGGGTATTCTCCAGGATTCCCATTGAATTTTGGGATATCAGAAGGCAATTTGGTAGAAATGATCAGCCACCAAGGTGAGTGAGAGATAGGATCATTAGTGTGTCAAGTCAATTCTAGCAATTCAAGGGTCACCACAAAAGGAAATGGTTGGTTAAAATCCATTGGAAGACAACCTAGATAAGAAGGAATAGCCTGAGAAATAGGTACTCATGTTCCAGGATTGTGAGGGTTTTGATAAAGAGGAACCTAAGCGCCAGAATAAGGAGGATATTGATAACCAGCATACACATAACCTTGTTTCCCAACTCCAGGATAACCGTGTAAATGATGGAATGGTTGGGTTTAGATTTGTTGGCCTTGAAAAGGTACTTGAGGAATACCCTAATAAGGTCAATGTTGTTGCCCCGTAGGATTTTGCATCATCCTAGCATAAAGTTGATTCAGTTGAGGCTGTACCATACAATACACAGTCTATCCTACTAGAAATTGAGGAATACCTTGTCCAAGTGATTGAGACTATAAGGTACCTTGTAAAGTCTTGGTAAGTGGAACCAAAGGGGTGCTAGATAACTATGGAATAAGTTGAGATGTAGTCACAACCTGTAAAGGTTGACTCACAAATTGATAGGTAGGAATTTGAGATGAAGATGGCACAGGTTGAGAATTCAAAGACGACTCCAAAATTGAATTAGGTTGGACAGGAAAAGTAGGTTTCCAAACATTAGCATCCATCCCAGGATATGGAGGATTATAATAAGGTTTGAGCACAAATTTGAGGTATGCCAACAACATGTTTCCCCCTACCAAAGGAGGAGGCGATGATGGATGCAATTTCCCCCAGGTGCAGGGTACCCAACATAAGGAGATTTAGGTTGTTGAAGATATCCTTGTCCACTAACATAAGGGTCAGTCTATTGTTCAACCGTAGGTGTAGGCGGAGGAGAAGGAGCAGGCTGAGTAGCACTCATAAGAGAAGTTCCAGATGGAATTGCATAAGCATATGACATGGGAGAGGTCCATGGACTAGAAGCTACACCAGTGAAGGTACCAGACATAGATTCATAACCAGGTGGGATGGATGGGCCACCATATAGATGTGTCTCTAGTGATGTTGCAAACATATATGAGGAAGAAATATTTGGTGTCTCAACCATAGTGGTGGACACAGGTTGGGAATACATAGTGGGTTCAATAATGGTTAACAATCCCAAATATGATTTCCATGAAAAGCTCATGGGTGAACTGAAAGGAAAAGAATTAGGTAAAGGAGTTTGTGAAGGAGTTTAAGGAGGAGGAAGAGGATAATATTGATAAAGATGAACTCCTCTCAAATGAATAAGATAAGAGGGATGAAGTTCCTCCTGTGGGATCTCCTCAATACTCATAAGACTAGGTGGAAGAGGTTCACCGTCGTGTCCAAGATATATGGTTTGTGGTTGTGTCAGAGACAAAGGAAGAGAAGGGGAAGGTCCTGAAGTAACAGGTGAAGACGATTGAGGTACCTCAGGTTGAATAACCTCAGGTAATAAAGTCTTTGATTTAGGAAAGTCAGGCTCAATAACCTCATGCAATAAGGTTTCAAGTGCTTATGTTTTGATTGTGTCAAATTCACCAGCAAAAGTGAATGTAGTCTCAAGCTCAGTACTCAAATAGAAATATGATTCAGGTTGATCAATTTCAGGAGGAGGACCTCAAGTAGTTCCCGAAGTTCTTGATTCAATGTCTTCTTATGCTTATGACTATAACCAGGAGTAGACTATGGTGGAAGTCGAAGCTTATTTTACATTCTACATGAATGACGGAGTGGCAGATCTTGTTTTTCCAATGTTGAATTAATAAATGTTACAAAGTAACACAGAAATAAATCAAAAAGGGGTAAAAGTAGGCATAAAGTTTTACCAAGAAACCATGAACTACAATATACACCTTAGCAAATTAAGGACATAACATATGTGCAGGAAATCTCCTTGAATTTTGTGTTCGATGTATCATGGTATATAATGTGACCTACTATGTTACCTATGGTGAGGATAGAAACCTATAGGGGACTTCCAAAATATACTCGATAGTACATGGAAGTGCAATCCATAGTAGTGTTGTCTAATGCATAACCATTTGATGAGAGCGTTCCCATATGATTTTCATGCATGGAGCATTGTCCAATATACCCAAAGGTACGTGGAGAACAATCTTATACACTTACATACATGGAACAAGATTTCACCCCCGGGATACAATGCTGGGAAACAATGACAACTCCTATGTTTAACGACGTTGGAACACATCTCTAGACTAGACCTCTAAGTGTTTCTATTAATGTTACAAATGCTCCTTAGTTTGATTTAGTATATTTTAATGTTTATCTTCAATTAAGTTTCAGTTTCAAGGCTCATCGCGAATTTCACCTAAATATCCTAAAATAAAAACTAGCATGAGGAAATGAAATCTTTCAATTTCAATTAAAATCTATCTAAATAAGGGAAGAGACAAATAGTATGCAACATACAAAATGAAACAAATAATATGCAAAGTAAAATTCCCTTTTAATGCAATTTTTCTAATGTTGATGCACACACAAAACCCTATATTCCATTGCAAATATTTTTCTTTTAAATCCCACTTAATTTTCAAATATTAAGAAAACTAAGATGAATGTCTAATCACTAACTAAAATAGAATTTTCAGAACGATAACTAAAACACCAATTCACTCAAGCACTTAGAGATCAAACAAAATTGATTTACTAATGACCTAATGATAATAACAAAGGAAAGTATAAACAAATCCTTATCAAAGGCACTCAAAAACAAAATAAAACCAAGTGGAGGCTTCAAAGAGACCACAAGACACTCAAAGACTCAAGGAAGAGCAGCTGGAACAAATTTGGACAGAGAAAAAATCAAAACAAAAGAAAATTTGTGCATGAACAGGGGCTAATGCAATGTTAAAGAGACACCATTTATATGCAATGCAAGCATAGAGAAGGCTCAGGAGTGGTGAAATGCTTTGTATTTAGACCGGAGATGACATTGGTCAAGAAATGCAAAGTTATAACACAAACATTGCAATTGAAACTCAATTAAAGGTCTTCCTAGGTCTGTTCTTGACTGATTAAGACAGTGAAGGTCTGAAGAGGAGGTAGAACAAGCACTAAGGACAAAGAAACCACCAAGGGAATACATCATTCCCCAATATGGTCTCCAATTTGTTATACGGAATCTATGATTGCAGACAGAATTATCTTTCCTAGACTAGGCGGCCTAGCCTAGAACAACAAGAGAACAAAGAAGCTAATGTTTCCCTTAAATTAAATAGACAATGGGATGAATCCTACCTGGAATCCCTTATATGCTTCACTCCTCTCTTGGCTTTTATGCTCCAATCCTCACTCTGATCACTATAATTAGAACCTACACAATTAAACAACACAAGCCAACAATCTACGACATCTATGTTGCATCAACTAATTTATTTATTCAATGGATCAACATGGCATCTAAATACATGAAATCATAACATCATATATAGGAAAATAAAAAACTCTTTGCATTAATAGAAATGGAGTGATTTACAACCAAATACAGGAGTTGATATTGTAGAAGAGCTCCTCCAAGTACTTTTCCCTCCTTCCCATAATGTGTACCTCTATCCCGCCCTAATACATGGAATAATGACTCTCACAGTAGCAGTATGAGGGTAGAATATATCTCCAAAAGCCAACCCCTAGCTTGTGGATGGTCACAAATATATAGAAGAGGATAGTAAGTTGAGAGTTCTTATCCATTTACCAATATAGGCTTAGATCCACTTTTGATGGGAGGATGAGCTCAAGGGATAAGGGATGAAAACTCTAAGATAGGATACGATAGGTTTTGAGACTTTCATCCAACGTAAATAATTTTAACAACTCCTAGAAGCTTCTGGAAGAGGAAGCATCGGGATTCTTTTTGTTTTTCCTAATTTCATAGAATCAACTCACCCCCAGAAAAGGGAAACCTGTTGGTGATCAAAGCAGGTTTAGAGAGGGACAACCTACTGGTGAACGCTGGTCTTTGAGGAGCCAGAGTGTGTTAAACCTAAAAATTACTTAAATGAAGCAATTTCAGGCAGAAACTCAGGGATATGAGATATTCATGCTTAAGGCTTTGTGTAGGGAGGATGACAAAGTCTTAAAAGGATGTGAATGATCTCATTTGAAGGCATATTGACTAGATGTGACAAAATGTCCAATAACAAGTCCCAAAGGACTTAAACTAGAGCAGGTAATGGCTTTTACCTTCTAGGGTAGAGCCCTTATAACACCAAGAATGTTTGATCAGACAACCATTACCAAACCTCTGTACAACATCCTACCTTAATAATGGGTGCTAGCAAGGGATATTTATGATGAGGGATGTGCAATGATGAGGTTATATGGGGTGAAAAAAGAATGACCTCTACATGAAATTGAAAGGATAACTATCAAACAATTATTTTGTGGGTTTGTGAGAAGGATTAGATGAGAGCCTTATCATGGAATTGGGTTCGTACAATGTTTCCCATTAATAACTTGAACCGTAACATTTTTAGGAAGGCCTTTATTTACTCACAAATCTACAAAGGAGTTATTGGATCGGGGGTGTGCAAGAAGGAAAGTTTTGAAAAGGAAAAGACGAATAAGTGGGTCTGAAAGAAGATGGATTTCAAGGACCAATTAGTAGGGGAAAGTGTTCAAACACATATGGTGAATGGTGCTTTTAGAATCACCCACGATATTCATATTTTGGAAGCTGAGAGAGGAGACCAATTTAATCCCCAAATCTAAAGCTTTAACTTCGACTTGATTATTACTGGCAATGCCAACGTTCCAAGAGTATGTAATTATAATATTTCCTCTTAGGTCAAAAATCAATCCCCTCCCCGCGCCGCCCTACCCTCACAACACTCGTACCTACCACCCCTTCTTTGTTCACTTTTAAGAATGATGTATCCTTACATTTTTTTTTTTAATTCTATAAGCAAAATTTGAGTATAATTCTTCAAACAATTAATTTCCCTATTTTTATCTAAATATATATTGTTGAAATGTTTCTTAGCATCCTTCTTCTCTTTTAATTCTCAATCATATTGAACTACAACATCTTGCTGAATCAATACTTGATCAAGTCAATTATTTTTTTATGAAGCTTGTAATTATTTTTAATCTCTTTAGTATTGTTAACCTACTCATCTAATTTACAATGTAGGATATGTGCTTCAAGTTGAAAGACATTTTTCTCATTTTCAATATTTTTTCTTTCCGTTACTTGGATCTCAATTTTCCTCCTTATGGTTTGTCATATATTGTGTTAAATGATTAACTTTATTTGAAAAAAATATTTTCCTTCTCATAAATTTGATGTCATTCTTTTTCAAAACCTACAAATTGAAGTAAACTATATATTTCATTTCAATAGAAAATCACTGATCACCCTTGCTAATAACATGGAGAACCTAAAAATCTTGTTGAATTACTAAAAATCTTAATTACTCTATATTAAACATACAATGATGAGTAGCCCCAATGAAGGAATAATGCCTTGGAAGACCACCTTCTTATTTTTATTATTTAATACATACCCTCTCAAACTCCTCCAATTTCCATTTTTTCATTTCAAGCATTGTAATAAGTTCACCATTCTTATTACAATGGCCATGGATCCAAGCTTTATAACTCAAGGCCATTTTACCTACGAAACAATGAACATCTTCAAATGTCAAATCCATTTCCTTGAGAGGGCAATAACCTTTTAATCAATATTTTATATATAATGGACATACTAAATACCACAAAAAATAATATACAATAATACAACTAGAACTAAAATCGAAGTAATATACAATAATTCAACTACAACTAAAAATCCATATGGAAGTTTTTTCTCTTTTAATTCATAAGCTTTTGATGATATCTCCTTAATAAATTTATGTTTGATTCTTTGAAAGCTTGATTTTCTTTATTTTGTAATTACTCCAATTATTGTATTTATTTTAAAATAAGGCTGGCAAAAAAATTATGTGAATGGGTGAGATTTAGTAAAAGGATATATTTTATGTCATCTTCACAGGATTAGATCAAACTCTAACCTTAATCTTAGTATTTAATCAGTTTTTTTATTATTCTATTTTATTTTAATTATGTTAGCAATAACGTATATTCACGTTATAACCATTATTGTAAATAATAAGAATAAAAAAAATTCATATAAAAAATATTTAATTTTAGTGATACTAGTTTAATTGTTTAACTTCTATAACGGTACTAATTATAACTATACTTAAGATTTTAATGAATAACTTAGTAATGCTTTTTAATGGCTTACCCTCCTAATGATAAAATCATATAATGATATGACTTTTAGTGTGGATTAACCTTTTATTCCCAACAAGATATGTCTTAACGGGGTTGGAAGGTCTATATTATATATTTCAATTGTGGCTTTTAATTCTACAATGATCTGCTCTAATGGTGGTGTTTTGTTGGTTTTGTTGTTTATGGAGGATTGATTTTTTCTTCAGTAAGTTATGTTAGGCTCTTTTTATTAGTCTTTGTCAAGGCTAGACTTTAGCATTTGATTTGCCTATTGATCAATATAGATTATAATATTGAACTTTGAAAAAGATATATTTATTTTTCAATATGTTTAAAAATAATAATTTTCAAAAATTGGATTATAATTTAATAGTATTATTGCATCCTTTGAATAATATAATGTTATGTGGATAATTGTATCCAAAAAATTATGTAATAATTTTTAGTATAATTGCAATAACCATGACATGGTTCCCGATTATTTTAACTTAACTGCAATAATTTATGATTTATGGTATAGTTGTAATAACCACAACATGATTCTTGTTCTAGTTCTATAACAAACTCAAATATCTGACTATATTAGATATAGGTTATATTTAACAAAAATGCCAATGTCTACCAAAGTTCGTTGCATGATAGAGCATTGTTGGCTTGTGATTGTGACCTAGTGTTCAAATTTAAACAGACCAAGTTACCCATCGAGAAACACAGATTTCTCTACCGATTTCAACAATGGCTCATTTTGTTTATTATATTTACAACATCAATGTTTAGGCAACATCTACCCTGCAAAAGGTTTTGTCCACGCAAACAATCAACCTTATGAGAATCAAGATCTGGACAGCTAAATCTGAAGTAACAAACATTTTTCCCTATAGTACCAGAATGAAGGTAATCTTCCATTTTCTCCTTACACAAAAAACAAAAAACAAAAAGATCGTGTATTGATTTTTATGGTTTTCAAACAACCATGGACCAAATGTTTGTGCACTATATGAATTCTTGAAAATCATGGCACTTTCAAGGAGACGAAGAGGAAAAAAATTCAACATAAATGTGTTATCACTCCGATAATTCTTTTGAAGTAAAAAGTAAGAAAAACCAAAGGTAACCACAAATCGCTTTTGGCGATCAGGACCTAGCATTCCTGATACTCAGAGAGAGCTCTCTCTTTAGAATTTAACTTTGTTTTAGTTAAGATGTTTTTGGGCTACTTATGATTCTTCTAGCGGTTTTTTATTTGTATTTGAGATTGGGTGGCAGGATCTGCTTAGACAGAGGGATAAAATGATGTCTTTTAGACCATTGGGCTATGGAGTCAAACAATAAGGAACAAAAACTAGATTAACTCACTAAAGGGAATGTTCCAAGGGCAAGATAGCAGAGTGCTTTTTAGATCTTTGAGACAGAGGGGTGAAAGGGTTTCACTCAGGGTGAAAGAGAAATTAAGGGTTCTCAAACCTGGATAATGAATGAGGAATGAAGGGGTAATCAAAATCAAAGGAAAATTAAGAATCCTTTAACCTGGATATTCATGAAATCAATCTAAAACAAGGAGAAATTAAGGATTCCTTAACATAGATATCAGCAGAAAACACTTAAATATATAACTGTTAAGACAGAGTGTAATTAAACAAATTCTAAAGTATTATTCCAGTTATAACATTTAGATTCAGAAACACATTAAAGATTATGAATAACTTGAGAAGAATAACAATAACACATGAAAATACTTGTCTGAAATTCGCTCAACACATGAATCCTTGGAAATATCTAATCTTTATTTATCAATCTAGCTTGTTGGGTCAGCAAATGATACAATAACCCTCTGGGTCTTCTGGTCAAAAAGTCTATAGAAATGTCTAATAGAATCCACCCTACATACTTCGAATTATGAAGTATTTATACAGAATTATTTACAAAATATCTCAAACTAATTTGGGATTTATTTTAGGAAAAAATATATAATTATAAAAAAGTAATGCCACCTTTCTAACTGATTGCTTTCTGGCACTATTATATCTAATTTCCTTTTGTATTTAGTTGATTGATCTTTTTGTTGTCATATGACGCTCTTCGACTTATGTTCTCTTACTGATACTCTTTGACTTGGATACTCTTTGACTTGGATACTCTTTGACTGGGACAACTACCCATTTACTTTCTACATTATGTCTTTACCAAACTGTGTTAATTTTTTAGCTTACTTTGAATTAAAGTAAGTCAGTTAGCTGCTCGCATCTTTCTTCAGTTGGTAACTGAATGTTCTTCAACTTCCTGAAGACGTTGTCAACCTCTGTGTACTTAGCAAATGTAGGCATATTTACAAACAAGTGTTTTACCTCATGCTAGAGGTAAAACAAGTTTTCCAAAGCTTGGTAAAGGACTTTACCAGAGGGCATTCCTTATTTTGTTGTGTTATGGATGGTTGCATTGTTGACTTGAGTTCTAGCGACTTCCTAAGATTTTTTTTATACTCCCCTTGTGTCATAAATTTATCATTAATTACCAAAGGACTTGGTAAACCTTTCTGCATCAAAGTGTCAAATATGAATTTAAATCTATCAATAGAAATTTGCATAGTCTGACACTTGCCTTCCAAGTTATGCATCAAATTCCTTTTAGTAAGAACTCTTCTTACTTCAAGGATTGTCCCTGTCTTGCCACTAATATCCAATTCTTCCAGTTCATATTTGTTCATGGAATTCAAAAATTCGATGAGCCTGGTTGCCTCTTCTAGCATCCCTTCTAGCTTTGTTTTGACCTTTTGGATTGCCTCTATAGCCTTTTTAACTAGATCAATCTGCTCAAAAATTACCTAAATTGATGGCCAAATATCATTGACAGAGTCAATGATATTGGCCCACAGTTTTTCTTTTGCCTGTGCCAATGGCTCACCTAGAGTCATTTCTTTCTCTAGATTCTTTATCCTCTCAGTTAATCTTGCTACCTTGTGTTGTTCTTCCTCATTCATAATTTGACCAAGTTTACAGTCTGTCTCTAGACTGTTTACTTTCTATTCTAGTTTCCTGATTTCATTAGCTTTGAGGGACATCTCTTCCATGGCTTTAGCTAACTTATTGGCTTCTTCACCTATAGAATCTACTACAATCGACTTTGTTGCTGAAGTAGATGGTGTTGTTGCAGGCTATGCAGTGGCAAATGGAGCTATAGGAGACAATTTCTCAGCCAATGTTGATGGTACTGTTGTTGTGACAGTTGGGGTGATTGTGGCTACATTTTCTTGGAGGATGGCCTACTTGGTCAACTTGTCCATTTCCTTTTCCATTTCTTTCAACTAGGTGTTCAACTAAAACATTAAGTCAAGCATTTCCTACTGGGAATTTTGGCTCTCTGGGACTTGTTTTGCTTGAGGGTGTTGAGACTAAGGCAGTTTGAGTTGTTTTTCAGTGCTGCAATGTCTTCATTATTATTTTTTATCAATTTCTTAGTAGCCTTTATGTCCTTTTGGTCATGGCCTAGCTCAATGATTAGGTCTTCCAAGAATTTAATCCTTGTGTCTTTATCACTGGAGGAGGCCTTCTCGAGCTTAAACTGTGCAATGGTATTATTCAAAGATTCCTGTAATCTGTATGCATCCATGGCCTTACCAGTAAAGGTGGAGTATATCATCTCTCCAGCTTGTTTATGAAACTCTATTTGGTCCACAGGATGGATTTCCTTTGCCAATACTTCAAATGTGACCTTCTTATAATCTATTGCAGACTTGGGTTGTGGCACTGTTGGATGCATATATGACATTTTCATCTTTCCCTCCTCAATATCAAATGTAGACATTAGTCTGATCTGGTTAGGAGCTAAATGTTTGAAATACTGAGCATATGTCTTAGCTTTCAATTTTTCATTCCTCATTTTAATCTCCTTATATCTATCCTTAATGGTTTTTTCTTTGTCAACTGGTCTAACAAAGGAAGAAACCTCTACTGACTTCTGCATTTCTATCAACTGAGTGTTAGAGGTTGTGGGTTCATTTGTTTCCTCTACCTCTTTCCCTTTCTGACCTGTTATGTCGAGCCAAGATTCTGACTGTGGTTCTGATTGTGGTTTTGACTCTGTTCCTTCCACCTCACTCTATTCTTCTTGTTCAGATACAGGATTCAATTTTCTCCTTTTCCTTTGTTTTTCTTGCTCATCCACTGTTTCCATTTTGGAACTGGAGGTCTCTTCTCTGTTTTTGGGGTTCTTTTCTTGATTCAAAGGTGTTTGCAATGTAGAGGGAGCATCCATCCTTTGGCCCTGACCTGGGACCTGCAGGAACTCACTCAAGTCAATTTGTTGCTCAATATCATACAGAGCATTTTCAACATCAAAAATTATGCTATCTTTATCTACCAAAGTGTTTTCCAACCATTTAGTTTGGTTGGCATTTCTTTCAATTTCAAGCAATGAATAATGTGCATAAGGAGCTAGTTTAACCCTGGTTCTCATTTTTGTTATTACTCCATGAGGGTCATACTGCCACATAAAACTCTTGGCAAATATCATCTCCTGTAACATACTCTCTACCTCTGGTCCAGCTTGTCTATTATTGCAAATAAAGGGGCCCAATTCACTTTTGACTTTGAATTGGGCCTTCTTCTTTGCAGCCACGAAGTGGACATCATATGAATTGATGATTTTCCTAAAATACTCCAAGGCAAAAATTCTTAAGGGAAGATACTTTGGCAATTTATATGGAGCTAGTTGGCAGCCATAGACTCTGATCTCTGTGTGATTCTGGTACAAGTACTAGTCTCCTATCTTACTATTTTTGGCCAGTTGAAGTACCCTTTTGATCTGAGGACTAATCCTAGGTTGCAAAGTTCCTGTCATCATATTCATCACTGGGTGGACAAAGGAATCTGTGAAGTCCTTATAATCAGAAACAATGGAATATTTTTGGACAATAGGTGTCCAATAGAGTACATACCTCTCTTTTCCTCTACTGTCACCTTTTATGATCTTCATGGGGAATTTATCAGTTTGGTAGTACAGAAACAAATAATACAATACTGCAGAGAACTTAAACACCCTTTCAGTGGGAAATCTAATGAGTTGTTCATGCATTTTGTTTATAATGAGCTAAGCATAGTCAAACTTGATGGCAGGGGGTTTACCAGGGGTAAAGAGGGACAAGAATGCAAAAGTGACTTCATCAACATGTTCATCTGTCCTGTATCCAAGAATGGAAGATATCATGGTAATAATATGCCTGGGAGTTTGTGAAAACATAAGGGTGCAGTATGGAGGGGTAAATTTTGGTATAAGCCTTTCTGCAACTATGAAATGTTTGAAAACTTGCTTAGATTTTCCATCATCAATAGAATTATACAGTTCTAGTAGTCCTCCAATGGACAAAGGAGTTAAATTTGGGTTGGGCTGGAGCTGTAACATCTGATTGATGGATTCTAGAGTGATAGTGAAGAGCAGTTGTTGATTGGGGGATACTACAGCTCTGTGGCTGGGGATGTAGCAGGTTTGACAATAATGGATAATTTCTGGGAGAGCATGGACTTCTGGGAATGAGTAGAGGGGGAGATTTGACTCCCAACGGTGAATGTCATCAACATGGTTTAAAAATTTGTCTTTGCTCTAGAAGTGGAGCTTCATTCTTTTAGAGGCTGAAGATGTATCTTTAATTTGGAAATCCCTATCAGCCAAGGGTAGGTGATCTAGGTCAAGGTGCGGGGTTGAAATAGGCTTAACATTCAAGGAAATGTGGGTAGTCATTGTGTGGAAAACGGGGGTAAAATTCAGAAATTGAATTGGCAGCATTCGACCAGTGGTCTAGGTTTTGCAGGTTTTTTAAGGATCTTGATGCAAATTGCCTAATTCATGGGTAGGATAGCTAAGTTGAGTTCATTCAATGTTAAATTAATTGAACTTTTTTATATTAACAAGGGTAAATGTGGTGTATTTTTGAAGAATACCTGAAACCAGAGGTTGGTGTTATGAATTTAGTTAAGGGTCTTAGGTTGCAGGCGACAGATAGTGGCTCTGGACGAGTGTAGAAGGCAATATGGCGTCTGGTAGTTGTTTGGCAGTTTGTAGACTTCAGGCATGCAAGAAATATCAGGCTTTTAATGTACAGATGATTGAAAAAATTGTGAAAATGTCGTTTACAGGGCTTTATTGGGCGAAAAATGAGAAAAGCAGGAAAAAATGGTTATGAATAGTGACTGGTATCAAGAGGGTGGTTTTCCCCTCATCGCACCTCTTTTGGGGGAAGAGTGGTAAAACTCAGAGGGGATGTGAAATGTTGTGATGGTGACATGTCACCAAACTGGGTCCGAGAAAAACCACCCATTTTGGGCGCTATCAGGCTGTTAAATCTCAGAAGTTGAATGTGTGTGAAATGGAGCGATAACTATTAGATTAGATGGGTGTTGATCGGACGGTGATCACGCTGAAAAGATGCGTGGAGGGGATTAGGGGAAAGGTTAGGGAGGGTCCTGCCTAATCAAACATACTTAAGCATGTTTAATTAACTTTAATTCGCGGATTAACTCAAATGATCCATCGGGCGAGTTTTTTCAAGGCGAAAGGGTTTTTCAACTTAGGATAAGTTGATTTATGGGTTTTTAGATTAGAGAAAGGGAAAAATAACTTTTCACAAAGGGGGGAAAAGGGTTTTTACCCTAAGAAAAAGGATTTATGGAACATAATGATGGTTTAGCAAAGGGGAAGGGATTTTAAAGGAAATTTCTAGGGGAAACATGGGATAATGAAATAAGGGTAAAAATGGAGGGAAAAAGGGGTATTTTAAAAGACGATGGGGAAATTAATAAGCATGAGAACGAGAAGTTTGTGAAAGTAGGGGGAGTTAGTTAAACTCATCTTATGAGCATGCTTTTTCCATTGAGAACCACTCCTGCACACTTGAAACAAATAGTTAAGCATGATAGTAGTGCTTATGCTCCAAGTGACTTGTATTTCTACAACCTTTCTTCACCTACCCTTTTACATACCCTAACATTTTTTCTTCACTTAGTTGGGTGCACTTAAGCTAGCAAACCCTTTTCTTTCCTTTTCTTTTATAAAACAAACTATTTACTTCTAACCTTATATCTTCCAAGGGCTCAGATTACACTGATGAGCTCCTTTTATTTTCTCTACCTATCTAATGATCTGCCAAGATTAAGATGTTTGGTCAGATTTTATTCTCTAACTATAAACATAAAATTTAAAGCATGAAATAGTCAAGATTAAGCAGTTTGACTACCATGGGTTGTGGCATGTATGACAAGCTGCACACAACCATTATTTAAGACAGTAAAGCAAAGAGTAGTGGCACGTGGATTTGTACACTTCCATGGTATGTTTTTATTTTGGGGTTCATATATATATTTTTTCAATTTTTGTTTATTTTTTGACCTTTTCTTATTTTTCTTGTCCTTTGATATTTCTATTAGGACATACCCTCTTTACATTTTTTTAATTTTAATTTTTGAAACATTTGTAGAAAGAAAAGGTATGTACAATATTACAAGAGTTAACCACAGCCAATTCAAAATTATGAATCCTATCACTATAGGACTCTAATAGTGGCTCCACATGGGGATGGAATTTTTGGGTGAAATGTCAAGAACTATGAAGATCAGTAGCCTTTGAATTGTGATTGTAGTTACCTTGTGAACTGTGCTTCTGTGATTCTTGCTTTATTGATACTTATGACAATAAATCCTCCAAAGCTCAGGGCCTTCTCTCCGGGCTTCAACTTCAAAGGATTACCATCCAATCCAATCTACACTTTGCAATGTTATATACAATGATGCAAAGTAAAGTACTATTGTGAATCAATGGAAAAATATTGCTTCAACGTCCTACCATTAACAGGTCCTCCTGGTAGATCTGATCCATCTATGTTTGTCAAGAAAAAGGCATTGTTGCCTCTGTAGCCATAAATGACATAAGGCCCCTGCCACAGAAAATCAAATTTTCCATGCTTGCCTTTGTCTTCTCTCCTTGAATCCCACTTCAATATTTTGTCTCCTATTTTAAAATCATCTGCTTTAGTCTTTTTATCATAGAAATTTTTTATCTTTTCCTGGATTACCTGTGATTTTACATATACTTCTTCTCTAGTCTATTTTAGGTGTATGGTCTGATTTATTCTTCTCTGAATGTCATTTGGTTCCACCTGTAATTCTTAGAGGATCTTCATGATTGGCACTCCCAAGGATGACGGGAAAACTGCATCCATCCCATAAACCAGCTGATAAGGTGATGTTCCAATAGACTTCTTAGTAGTCAATCTATCTACCCATAAGGCATTTACTAACTTCTTGTTCCAAGTTTTCTTGTTATCTTCCACTAATTTTTTGATAATATTGACCATACTTTTGTTGGACGACTCTGCTATTCCATTTCCTTGAGGGTAATAGGTTGTGGAATGACTAAGGGTGATGTGGTATTTGTTACATATATCTACCATTCTTTTTGATTTAAAGGTTGCTACATTATCAGTAATGAGCTTCTGGGGACATCCAAATCTTGAAAGGATATTACTCTCTAGGAAGGTGATTATGACAGTGTCTGTGGCTTGCCTAGAAGGTATGGCCTCTATCCATTTGGTAAAATAGTCTGTGGCTGTGAGAATCCACTTGTGCTGAGCTGAGGAGGCTAGGTGTATTTCTCCAATGAATTCTAACCCCCATTGTTGAAATGGCATCTCAGTGGAAATTGGTTTAAGAGGCAAGGGTAAAAGTTTTCTCTTTCCCTAAAAAATATGGCATTTATGACAGGAGGTCACATGTTTTTTAACATCTGCAAACAAAGTAGGCCAATAGAAACTAGCCCTCAGAATCTTGTTAGCCCTACTCTCCCAGTACAAGTTTCCTCCATAATCCCCTGCATGAAACTCTCGTAAAATCTTGTCAGCTTCATCTTTCAATAAACAGGTTAGAATAATACCATTATTTTCCTTCCAAAACAATTATCTATAACACAATATCTTAATGACTTCATTTTTAAGAATCTAGTTTTAGTTCTTGTCAATCCAAGAGGAACTTGTAAGTTTAGTAATACAAATGTAATATTTTCATACCATGGTGAGTCAATAAAAGGTTCACTGATTTGTGGAGTCGCCATCTCCTCCTGATCATCAAGGGCACTAATGAAGTTGATATCAAGGGCCTGACATTTCGATTTAGCCATGAGTTTGGTTAAACCTTGGCCTTTGATGAGCTTGGTGGGCTTTATCTCTATATCATATTCCAATATTGTGGCAATCCATTTGCCTCTTTTTCCTTCAGGCCCATTTTGAGTCAAAATGTCCTTAACTACAGAGTTTGGAACATAAGCAATAATGTGAGAGTAAAAAATGTATACTCTGAAGTCTTTGATAGCCTTAACTAAAGCTAATGCCTATTTTTCCATGATATTGTATTTGAGTGTGGCATCTCTTAAGGATTTACCAAAGAATGATATTGGTTTTTCATATCCTTGATTGTTCTTTTGCAGCAAGACTGTTGCAATGGTGTGTTCTGAAGCAAAAGAAAAAATAATAAAATCTTTGCTAAATTCAGGCTAATTAGGATTGGAGTCTTGATTAAAGCTTCGTTGATAGCTTCAAAGGATTGTTTGGCCTCCAATGTCCATTTAACTTTTGAGTCCTTTCTTAGCATGTTATTTAATTCCCTAATTAATTATGCTAGATTTGAGATAAATCTCCTAAGAAAATTAATCTTGCCTAGAAATGATTGTAGCTCTTTAATGTTTCAGGGATGGGAAATGGTCAAAATGGATTCTACTCTAGTAGGGTCTATCCTAATCCCATATTTATATATGATGTGTCCTAACAGCTTTCCTTCTTCTAGACTAAAAACTGTCTTTTTAGGATTTAAAGAAATCCCAAATTTCTTGTATCTGATAAATACTCTTTTGAGGTAGTCTAAGTGTTCATTGTCAGATTTAGAGAAGACTGTGATGCCATCCTGGTATACTACTAAGAGATCATGGATTTCCTTGGCAAAATCTACATCCATAGCTCTTTGAAATGTGGCACCTGCATTCATTGATCCAAAGGGCATCTTCAAATACATGAAGGTACCCCAAGGAGTAGTAAACGCAGTTTTGTCTTGGTCCTCAGGTTAGACTAAGATCTAGTTATACCCAGAGAATCCATCTAACAGTGAAATCCTAGATGAGATCACTACCCTTTGCAATATATGGTCTATTTTTGGTAAGGGGTAGTTGTCTTTTAAAGAGACCTTGTTTAAGTTTCTAAAATCTACACAAAGTCTAATTTCACCTGTCTTTTTCCTAGTTGTAACTAAGTTTGAAATCCAGTATGAGTATCTAATGGGGGCTATTATTTGCGCATGAAACATTATTTTAACCTCTTTCTCTATGGATGACATAAGAACTATATTTATCCTCCTAAGTTTCTATTTGAAAGGTTTATGATCTTCTTTTAGAGGTATTTTGTGTTGGATTATGCTGGTGTCATAAGATTTTAAGTCTTCATAACTCCAGGAAAATACATCCTGGAACTCCTTAAACAGATTGATATATTTAACAGTTTCCTCTAGGGGTAAGTCTTTATATATCTTAATGAGTTTTGGATTATCTTAAGTTCCTATATTAACCTCTTCTATGTCAGCTCTCAGAGGTTCCATCTTGGCTTTCCTAGCTACATAATTAGAGTCAAACAAATCCTCTAAAGGTACTAATCCTTTAGGCAAAAAATTATTTTTCAAATGAAGAATCTCATGATCATCATCCATTATTTCATCTATCTCTACATTTTCTAAACTATCTATTTCTACTCTAGTAAATTTAGTTGGTTTAGTTATATCAAAAACATTTACATCTAAACTGCTTTCTACATTACTGCCTATTGTACAGTCAGTATCTATCTTACAATTCTAAAATTCACCTTCATTGTTCATGAAATCGTAGATCTGAGAGTCTTGGGAGAAAATCTGCCAATACTTGAGGTTGTCTAGTATAACAGGCCTATGTCTAACTTCTGTAGTGTACTGGTGGTTTGGTTGAAATGGAAATTTACAAGTACTAGCAAAGGTAGCCAGATTTTGGGCCTGCATGTTTTATTTTCTAGGAATGGCAAAAAAGTTTGATTCCAAGAGGTCTTTGATCAAGTCTAAAACGGTATCCCTATACCTACCAAGCCTAGGGTTGTTGACAGAGTATTCACCACTAATCTGTTTGATAATCAGCTCTGAGTCTCCCATGATGGAAACTCTTTTGGCTCCCAATTTCCTAACCAATTGTAACCCTAGAATCAAGGCTTCATGTTCAGCCATGTTATTGGTACATTTGAAGTTCAATCTGAAAGCATTTCCCTCAGCATGATTATTCTCCATATTATGGATCCACACTCCTACACCAACCCCTAACCTATTGACAGGCCCATCAAAGTCTAAATGCCAAAGTGACTCATGGAATATGTTCTCACTGTCAGTTGTTCTGTACTTGAGGTCTTTGGTTGTGATTTCCTTTTTATCACTTTCTGCATTGTATAAGATGAAAGATTCTATATCTGAATGCATGGAGTATATGGGAAAGTTTTGTGGCTTTTCCTCACTACTAACCATGTACTTCATCAAGGTCTCCCTATATAATTTTCTAGGTTGGCCAAAAATAGATATGGTGGCATAAAACATATCCAACTACAAATATCCCTGTAGTTATTCTCCCCATGAGCGAGATAGTAGCATTCCATATTTTGGTGGGATGTATGCAACTACAATGTTCATTATAATGCTCTTTGTAGGGCATTGGACAAGAGTCACACATAATTCTTTGATTAGACCAAGGCATTTAACCTGGCTGGAGTCAAAAGAAAACAAATCCTTATAAGGCCTGGTAATGTCTAGGTTCAGTCTTTCCATTATTTCCTTTGGAATCAGATTGTGGGATGCTCTTGAGTCCAACATAGAGTTATGCAAAATTTTATCATGAATATTTAGGCTGATGTAAAAGGAGGAACTGCCCCTTGCTGATGAATTCCATTGGCCTCAGGGCCAAATAATAATTCAGGCTGGTCATAATTCAAAGTAACAGAGTCCTCTCCCTCTCCTATGTTCAAAGTCTCAGTTATCTGTGACCTATAATATTTATTCTTTACCAGTTCGGTCAAAGGAAATGATATCTTTAATTTAGCTATTTCATTTTTAATATTGAAATGGAACTGAGGTTTGTTCGTTTGATTCAGATCTTCCTTAATATGCGCAGTTTGAGTGGCTTTATTCTATTTCTCAGTGGTAGACATTTCAGTTTGTGTTTCTACTGACTTGCCTTGATTTCTTTTATTTTGATTTTTTCAGTGATTGTCTCTGTTTGGGTTTCAGTGGAAGTTATATCTACAATCCTAGGGGTTGAAGTTTCAATTATTCCCCTAGGGAGAATTTGCAACACTTTGTTAACTGGAGCTTCTTTTATTATCTTAGTCTGGGTTTGGATGGATCTTTTAATGGCAGTCACATTATTCTTCTTACTCCTCAAGCTATATTGTTTATGTATGTCATATATATCTGACTCATATCCCTATTTAAAATCAAAAGATTCACCAAATTCTAACTACAACTGCTGAAGCATATACAACTCATGTTCTTCTTGAGTAAGAAAAATAGTGTCTTCCTCTGTGGTTTCCAGTAAGTTAATTTGGGTATCATCCTCTGCTTCTTGGCTTTGTGAATCCTCAACATAATTTTCTTGGAAGGGGGGCCTAATATGTTGGTCTGTTGTAGTATTATGGTTCTTCCTAAAATTTGGGTTTCTTATTTGGGGTTGTTGTTGTTGATTGTCCCATTGATTTTTCCTCTCCATGTTCTCTAACCTATCCATGATTCTTTCTAAAATTTTAGCTAAAACGTCCACTTTTCCATTTGAAGTTGAAGCTTCTTCTTTAAATACAACTTCCTTTTCATTCCTCATTCGTGCTTTCTTAGCTAAAAATTTGTACTCTACACTGCCAGCATTACTCTACATTTGTTCAAGTGTTTCAGGGTTTCTTTCCCTTAGCTGGTATGACATGTCAGCATCAAAACCATCATGTAATTTAATTAATGCCAGGTCAGGTGGAGGCTTAATTTTGGCTGGAATTGCATTATAGATATTATTAAACCTAGTGCAATAGCCCTGAGCTGACTCATTAGGAGCTCTTTAAATATTGTCATATTCAGAAAGTATTTGCAATTGTATTTTATTTCTCTCCCGTCTATCAATGAATAACCTTTGAAAATTGGCTAAGTCTACAATATGGTCAGCAGGAAAGGCTTTGAACCATTTATTGACATCCCCAGTTAAATTTTGGGAAAACAGTCCCATTTGGACATCTGCTTCATTTATTTCATGCAATTCAAAAAAGTCAAACATCTTGTTTACATGTTGCTGGGCAGTGTAATGACCAGTAGCATCAAACAGGAAGATCTTACTCGATAAGATGCAGCCATGGGATGGAGTTGGGCAGGTAAAACAAGAGGAGCATATCGGTTTTCCATTGTTGTAGTTCTGGTTTGACTTTGGGGTAAAGTTGTGGTGGTTGAAGAAGGGCTTGAAACTGATGGAGGTGAACTAGATGATGATGAAGATGATTGATTAATAATTGGTTTAGGTGATTGGATTGTGGTAGATACAATTGATGGAGTTGTGGTAAAGGAAGGTGTATTTATAGTGAGTGAAGACTGTGCAGAAATTTGAGATGCAGCAACAGTAAGGGCAGCTAGCTCAACAGATTGCTGAAGGTAGGCACTATCTATATTGCTAATCAACGTAGAGGTCAAGGCTTCTAACTTGTCAAAAGAATCCTAGACAAATTTATCTAAATCTGGATGGATAACCCTTTTTTATTTGATGAGTTGAGTAAACTCATGGTCTAAAACTATTTCATGGATATCATTCTCATATTTGGTTCTAAATAGTGAGAGGTATGACAAATCAAAAGGGATTTTCTCTAAAGTTGACAACTACTCGGGGAGTGAATTGGATCTGTATAGTTGGCTACTACTTGCTTGAGTTTCTTCGTTTTTTGGTTTCCTTAGAATCCTGTCTGGGTCATCCACTATAGTTGCAGGGTTTGGATATGGGTTTAGCCTAATATATTGAATCTTCTTAGGAGCCAGAATTTTAAGTTTTTAAAATTGTTTTTATGAAAAATTTTGAAAAATTACTTTGCATAATGACCTTAAGGGACTCAAGATTTAATTTAATGTTTCCTTAAAGTTTTATGAGACTAAGGATCGAAGTCCCCAGTATGGTTGCCAGAAATGTTATCACTCTCATAATTATTTTGAAGTAAAAAGTAAGAAAAAACAAAGGTAACCCTAAACCGCTTTTGGAGATTAGGACCTAGCCTTTCTGATACTCAGAGAGGGCTCTCTCTTTAGAATTTAACTTTGTTTTAGTCAAGATGTTTTTGGGATAGTTATGATAGTTCTAGGGGTTTTTTATTTGTATTTTAGGTTGGGTGGTAGGATCTGCTTAGACAGATGGATAAAAAGATGTATTTTAGACCATTGGGCTATGGAGTCAAACAATAAGGAAGCAAAACTGGGTTAACTCACTAAAGGGAATGTTCCAAGGGCAAGATAGCAAAGTGTTTTCCAGGCCTTTGAGACAGAGGGGTGAAAGGGTTTCACTTGGGGTGAGAGAGAAATTAAGGGTTCTCAAACCCGGATAATGAATGAGGAATGAATGGGTAATAAAAATGAGAGGGCAATTAAAAATCCCGTAACATGGATATTCATGAAATCAATCTGAAACAAAGAGCAATTAAGGATTCCTTAACTTAGATATTAGTAGAAAACACTTAAATGTATAATTGTTAAGACTGAGTGTAATTAAACAAATTATGAAGTATTATTCTAGTTATAACAATTAGATTCAGAAACACATTAAATATTATGAATAACTTGAGAAGAATAACAATAACACATGAAAATACTTGTCTGAAAGTCGCTCAACACATGAATCCTTGGAAATATTTGATCTTTATTTATCAATCCAGCTTCCTAGGTCAGAAAATGATACAATAACCCTCTGGGTCTTCTGATCAAAAAGTCTATAGAAATGTCTAATAGAATCCATCCTACATACTTTGAATTATGAAGTATTTATATAGAATTATTTACAAAATACCCCAAACTGACTTGGGATTTATTTTAGGAAAAAAGATCTAATTCTAAAAATGTAATGCCACCTTTCTAACTAATTGCTTTCTAGCACTATTATATCTGATTTCCTTTTATATTTAGCTGATTGATCTTTTTGTTTTCATATGATGCTCTTCAACTTATCTTCTCTTACTGATACTCTTTGACTCTAATACTCTTTGACTGGGACAGCTGCCCATTTACTTTCTACCTTCTATCTTTACCAAACTGTGTTGATTGTTGAACTTACTTCGAATTAAAGTAAGCCAGTTAGCTGCTCCCATCTTTCTTCAGTGGGTAACTGAATGTTCTTCAAATTCCTGAAGACCTTGTCAACCTCTGTGTACTTAGAAAATGTAGGCTTACTTACAAACAAGTGTTTTACCTCATGCTGGAGGTAAAACAAGTTTTCGAAAGCTTGGTAAAGGACTTTACCGGAGGGCATTCCTTTTTTTGATGTGTTACGGACGGTTGCATTGTTGACTTGAGTTCTGGCCACTTCCCTGAAATTTTTGTTGTAGTCTTTTTGTGTCATCAATTTATCACTAATTACCAAAGGACTTGGTAAACCTTTCTGCATCAAAGTGTCAAATTTGAATTTAAATCTATCAATAGAAAGTTGCATAGTCTGACACTTGTCTTCCAAGTTATGCATCAAATTCCTTTTAGTAAGAACTCTTCTTACTTCAAGGATTGTCCATCTACTGTCACTAATATCTAATTCTTCCAGTTCATATTTGTTCTTGGAATTCAAAAATTCGGTGATCCTGGTTGCCTCTTCTGGCATCCCTTCCAACTCTGTTTTAACCTTTTGAATTGCCTTTGTGGCCTCTTTAACCAAATCAATCTGCTCAAAAATTACCTGAATTGAATGCCAAATATCATTGACAGAGTCAATGATATTGGCCCACAGTTTTTCTTTTACTTGTGCCAATGGCTCACCTAGAGTCATTTCTTTCTCTAGATTATTTATCCTCTCAGTTAATCTTGCTACCTTGTGTTGTTCTTCCTTATTCATAATTTGGGCAAGTTTACAATCTGTCTCCAGACTGTTTACTTTCTATTCTAGTTTCCTAATTTCATTGGATTTGAGGGACATATCTTCCATGGATTTAGCAACTTATTTGCTTCTCCACCTGTAGAATCTACTACGGTCAACCATATTGTTGAAGTAGATGGTGTTGTTGCAGGAAATGGAGTGGCCATTGGAACTATAGGAGCCAATTTCTCAGCCAATGTTAATGGTATTGATGTGGTGAAAATCGGGATGACTGTGGCTACATTATCCTGGAGGATGGCCTGCTTGGTCAACTTGTCCATTTCGTTTTCCATTTCTTTCAGCTGGGTGTTGAACTACAACACTAAGTCAAGCATTTCCTCCTAGGCAGTTTGGCTCTCTAGGACTTGTTTTTCTTAAGGGTGTTGTGACTGAGGCAATTTGAGTTGTTCTTTCAGGGTTGCAATGTCTTCATTCTTCTTTTTTATCGATTGCTTAGTAGCCTTTATGTCCTTTGTGTCATGGCCTAGCTCAATGATCAGGTCTTCGAAGGATTTAATCCTTGTTTCTTTAGCACTAGAGGATGCCTTCTCGAGTTTAAACTATGAAATGGTATTATTCAAGGACTCCCGTAATCTGTATGCATCCATGGCCTTACTAGTCAAGGTGGAGTATATCATCTCTCCAGCTTGTTTATGAAACTCTATTTGGTCCACGGGATGGATGACCTTTGCTAATACTTCAAATGTGGCCTTGTTATAATCTGTTGCAGACTTGGGTTGTGGCACTGTTGGATGCATATATGACATTTGCATCTTTCCCTCCTCAATATCAAATGCAGAGATTAGTCTGCTCTGGTTAGGAGCTGAATGTTTGAAATATTGAGCATATGTCTCAGCTTTCAATTTTTCATTCCTCATTTTAATCTCCTTATATGTATCCTTAATGGTTTTTTCTTTTCCATCTAGTATGACAAAGGAAGAAACCTCTACTGACTTCTGCCTTTCTATCAACTGAGTGTTAGAGGTTGTGGGTTCATTTGTTTCCTCTACCTCTTTGCCTTTCTAACCTACTGTGTCAGGCCGAGATTCTGACCGTGGTTCTAATTGTGGTTCTAACTTTGTTCCTTCCACCTCACTTTGTTCTTCATGTTCAGATACAGGATTCAATTTTCTCCTTTTCCTTTGCTTTGCTTACTCATCCACTATTTCCATTTGGGAACTGGAGGTCTCTTCTCATTTTTCAAGGTCTGTTTCTTGATTCAAAGGTGTTTGCAATGCAGAGGGAGCATCCATCCTTTGAACTTGACCTGAGACTTGTAGGAACTCACTCAGGTCAATATATTGCTCAATATCATACAGAGCATTTTCAACATCAACAATTTTGTTATCTTTATCTACCAAAGTGTTTTCCAACGATTCAGTTTGGTTGGCATATCTTTCAATTTTAGGCACTGAATAATGTGTATACGGAGCTAGTTTAACCTTGGTTCTCATTTTTTTTATTACTCCATGAGGGTTATACTGCCACATAAAGCTCTTGGAAAATTTCAACTCTTGTAACATACTCTCTGCCTTTGGTCCAGATTGTCTATTATTGCAAATAAAGGGGCCCAGTTCACTTTTGACTCTGAATTGGGCCTTCTTCTTTGCAGCCACCAAGTGGACATCATCTGAATTGATGATTTTCCTTAAATACTCCAAGGAAAAAATTGTTAAGGGAAGATACTTTGGCAATTTATATGGATCCAGTTGGCAGCCATAGAATCTGATCTCTGTGTGATTCGGGTACAAGTACCAGTCTCCTATCTTACTGTTTTTGGCCAGTTGAAGTACCCTTTTCATCTAAGGACTAATCCTAGGTTGCACAGTTCTTGTTAGCGTATTCATCACTGGGTGTGTTGGGTTGTGTTATATTCTTTCCATGTAGTTAACAAGGGGTTTGAGGTGTACCTGTAACCCCACTTAATGGGGTCCGAGGCAGTGCCCCAGAAAATTTTGGTTTTGGACCCTATGTTAGGTTGGGCGGACCCACCTATGGTTTTGTGCATGATTTTTGCAGATGTTTTTTGGATGCGATGGTTTTCAGTCCATGGTATTGGATGCTTCGGCATGTATAAATATGTATTGTAACATTGAAAGGATAATAATGAAAAATCAAGAAGGTAATCCCCGTTTTGGGATCTAGGGGAAAATCTCTGTGTATATATGTTTTATGTGTTATGTTCTCGCATTGTTTATTTTATGTGTTTCAAAATTGGTATGCAGGTAATTTCTGTATGGGGTTAAAACCTACATTTGGTATCGGAGCAGATTTGGCTTCAAGGGAACACCATTGTTGCTAACGCGTTTCACTCAGGCCTGTGGTAGACCCTGTTCAGTGGGAGATCTGCGAGATTGATTATAGTGGTGAAAGAATATGGCAAGCAGTGGAAAGATAGAGATCGAGAAATTTAATGGTCAGAGTTTTGAGTTGTGGAAACTCAAGATGGAGGATCTATTGGTGGATAAAGATCAGTGGATCGTAGTAGATCCGAGTACTAAACCAACGGGAGTGTCCGATGAAGAATGGAAGAAGTTGGATCGAAAGGCAAAGATCACAATATGATTGTGTGTCTTAGATTTACTGAATGTATCAGGGGAAGCTACAACAAAGGCTTTATGGGATAAGTTAAGGACTTTGTACCAATCTAAGTCTCTGGTGAATTAACTGTTCCTGTGGAAAAGGATGTATAACCTGAGGATGAAAGATGGAGACTCAGTGACAGAGCATCTGAACGCATTTAATACTATGGTAAGTCAGTTAGCATCTGTTGATATTAAAATTTTAGATGAAGATAAGTGCATCAATTTGTTGTGTTCTCTACCAGATTCGTGGGATAGTCTGGTTATTGCAATAGGTAGTAATGTAATTGCCTTGCAGTTTGATGAAATAGTCTCAGCCTTGCTAACGGAGGAGATGAGATAGAAAAATATGGAGAGCCAGAATGGTGATGCCTTGTCTGTATGAGGATGGTCCCAGAACAGAAACAAAAATAAGTCATCGAGTAGGAGATCTAAATCTAGAGGGAGATCTAAATCTCCAGGAAAACCTGTAAAGGTGGTGTGCTGGAAATGTGGAAAGGAAGGGCACTTCAAAAGGGACTGTAAATCTAAAGCTCCTAAAAAAGGAAATGGATCTGATGATGCTCCTTCTGCACAGGTGAAAACGACCTCAGATGAAGGTGGGGATGTGTACTTGGCTTCTTCAAGTACACATGTAGATCATGAGGCATGGTTGATTGACTCAAGTGCATCCTTTCACTTCACTCCCCACCGAGAGTGGTTCTGTGAGTGTGAGAAATACGATGGTGGTGATGTCTTCTTAGGGGATGATAGGAAGGATAGAATCATTGGTCTTGGAAAAGTAAAGTTGAAATTGCAAGGTGGAAGAGTTAGAACACTTCCAGGTGTTCTGCATATTCCTACATTGGCCAGAAATCTGATTTCTGTAAGCAAGCTGGATGATGTAGGTGTAAAAACAGTGTTCGAGAAGGATACCTGCAAGATGGTTCGGGGAGCACTAATATTGATGCGGGGAGTTCAGATCGGAACTATGTACAAGCTGCAAGATAGCACTATTGTTGATGGGTGCAACAATTCTGTGGTTCCTGAAAGTGGAGCAGAAAATCTGGTGGTCTCTAGAGAAAAGACCATGTTGTGGCATCAAAGGCTTGGACATATTGGAAAGAAGGGCCTTCAAATACTTCGTGGTAAAGGTATGGTGGAAGGTATGAGTAATAGCTCTCTGGATTTTGATTTCTGTGAAAATTGTGTATACGGGAAGCAGAATCGGGTGAATTTCCCCTTTGGTGATAAGAGGGCAAAACAAATAATAAAACTTGTGCACAGTGATGTTTTTGGACCTGTGAAGGTTCCATCACTGGGTAAGACTGTGTACTATGTATCATTTATAGATGACTTCTCAAGGAATACATGGAAATATTTCCTTAGAAGAAATTTGAAGCCTTTGACAGGTTTAAAGAATTTAAGGCCCTCGTGGAAAATCAGACAGAGAAGAAGATAAAGGTGTTGAGGACAGATAATGGTGGAGAGTTTTGCAGCAAGGAATTTGAAGAATTCTATAAGAAGTGTGGTATAGCACGACAAAAGACTACTCCATATACACCTCAGAAAAATGGAGTTACAGAAAGAATGAATAAGACGTTGATGGAAAGGGCAAGAAGTATGCTCAGTGGTGCCGGGTTAGGATAGGAATTATGGGCAGAGGTGGTGGATACTTCATGTTACCTGGTCAACAAGTCACCTTCATCAGCGTTGGAGGATAAGACTCCACAAGAGGTATGGACTAGTAAGAAAACCTCTCTTTCACATCTGAGGGTATTTGGATTTGATGCATATGTACATGTTCCAAGGGAGAAATGAACCAAGTTGGATCGTAAATTTGAAAAGTGCATCTTTATTTGTTATAAGGATGGTTTAAAAGGTTATAAGCTTGGAACCCAGTCACACGAAAGGTTGTGTATAGTCGAGATGTGGTGTTCAGAGAGGTAAAAGATGTTGTTAAACATAAAGTCCAACTAAAGGAACCTGAGAAGATAGAGTTTGAGCTAAAGGAGGAAGAATCAGACTCTACAGCAGAGGAGGAATCAGAAGATGAAGAGCCGCAAACTCTGTCTATGAGAAGATCAGTTCAAGAAAGAAGGCAGCCAGAAAGGTATAGTCCATCTGCTTTCTGTTCAAATTTTGCTCTGTCTGTTACTGATGATGATCCCAGAACTGTAAAGGAAGCAGTGCATTTAGAGGATGGAAAACTCTGGAAAGAGGCCATGGTTGATGAAATGGCATATTTTCACAAAAATGAGGCTTGGGATCTGGTGGAGTTGCTGGTTGGAAGGAAACCCATGGGCAGCAAACGGGTGTTCAAGAAGAAGACAAATGCAGAAGGAAAGGTGGAGAAATACAAAGCTCGGTTGGTAGAAAAAGGTTATTCCCAGGTGCCGGGAATTGATTTTGGTGATATTTTTTCTCCTGTTGCCAAGGTAACTTCTATTAGATTACTTTTATCTGTTACTGCTGCTTTTAATTTTGAGGTAGAACAGATGGATGTGAAGACAACATTTCTTCATGGGGATTTGTAAGAGGAAATATACATGAAGCAACCTGAAGGCTTTGCGGTGAAGGGTAAGAAAGAACTGGTATGCAAGTTAAATAAGTCTCTATATGGATTAAAACAGTCACCAAGGATGTGGTATCAGAAATTTGATACATTTATATGGGGACTTGGCTTCACTAGAAGTAAAGCAGATCACTATGTGTATTTTAAATTAATTGGTGACCGTGTTATTTATCTGGTCTTGTATGTGTATGATATGTTGTTGGTTGGAAATGACAAAGAAATTATCCAGGATTTGGAGACCCAATTGTCCTCCAAATTCGACATGAAAGATCTTGGTGTTGCAAACTATATTTTGGGCATGGAAATTAAAAGAGATTGGGCAAAGAGGAAGCTCTGGTTAAACTAGAGGAAGTATGTCGAGACAATACTGCAGAGGTTTAATATGCAGGATAGTAAACTGGTGAAGGTTCCTATTCTTATAGGTGTGAGGTTATCTGTTGAACAATGTCCCAAGACACAAGAAGAGGAAGAGGACATGTCCCATGTTCCATATGCAAGTGCAGTTGGTAGCATGATGTATGCAATGGTCTGTACTAGACCAGACATTGCACATGCAGTGGGAGTATTGAGCAGGTTTATGTCAAAACCAGGAAAGGAGCATTGGACAACAGTGAAGCGGGTTTTCAGGTATTTGCGTGGCACTAGTGATTATGGTTTGTGCTACCAAGGAAGACCAAGATTGGATAGAGTGATGGATATTCGTGGCTTTGTTAATGCAGACTGGGCTGGAGATCTGGATTAGAGAAGATCTACAAGTGGGTATGTGTTTAACCTATTTGGAGGTGCAGTCAGTTGGATGAGTAAGAAATAATATGTAGTGGCACTATCAACTACAGAGGAAGAATACATGGCAGCCACTCATGCAAGCAAGGAAGCAGTTTGGTTGTAGAGATTGTGTTCAAGTATGGGGTTAGTACAGGAAGCTATAAGGATAGACTGTGATAGCGAAAGTGAAATTTTCTTGGCAAAGAACCCTGCATATCATTCAAAGACAAAGCACATTGATGTTCAGTATCACTTTGTGAGGGATATGATAGAATACAAAAAGGTGTTGCTGGTAAAGGTGGACACTTTCAAGAATACTGCAGATGCATTGACAAAATATATGAGCTCTGAGAAGTTCTCTTGGTGTAGAGAGACAATGGGCATTTCAGCGCTGGAAAAATGACTAAGATCTCTTGTGGCCCCCTGTGGAAAGAAAACAACAAGTGGGAGAATGTTGGGTTGTGTTATATTCTTTCCACGTAGTTAACAGGGGGTTTGAGGTGTACCCGTAACCCCACTTTATGGGGTCCAGGGAAGCGCCCCAGAAAATTTTGGTTTTGGACCCTATGTTAGGTTGGGCGAACCCACCTATGGTTTTGTGCATGATTTTCGCACATTTTTTTTGGATGCGATGGTTTTTCGGTCCATGGTATTGGATGCTTCGGCATGTGTAAATATGTATAGTAACATTGAAAGGATAATAATGAAAAATCAAGCTGGTAGTCCCGGTTTTGGGATCCAGGGGAAAATCTCTGTGTATATGTATTTTATGTGTTATGTTCTTGCATTGTTTATTTTATGTGTTTCAGAATTCGTATGCAGGTAATTTCTGTACAGGGTTAAAACCTACAGGGTGGACAAAGGAATATGTGAAGTCCTTATTATCAGAAACAGTGAAATATTTCTGGACAATAGGTGTCCAATAGAGTACAGACCTCTCTTTTCCTCTATTGTCACCTTTTATGATCTTCATGGGGAATTTGTCAGTTTGGTAGTACATAAACAAATAATGCAATACCGCAGAGAACTTAAACACCCTTTCAGTGGGAAATCTGATGAGTTGTTCATGCATTTTGTCTGCAATGAACTTAGCATAGTCAAACTTGATGGCAGGGGGTTTACCAGGGGTAAAAAGGGACAAGAATGCAAAAGTGACTTCATCAACATGTTCATATGTCCTATATCCAAGAATGGAAGATATCATGGTTATAATATGCCTCACATTTTGTGAAAACGTAGTGGCACAGTATGGAGGGGTAAATTTTGGTACATGCCTTTATGCAACTATGAAATCTTTGAAAACTTGCTTAGCTTTGCCCTCATCAATAGAATTATAGAGTTTTAGCAGTCCTCCAATGGACAAAGGAGCTAAATTTGGGATGGGTTGGAGCTGTAACATCTGATTGATGGATTCTGGAGCGATAGTGAAGAGCAGTTGTTGATTGGGGGCTACTACAGCTCTCTGGCTGGGGATGTAGTAGGTTTGAAAATAATGGATAATGTCTGGGAGGGCATGGACTTCTGGGAATGAGTAGAGGGGGAGATTTGACTCCCAGAGGTGAATGTCATCAGCATGGTTTAAAAATCTGTCTTTGCTCCAGAAGTGGAGCTTCATTCTTTCAGAGGCTGAAGATGTATCTTTAATTTGGAAATCCCTATCAGCCAAGGGTAGGTGATCTAAGTCAAGGTGGGGGGTTGAAATAGGCTTAACATTCATGGAAATGTGGGTAGTCATTGTGTGGAAAACAGGGGTAAAAGTCAGAAATTGAATTGGCGGGGTTCGACCAGTGGTCTGGGTTTTGCAGGTTTTTTAAGGGTCTGGGTGCAAATTGCCTAATTCACGGGTAGGATAGCTAAGTTAAGTTCATTCAATGTTAAGTTAATTGAACTTTTTTATATTAACAAGGGTAAATGTGGTGTATTTTTATAGAATACCTGAAACCAGAGGTTGGTGTTGTGAATTTAGTTGAGGGTCTTAGGTTGCAGGCGGCAGATAGTGGCTCTGGACGAGTGCTAAAGGCAACATGGAATCTGGTAGTTGTTTGGTGGTTTGTTGACTTCAAGCGTGCAATAAAACTCAGGCTTTTAATGTACAGATGATCGAAAAAATAGTGAAAATGGCGTTTACAGGGCTTTATTGGGCGAAAACTAAGAAAAGCGAGAAAAAATGGTTATGAATAGTGACTGGTATCGACAGGGTGGTTTTTCCCCTCATCGCACCACTTTTGGGGGAAGGGTGGTAAAAATTGGAGGGGATGCGAAATGTTGTGATGGTGACACATCGTCAAACTGGGTCTGGGAAAAACCGCCCATTTCGAGCACTATCGGGATGTTAAAGCTCAGAAGTTGAATGCATCTGAAATGGAGCGATAATTGTTAGAGTAGATGGGTGTTGATCAAATGGTGATCGCACTGAAAAGACGCGTGGAGGGGATTGGGGGAAAGGTTAGGGAGGGGCCCTCCTAATCAAGCATACTTAAGCATGTTTAATTAACTTTAATTCGCGGATTAGCTCAAATGATCCATCGGGTGGGTTTTTTCATGGCGGAAGGGTTTTTCAACTTAGGATAAGTTGATTTATGGGTTTTTAGATTAGAAAAAGAAAATAACTTTTCACAAAGGGGGGAAAAGGGTTTTTACCCTAAGAAAAAGGATTTATGGAACATAATGATGGTTTAGCAAAGGGGAAGGGGTTTTAAAGGGAATTTCTAGGGGGAAATATGGGATAATGAAATAAGGGTAAAATTGGAGGGGAAAAGGGGTATTTTAAGAGACGATGGGGAAATTAATAAGCATAAGATGGAGAAGTTTGTGAAAGGAGGGGGAGTTAGTTAAACTCATCTTATGAGCATGATTTTTCCATTGATAATCGCTCCTGCACGCTTGAAACACATAGTTAAGCATGATAGTAGTGTTTATGCTCCAAATAACTTGTATTTCTACAACCTTTCTTTACCTACCTTTTTACATACCATAACATTTTTTCTTCACTTTGGTGGGTGCACTTAAGCTAGCAAACCCTTTTCTTTCCTTTTCTTTTATAAAACAAATTGTTTACTTCTAATCTTATATCTTCGAAGGGCTTAGATTAAACTAATGAGCTCCTTTTATTTTCTCTACCTATCTAATGATCTACCAAGATTAAGCAGTTTGGTCAGATTTTATTCTCTAACTATAAACATAAAATTCAAAGCATGAAATAGTCAAGATTAAGAAATTTGACTACCATGGGTTGTGGCATGTATGACAAGTTGCACACAACCATTATTTAAGACAGTAAAGTAAAGAGTAGTGGCACTTGGACTTGCACACTTTCATGGTTTATTTTTATTTTGGGGTTCATATATATATATATATATATATATATATATATATATATATATATATATATATATATATTTCAATTCTTGTTTATTTTTTGACCTTTTCTTATTTTTCTTTCCCTTTTATATTTCTTTTAGGGCATACTCTCTTTACATTTTTTAATTTTAATATGTAAAACATTTGCACAAAGCAAAGGTATGTACAATATTACAAGAGCTAACCACAGCCAATTCAAAATTATGAATCCTATAACTATAGGACTCTAACACAATGAGAAATGCCTATATCTATGAGGTTAGAATTTGTCTTTTCAATATTAAAAAATACTTTAATATTATTGTTATTTTTTATAAGTCTAGTTGGCATGGACTAGGTTATCATGCAACACTTGTTTTTAATTGAACCCCCTCCACCTTTTGTTCATGTGAATAAATGCCCTGCAATAAACTAAGGGACTTTTCTTAGAGTTAAGTTTCAACTAGCCTTTTAGGATGGTAATAAAATAAACAAATTTTAAAATTGATTTTTAGAGTTAATGATGTAATTCATTTTTCATATAAATATTTAGGATTTGAGAATAAGAAACAATATGAAATAAGTGATCATTTTAATTATTAAAATAAAAAATATTTTATTGTAAAAATAATGGTTAAATAGTTAACAAACAAACAATCATAAAATTGAGTTAGCTTTACTTTAGTGACCAACAATTATTTTATATCCACAACTAGCAACTATAATAGCAAGATGCCATCATAATTGTATGACAATAATTTACAACAAAAATAAATATTTTTATAGTCACTCCAACATAGTGAGAAAGGTAATCCTGCATTACACATATACCATAATGAATCTCCTAATACTCACCAATTATCTTCTTAGCTAATATGAAACAATTTACAATCTCAAGTGAAAAAGGCCCCTTCATTATTGTGGTTATATTATTTACACAATGATCTCGTTATCTTCTCAATTTTTGTTTGCAACAAGCTCTACAACTGATCTCAAACAGTGTTTTTTAAACTCGGGCATTCCTGTTGTGACCCTGATCTTTAGCCTCCAACCCCAATCATGTCAAAAGGAATATCATCAGGGCCAGGAGAGGATTAGTGGATATAACATACAATGATATTGTTCAAGGATGGGGAAAAAGACAAAAGCAATACAGTATACTTCAAAATTTGTGAAGAGATTTGAAAATTCTCCTATAATGGACCTTCCTTCTAAAATTTTATGAGCTAGAACTCTCGCTCTTGCTAAAAGATGCATGATAGATCAGTTCACATGTATGTGGCCCTCTCCTAAAATTTCTATAGACTGGATTGAAAAATCTTCAGTTAGGCTTATCTTTGGTCCCATAATTTTGTTTCCAATGGCAGAGGATATTTGATCATTCTATTCAGTTGTAAGGTAAACAAAGACCTGATATTTAGAAATGATTCATACTTTATGGGACCAAAGGGAATCTATTTAAACAAATGGACACTTGACTTTCACCCAGAGGTAGATATCCCATAAGTTGTTCCTATTTGGGTCCACCTACCATACCTTCCTCTTCTTTTTTGGGAAGATGACAGTCTCATGTCCATAGGAAACTCCCTTTGAAATTTTTTATACATTCCTAAACCTGATAGTAAGCAATTTGTGTGTGCTCAAATCTGTGTGGGGGTTGATTTAGAAAAAAGGACTTCTCTAGAAAATAACCCTGAAAAATGGAGATTGGATTCATGAGAAAATTATGGACTATCAACAGATCCCTTATAAGTGTAAATTCTACCATGAATATGGTCATTTTTCTAATTATTACAAGATTAAACCCTCTCCTTTGGGAGATATTCATCCCTTAGATGGATGTCAATCACTAAAGAAATATGTTGCAAGGACGATTAAAGTCTGTTCATCATCTCGAAAACTGGTTATGGTTGATCCTTCAATCAACCCATTCAAACCTCTATCTTCCATCCCTAAGTTAGGTATCCCTTCATTTGATTTAGTATGTCATGAACCTGAATACCCTTCAAATGATTTATTATGATGTCATCCCTCTCCTCTTATTCCTTCCTCTCCTCTAAAAAGGATAAAACCTCTAGTGGTTAAGGAAGCCCCTCCTCTCTATGAGCATGTTAGTTCCATTGATATTTAATGTGTCTCTTATGCCCTCACCCATGTTGTCATCCCACCACCCTCTTAGCCTCTACTCAAAGACTCTAAGGACACTCCCTTTTTTGAGCCTCTCCTTATTGAAGGGTCTACCACTCTTCATCCTAATAGGTATCACAATCTTGCAAGTAAGAACAAAAAAATCAACTTCTTGGATAGATGGACATTATTTGGAGAAAACTGAAAAATACCACTAAAAAGTTGGAAGAAAACAAAATAAGGAGAAATGGTATGAAGCTAGAATCATGGAGAATATATAAGGCAAACAAAAAACAATACAACAATAGTACAAGAATCAACAAAATTCAAGGAAAGATCTGAGGAAATATAAAGCCAACAAGAGGGAGGAGGCACCTTTACACAGTTCTCAATGAAAATAATTTATTTGAACATAAGAGGTTTAGGGAACCCCATCAAAACCCTAGCAGTTAAGGATATAATCAGGAGTGATAAAAGTAGAAAAAATATTCCTACAAGAAACAAAAATGGATGCAACCAATTTTGAAAAATAAAATATATTTTTGGGCATACGACTAAAGTGTTATAGTCAATGTGAGAGGGGCCTTGGGAGGGCTTGCCACCCTATGGAACCCAAATAAATATCATGAATTAGAAACAAGAACTAATTAGTTTTGGATACAAACTATTTTTAAATACTTATCCTCCAATAAGGTCTATGCAATCTACAATGTGTACTCTCCAACTTTGTATGCAGAGAAGGCATATTTTTGGAATATATTAGACATCCAAAGAGATTTAAACACTTATGAAGAAGTCATAATAGGAGGAGATTTTAATACTACAATCTCCACCAAGGAGAAAAAAGGAGGTAGCCTAATCAAGGACCCTTATAGGGAGAATATGGAAGATCTAATGACTGAGTGGGACTTGATGGATATAGTGCCAAAGAAAGGCTTATTCACTTGGTCCAACAAAAGACTAGGGAAAAACATCCAAACTTGAAATATTTATTCTATAAGGAAACTTATTATTGGAAGATATAAACATAAGCTATGAGATAATACAAAATGGGATTTTAGGTCACAAACCCATCTCTTTATCTCTCACAAAGAAAGAGCATATGGGCCCAATCCCCTTAATATTTAATCCATTATTTTTGGATGATGAAAGAGTGGTAGAAATAATCCAAAGGAAATGAGGCAATTATGTTGAAGGGTCACCATATTTTGTGCTAGAAACAAAACTAAAAATGTTGAAAAAAGATCTAAAAGATTTGGAAAAAGAACAATATGTTGAATCAAATCATAAAAAATAAGATCTAAAATCTCAATTAGAGGCACTCTATCAACAAATGAAAATCAACATAGTAGAAGAACAACATATAGCTCTTCGGGGTGGTGTTGTAGCCTCCAGTAGAATAAAAAATGCAAGATGAGGTTATGGAAGCAATACTTCAAAGAGCTCAGAAACAAAACAGAAGCATATTAATGGAGGTCTATCATTCAAGAACATCCTACGGGGGGGGAAGTGCAGCTTCTAAATCAACCAAACCAATAGATACTACCCCTATCTCGTACATAGTGGAGAAAATGAACTCTACTCCAAAACTTACTATAGACAGCCCAGAAATAGATGAGCATTGTGCCTCATTTGAATCACAAGCCATTATATGTCATTTCAACTATTTCTGGTCAAAACCAATTGATTTATTTCACTGGTTTTTGACCAATTGGACAATGCAATGTGAAATACACCTTTGCTCCAAATGTTTCTTCATTGTAAAGTTCCCTTCATCGAATGCAAGATACATCATCCTACAAGATGGACCATGGTTCTGCGGATCGATGGGATTATTCACCACACCTTGGTTCCCATAATTTGATGCAAACACCATGTTTGCTTCAACAATAATGGTTTGGGTCCGACTGCATAATCTCCCTCTCCATTTCTGGGACGATCATGTTCTTGCAGCTATTAGAAACATCATTGGGAAATATATAAAGATAGATACCCAAAGATTGGAGGAAAGAATCTACACATACACTCGTATATGTGTGGAAGTAGATCTCAGCAAAGGCTTATTGGACCACATTCAACTCATCCACAATCAGAGGAATTGGACACAGCTTTTAGATTGTGAGAACACAACTTTTAGATGTAGAATATGCAGGCAAACAGGGCATCTTCAAAACATGTGCCCTAAAGCCAAGAAAGACACCAGAAGGAAGAAGAAAAATGGGAAACAGACCAAACGCTGGCAATTCCCCCCACTTGAGCCTGAAGAGGAGGAGGACGAAGCAGGGGAGGAACCCACTCACATGGGGAACAACCAGAAAACACAAGAACCAGAAACACAAGGGGTATCCATACAACACCCTACTGAATCATAGAACGATATGGTACAACCAAAAAACATACCATAAGCAATGGATACCAGTGGGTACATGCATACACATTCATCAAACAATTCAGATTCAGACAAAGACAATGCAAGACCTGAAGCTGGAAATCAACTTGCACTTGTCTCTTTGGTGTCGTCCCTTGGGGAATGGTGTAAGGTAGAGAAAAAGAAAGGGAGAAAAGCATAACTTTTATCCTCATATGTATATTAGTTTAATTATTGTTTGTTCCCGATTACCATCATTCATAGACTAGATGATGCTATCTATACTCAGAAAATGCAACATGTAATTTTGTTTTCACTAATAAAATTACGAATTTTTCATTAGAAAAAAAACATATAGCTCTTGAAAAAGAGCTTACAATGAAAATCCAGAACATCAATAAGAAGGAAGAAGAATAAATGGAGGTTAAAATCAAGAAGTCTCTAGTTAAAAGTTAGAGACATGAACACAAAATATTTCCATAAACAAACCAAAGCAAGAGAAATGAAAAATGTGATAAAGGTAACTCAAGATTATGAAGGGAAAACAATCAAGGGATATGAGGAAATAAAGAAGGCATCTCATTAATACTTCAAAAATTAGTATAAAGAGCAGTGGGACGACAATCAAAGTGTAGATAGGATGTTCAAGCAAATTTTAGTTATCATAACTAAAGAAGACAATGAAGTATTGTGCAAACCCATAGAGGAAAATGAGGTAATGGAAGCAATATGGAGCCTAAGATTAAACAAGGCACCTGAGCCAGATGGTTTCACTATTGATTTATTCAAAGCCTTTTGACTTTTAATAAAATATGACTTATGTAAATGTTGGAATGGACAAGAAAGAAGTGGAAATTTGGGGGAGGAACCAATTCTACATTTCTAGCCTTGATCCCTAAAGATGTCAATCCAGTCTCCTTTGCCAAGATTAGACCAATAACTTTATGTAATGCCTCTTATAAAATATCTCTAAACTTATAGCCACCACATTCAATGAAGTCATAAATAAATTGATATAAGAGAATCAGTGTGATTTTATAGCCAAAATACAGATTATAGACAATATAATCTTAGTTCAAGAAGTAATTCATACCAAAAACACTTCTAATATCAAAGGTATGGAAATAAATCTTGATATGGCTTCAAATTTCGACAAAGTTGATCATGATTTCCTTCTTAGAGTCTTGGAAAAAATTGGTTTTAGCTCTCGATTTGTTGAATGGATATAGGATTTCATATGCTCACCATGGATGTAACACCCTCCTCCCACATCTACCCAAGTAACCAACCAACCGGGGTAAACATGTGATGAGAGGCTACTATGATTGGATTTTGTTAGTGTCAGTGTTTCAAATGGCCATCAGTGATCAAAATCTGCTCTTTTGCATTTCATAGTAGGAGTCCCATACTAATGAGTTTGCATTCCATTAGGTCATGGACTCACTGATGGTAGGGTTTTCTTCAATTTTTTCCCTCAAAACTATACTTGATGATCCTCTTTCATATATTTTAGTCATGGCTCACGTTCACTTTGCAATTCATTTCATTAGGTCTTAGGGTTTGGTCTCATTAGGTTTTAGGGTCCCACCATGGTCAAATCCAATAATTACATGTCAATAATGATCAGCAAGGACATGAGGAGGCCAATAATGATTGGAAAAGCCATAATTTATCATATTGAAAGCCTATGTAGTTCTCACCTCAAAACTTGTTTTGAGGTGAAAATATAGTATTTTGTTTTTATCTTCATTTCTTATGTAATTTTATGTTTCCATATGTAATATTGGTTCCCAGCTATTCCTAAGCATCTAATGATGTTTCCAAGCACCTGCCACTGCAAAAATCAAGTTATCATGAGCACCAATTCACCTGCAAAAGCAAAATAGAAACAAGCACTAAAACCCTAAATTCCTCTCCCACTGAGCTAGGGTTGGCTATGGGATTAGAGATATCTAAGAAGAGGAGGAATAAGGCATAAGGGATATCATAAGGTATGAGGCCATTTCATATCATCAAACATCAAGTCCCCATCATTTGTCGAGAATTCATTCCAAGGAACAAGCCATTCACCACACACAAGGGATGGTTTTTCTTCAAACTGTGTTTCTGAGCAAGAAAAGATGAATTTGACAAAAGTGAGAGAGGTGTTTGTCTATCATTGACCCACGAAGAAAAACCTATTTCATTTTTTACATAGGTTTCATGGTTTGGGTTAAATGTTGAAAACATCATTTGCCTCAAGAGGGTTAATGCACCTCTAGAGTGACCTTGGTAAAATCAATTTTTATCCTAGATGGAATGACCAAATTACTTTCTTGGTGAGTCAACTGATACGTAAACACAAATATATTTCCAATAAGCTATCATGACCTCAATTTGGATTTGAGGAAGACCTTCAAAGGTTGACTACAACAGCACTATGCACTTTGGCAGCCTCATTCTGCACATTTTGACCAGTCTTGGGAGATTGAGCTTTTTACAAGGAAAATAAACTCCAAATTGAAAAATTAGATATTTTTTGGAAAGTAGAATCGACAAAATTTCCAACGAGCTATCCCATGCCTAATTTGGATACCGAGAAGGTAGTCAAAAGTTGTCTTGAAGGTGTCGCTGCAGTTTTGGTAGGGTGGCACTGCGCTTTTCACAGGAGAGCTTAAAAACCCTCAAAACTTCAAGAAACTTCAAAATTTCTCTCTCTTACCTTCATTACAAGTAATTTGACCTCCCTCACTTTAGTTTTGGTTTGCAAATCAAACTTTTAAGCATCATTTCCCATGGTAAATATGAAACCCTAAATTTTCCCCTAGTATGCCTAAAACCCTAAACCCTCATTGTTCCTCCTATCACCTATCACTACAACTCTAAAATCTTTCCCTATCCCTATTTCCCTATCCATTTATCCCTTTATCCTTATTCCATATCATTCCTATCCCTTTATCCCTCTTCCCAAAGGGCAATTTCTCAAACAAAACAAGCCCTCCCTTTCATTTTTATCATTCCTACTCCCTCATTCATTTTCCAGCCCATAAGGTCATCTCCCATCCCCTCACTCCTAAATCACCCATACTCACTCCTTCCATACCTTCTCTAGGGGTACATAACTTCAAAACTTAGCAAACATGGACAAGGAAGACCTTCCAGCAGTGCTCAGGTGAAGACAGATGAGAAGGCCAAAGAGACTAGAACTACTGAGATACCGGTGTTCTTGACATATCAGAGAGAGTCAAGGAAGTTGTTTGCAGCTGCTAGGCAAGTGTTTGCTCCACGGGAAGTGGAAGGGACCTTACCTTCTTCATCGATCCACAGGAAAATTTTATCTCCACAAGATGTGGAAGGGGATTTACCTTCTACGTCGACAAAACGGGTATAGGTTAAGTAGCTGAGCAAACGCAAGGAAAAGGTACAAGAAGATGACTTGGATGATGACCAAGAAAGGGAATTTCAATTGGAGGAGCATGATGATGATCCCAAGCAGCATGACACTAAGATCATTGATCTAGAGGCTCAAGAGAGGGAAAATGTCAAAGATGTCATTATTCAGGAGAAATAAGCCCAAATACAAGCTTTGATAGACAACTTAGAGAGAGCTAAGTTTGCCATCACTTACCTGGAGCAAGAAAACAAATAACTAAGTCATAAATAGGTCCTCATGGAACTCAAGCTACTTAAGGTAAAGAGGAAAATTGACAAAGAGGCTCATGTCACTTTGACTCCCATTGAGCAAAAAATTGAACAAGATAGGGAAACTTGGCTTGAAAGAGTCAACCTACATCTTGAATGGCTCATTGACAAGGCCAACAGGGATAAGAAAATGCTCTGACACATGGCATACCATTACATGGCTCGTAAAAAAAATTGTAACATGAGGATTAGGAAGCTAAAAGCTAGGTTTAGGAGAGCCTTAGAGGGCAAGAAAGAGCAAGATAGGTTGAAGATGTTGGATGAAGCCTCCTTTTCCAAGAAAAGCACTTGATGGTGGTGCTCCATGCCAAATTTGGGCAAATTTTGAGGAGTTTTTGCATTTTTAAAATTTTGAAATTCTTAACACACAAACTTTTCCCTGGAGCTTTTTCCTGAGGCATCCATTGGAGAAAAGGTTGACATTTTTGGATTCAGAATGATGAGGACATGCACCCTAGCAATTTTTAGAAGTTTTGGAGTAGATTTGGTTCACCAAAAGGTCCAAAAACTACCAAAAAATGACCTTTCTGCCTCTTTTTGGGCACACAGAAGCAGCCTTGGGAGATTCAAGTTTTGAGGGGGAAAAGGACATCCAAATTCAAAAATTCTAGGTGTTCCATAAACTAGACTTGAATACCTTTCCAATGAGCTATCATGGGCTTGATTTGGATGCCGGGAAGGCCTCCAAAACTGATCGAAAGTGGCACTACACTTCTGGCCAGTGGCGCTGCGCTTAGGGCCATTTTGCTCAGGGAACTAAAATTCACCTGTTTTGACTATGAATTTGATTTCTCTCTCTTCATGGATGATTTCACTGATGTAACTGATGACATGGCATGTAAGTGTAATGGTAAAATAGTTTTATAGGGTAGATTCATTAGTTAGAGGTGGTTTTGAGTTAAATGAATCAGTTTCCCCTCTTTTAGAGGCAAGTTGTTTGACTGCCTATATTATAGTTCTTTGTTGGGAAATGGTTGGTCATTTGGTGAGGTTGGATTCAGTTGGATGCTCATGTACTAAACACTTATCATTTTGTATCAGTTTTGGCAGGAAACTAATAAAGTTGCAGCTATTTTTATGGGATTCCTCTGGTATGGCCTTTAGCATGTGTTTTTTCTTCTATTAATATGTTCTCATGTTATTCATGTATGCCTCTTTCATAGAATTGCTTCTGATTGGTTGATTTCAAGTCAGATAGGTGGAATACATTAGGTTTTAATGCTCTCCCTTGGGAAAACACCAATATTTCATGTTTTCATCTGTTTAGGAAGGATTCTTGACTTGTTCAGGACCTTCTTAGATCCTCACCAGTCTAGCCTTTCACCCCATCAAGATTTAAGGTGTTAAAGATCATACCTACCTTACCCCATAGAATCCCATGCAATTTTGACTTAGTTTCCAAGACCCAGATTGCCCAGCTCCTCCTGATCTGGCAAAAACGCCAACAAATTCAATCAAAACCCTTGAGCTACTATACCTAGCATAAAATCTTGTTCCTGACCCAATTATCTTGACTGAGATCCATAAGGAGAGAGCCCTCTTCTGACCTAGTAGGGCTAGCTACTAGGTTAAGCGTGGTTTGTGGTTACCCTAGAATTGCCTCCCTTCAGCCTGAGGTCAATCTAGGCAATAACATAGTGGCAACAATACTAGGGAAGTAGTTTTATGTTCCTTAGTAAAATGTATCAAGTTTAGATCTGATTGTTGATGGTGGACAATGATCAGACACCGAAAGGCTGAAATCATTCACTTAACGACTCTAAATTAGTTCCGAGATCAGATCTAAGGACTCCACTAGAGGATGAACCTGACCAGCAAAAATATGAAAGGACAATATGGAAAGATCAGGTATTAAAGTTGGAATTTCATCCAAGACATTATGTTTTCTGTTATAAATTATTTCTTCTCTTTTCCCGAGAATGTCAAGAAGGTTTTACTAAATATAATATATTTGAGAAAATATCCTAGACCTGCATTTGATTCTTTCTCTTTGAAGATTGTGAATACAAAATATTCGCATGCCTTTGATCTTGATTAAGACCCCTCTTCTGAATATTATGATGACTGTCTTCAAGCTAATGAGCCTAAAGAGACCAAGACTGATTCTACATCTTTTGTATATACTCCTATACCTTGTAAAATTCCAGACAGATACAAGCCTCTGATTTTACCTCCTATATCCCATGCTTTCCCTAAAAATCATTACCTATATCTACCAAGATTTGATGTTGACTGTGACAAAATCATTGCTGAGAGACATGTACTGAATTTTGAGTCTTTTCTTGACCTTTTTGAAGTTGATGAAGAGGATGTCAATATTAGGCTTTTTTCTCTTTCTTTGCAAGGAAAAGTCAAGAGTTGGTTCAAAACCCTGCCTGATGCGAGTATCTCAGATTTCTAGCAGTTCATCAAAGTGTTCCTTGACAAGTGGGTGGTCAGACAAAACCCTTTCTTAATTCTAGAAGAGTATAACCAGCTGAAAAGACAACCAGGGGAGACAATACAACAATTTTCTGCCAGATTTAACCAAGTCTATTTTTCAATGTTGGTTAATATAAGACCTCCTCCTGGATCCGCTCTCTTACATTACTCGAAAGCCTTTGATCCAGAAATGGAGTTTCAGCTAAGAGAAAGGAACCTTGCAACACTTGAAGAGATGCAAAACAGTGCAGTAGATGTAGAGGCTAATTTGTTGATCAGAAGGGAAAAGTTGAAGGAAGAAGAGATGAAGAACATAGATCTAGAGGAATCGACATCTTTAGAGGTAAATCTCAACATTTTGGTAAGTGCAGTGGAAGAGATGATGCAAAATATCACCACAAGGAATGAGTATGATGTTCAAGACCATGGCTCACTGATTGAAGAAAAACAAGTGGCTGATCCAAAACATTTTCTTTCTTATCCTAGTTGTCATAGATATGATAATGATTGTTTTATAGATCATCTTGGAGAAGAGAGATCTATTGATATGACATGTATGCTTGATGATGTGTTTAAACTGATGATTTCCCTAAGTTTGATCAGTATGATGATGATTATGTTCTCCAAACAAAATCTTATCTTGCAGGTGAATCAATAGCTGGTTTGTGGAAGGAGGAAGTTCACTTTCAGCGGCTCAAATACAGTGATCATTTGTTGCATATCAGCTATGGAAGTGAGGAGGAAAGTGCAGCAAATGTTGAAGTAAGTGAAGGATCTTTTCCTTTTTGTTTTACTTTGTTTTAGTTCATTAGAGACAACTTTCATGCAATCAGAAATCAATCGTCGATAAGTTTTGATATTGACCATCTAGAGGGCAATGGAATCCTTGTTCAAGACTTCTCATATCTAGATTTGCAGCCCCCGAATTCCATTGATTGTCAAGTTGTAGATGAAGACTTGGAAGCTGGAACATATGATCAAATGATGCAAGATGATTATGTACCATTCTGTTTTGAATCATTTCAGTTTTTGAAGGGAATTTTGCATAGTATATCTTCAAATGAGCAGCCTGTAGAAAATCATGCAATCTCATTGGAACCAATAGAAAGTGGGTTGCAACAGTCTTTTCAAGTTTTTCATGATCCAATAGCTAATGTGTTGGATGATATCTGTAGTCAAAGTCCTTCTCCATTAGCTAACTGTGAGCTTGAAAAAAGTATTGATACAAACTTGATCCGGCAGCTGGTTTCTTTGTCATTATCAGCAAGAGTCTCGTCACAAAGCTCAGATGAAAGTTTGCATTCATGGTACGAGGAGAAGAAAAGTAATCCATTGGATGAGTTAAGCCCCAGTGCACATGAATTTCAAGATCCTTATGTAGTATTTTTGGAGTCAGATAGAGAATCCATATTATTCAACAGATCTGTTTACAAGTTTTCATGGGAGTTGCCTTTCAGTAGTTCTCTCTTGTTGTTCATAAGAAAGCACTTGTGGAGAATTCAAATAGCAGCCAGAATGCTTACTTGGTTGCATTGGTTGTTTCATTTCACTTGATCAGGTGATGAATGGAACAGTTAGAGTAGGTTTTATTGAATAAGATCCATTTTGAGTATCTTTTCCAGTTTGTCAGTTGCATTTTAGTATCGAGTTAGTTTTTAGTTGAGTAAAAGTCAGTTTGTGTCGTCAAGTCGTTAGTTTTCAGTCATGCATTTCAGTTTGAGTTTTTGACTCCATGCCCAATGGATAAGGCTACTAGGTCTACAGTGTTCTTGGCACCTCCAAGGAGCTACCATCCCCATTGGAGCCAATGTTAGTGTCAGTGTTTCACACTGCCATCAATGATCAAAATCTGCTCTTTTGCATTTCATAGTAGGAGTCCCATACTGATGAGTTTGCATTCCATTAGGTCATGGATTCACTGATGGTAGGGTTTTCTTCAAATTTTTCCCTCAAAACTGTACTTGTTGATCCTCTTTCATATATTTTAGTCATGGCTCATGTTCACTTTGAAATTCATTTCATTAGGTCTTAGGGTTTGGTCTCATTAGGTTTTAGGGTCCCACCATAGTCAAATCCAATAATTGAATGCCAATAATGATCAGCAAGGACATGAGGATGCCAATAATGATTGGTAAAGCCATAATTTATCATGTTGAAAGCCTAATGTAGTTCTCACCTCAAAAGTTGTTTTGAGGTGAAAACAGAGTGTTTTGTTTTTATCTTCATTTCTTATGTAATTTTATATTTCCATATGTAATATTGGTTCCCAGCTTCTCCTAAGAATCTGATGATGTTGCCAAGCACCTGCCACTGCAAAAATCAAGTCATCATGAGCACCAATTCACCTGCAAAAGCAAAATAGAAACAAGCACTAAAACCCTAAATTCCTCTTCCACTGAGCTAGGGTTGCCTATGGGATCAGATATATCTTAGCAAAGGAGGCATAAGGGATATCAAAAGGTATGATGCCATTTCATATCATCAAAAATCAGGTCTCCATCATTTGTCGAGAAGTCACTCCAAGGAACAAGCCATTCACCACACATAAGGGACAGTTTTTCTTCAAACTATGTTTCTGACCAAGAAAATATGAATTTGACAAAAGTGAGAGAGGTGTTTGTCCATAATTGACCCAAGAAGAAAAAGAAAATTTCTTTTTTCACACAGGTTTCATGGTTTGGGAGAAATGTCGAAAACATCATTTGCCTCAGGAGGGTTAATGCACCTTTAGAGTGAACTTGATAAAATCAATTTTTCTCCTAGATGGAATGACCAAATGACTTTATTCATGAGTCAAATGATACATAGACACAAATATATTTCCAACGAGCCATCATGAGCTCAATTTGGAGTTGAGGAAGACCTTCAAAAGTTGACTGCAACAACACTATGCATTTTGGCAGCCTCACTCTGCACAATTTTAACAGCCTTGGTAGATTGAGCTCTTGACAGGGAAAATGAACTCAAAATTGAAAAATTCACGATGTTATGGAAATTAGACTCAACAAGATTTCTAACCAGCTATCCCATGCCTAATTTGGATACGGGAAGGCAGTCAAAAGTTGTCTTGAAGGTGTTACTGCGCTTTTGGCAGGAGAGCTTAAAAACCCTCAAAACTTCAAGAAACTTCAAAATTTCTCTCTCTTACCTTCATTGAAAGTAATTTGACCTCCATCACTTCAGTTTCGGTTTGAAAATCAAAGTTTTAAGCATCATTTCTCATGGTAAATATGAAACCCTAAATTTGCCCCTAGTATGCCTAAAACCCTAAACCCTCATTGTTCCTCCTATCACCTATCACTACAACTCTAAACTCTTTCCCTATCCCCATTTCCCTATCCCTTTATCCCTTTATCCTTATTCCATATCATTCCTATCCCTTTATCCCTCTTCCCAAAGGGAAATTTCTCAAACAAAACAAGCCCTCCCTTTCATTTTTATCATTCCTACTCCCTCATTCATTTTCCAGCCCATAAGGTCATCTCCCATCCCCTCACTCCTAAATCACCCATACTCACTCCTTCCATACCTTCTCTAGGGGTACATAACTTCAAAACTTAGCAAACATGGATAAGGAAGACCTTTCAGCAGTGCTCAGGTGAAGACAGATGAGAAGGCCAAAGAGACTAGAACTACTGAGATACCGGTGTTCTTGACATATCAGAGAGAGTCAAGGAAGTTGTTTGCAGCTACTAGGAAAGTGTTTGCTCCATGGGAAGTGGAAGGGACCTTGCCTTCTTCATCATTCCACAGGCAAATGTTATCTCCACAAGGTGTGGAAGGGGCTTTTCCTTCTACATCGACAAAACAGGTACAGGTTGAGCAGTTGAGAAAAGGCAAGGAAAAGGTACAAGAAGATGACTTGGATGATGACCAAGAAAGGGAATTTCAGTTGGAGGAGCATGATGATGAGCCCGAGCAGCATGACACTGAGATCATTGATCTAGAGGCTCAAGAGAGGGAAAATGTCAAAGATGTCATTATTCAGGAGAAAGAAGCCCAAATACAAGCTTTGACGAACAACTTAGAGAGAGCTAAGTTTGTTGTCGCTTACCTGGAGCAAGAAAATAAATAACTAAGTCATAAACAGGTCCTCATGGAACTCGAGCTACTGAAGATAAAGAGGCAAAGTGACAAAGAGGCTCATGTCACTTTGACTCCCATTGAGCAAAAAAATTGAACAAGAGAGGGACACTTGGCTTGAAAGAGTCAACCTACATCTTGAAGGGCTCATTGACAAGGCTAATGGGGATAAGAAAATACTCTAACACATGGCATACCATTACATGGCTCGTAACAAAATTTGTAACATGAGGATCAAGAAGCTAAAAGTTAGGCTGAGGAGAGCCTTATATGGCAAGAAAGAGCAATATAGGTTGAATATATTGGTTGAATAATCCTTGTCCAACCAAAAAACTTGATGGTGGTGCTCCATGCCAAATTTGGGCAAATTTTGAGGAGTTTTTGCATTTTTCAAATTTTGAAATTCTTAACAGAAAAAATTTGCCCAGGAGGTGGCGCTGCGCTTTTTCCTGAGGCATCCATTGGAGAAAAGGTTGACATTTTTGGATTTATAATGATGAGTACATGCACCCTAGCAATTTTCAGAAGTCTTGGAGTAGATCTGGTTCACGAAAAGTTCCAAAAACTACCAAAAAATGACCTTTCTACCCCTTTTTGGACACACAGAAGCAATCTTGGGAGATTCAATTTTTGAGGGGGAAAATGACCTTCCAATTCAAAAATTCTAGGTTTTCCAGAAACTAGACTTGAAGACCTTTCCAATGAGCTATCATGGGCTTAATGTGGATGCTGGGAATGCCTCCTAAAGCGACCTGAAAGTGGCGTTATGCTTCTGGCGAGTGGCGCTGCACTTAGGGCCATTTTGCTTAGGGAACTAAAATTCGCCTGTTTTGACTGTGAATTTGATTTCTCTCTCTTCATGGATGATTTCACTGATGTAATTGATGAAATAGCATGTAAATTTAATGGTAAAATAGTGTTATAGGGTAGATTCATTAGTTAGAGGTGGTTTTGAGGTAAATGAATCAGTTTCCCCTTTTTTAGAGGAAAGTTGTTTGACTGCCTATATTTCAGTTCTTTGATGGGAAATGGTTGAAACACCCCCTCTTCTCATGGATGCGACCCCTAAAGGTCAGGATGAGTAGTTTAGGTGTCTATATTATGTGTTTTCTTGGTCATTTGGTGAGGTTAGATTCAGCTGGATGCTCATGTACTGAACACTTATCATTTTGTAGCAATTTTGGCAGGAAACTAATGAAGTTCAACTATTTTTATTGGATTCATGTGGTATGGCCTTTAGCATGTGTTTTTTCTTCTGTTAATATGTTTTCATGTTATTCATGTATGCCTCTTTCATATAATTTCTTCAGATTTGTTGATTTCAAGTCAGAAAGGTGGAATACATTAGGTTTTAATGCTTTGCCTTGGGAAAACACCAGTATTTCATGTTTTCATCTATTTAGGAAGGATTCTTGACTTGCTCAAGCCCTTCTTAGCTCCTCACCAGTCTAGCCTTTCACCCCATCAAGCTTTAAGGTGTTGAATATCATACCTACCTTGCCCCATAGAATCCCCTGTAATTTTGACTTAGTTTCCCAGACCCAAATTGCCCAGCTCCTCCTGATCTGGAAAAAACACCAACAAATTCAATAAAAACCCTTGAGCTACTATACCTAGCATAAAATCTTGTTCCTGATCCAGTTATCTTGACTAAGATCCATAAGGAGAGAGCCCTCTCCCAACCTAGTAGGGCTAGCTACTAGGTTAAGCATGGTTTGTGGTTACCCTAGAATTGCCTCCCTTTAGCCTGAGGTCAATCTAGGTGATAACAAATTCAACCTCCTATATGACCTTAAGGAAGTGGAATCGACGTAAAAACGACATACAAACCTTCCACATCATCTACAATACTCCTAGGAACCATCCCAACCACTCAGGTAGCTATCCCTTATGCCCATTGAATTTTTTAACCACTTGACCTTTAGATGCTCCCATGTTATAGGACTACCAATGTCTAGGAGGCTCTGGATGCTCTCATGACAAGGCATGCCAGCATCCAGGGACTATTTTTCTTAGTGTTATGCCAACGTCCCTGGGATTTGAGCCACTTTTTTAGGTCTGAAGCCTGGGTCACTGCTTATAATTGAATGACACCTTTAGAACAATAAGATAACAAGGAAACAATGATGCAAAAGTAAATACTTGAACAAGCCCTTAACCAGACCCCAACTAGCCATGACAAGAATTTCTTCAATCACAAATATGTAATATATAGGTGTAAACAACATATTTAAGCATAAGGATCTCATACTTATCTGAGAATTGCTAAGAACCATTTTACCCTCATATCATTTGCTGCATTATCATTTATTAGGTCATAGATACATTGTCCATTCATTTACAAGTAAAAAAATGATGAGAGCCATACATAGCCATTGTCATAAAACACATACATAACCATCATAATAGCAACAAAAATACCAATGAAATCACAACCATATGATCCACATATAAACAGTATAATACTCATATAAATACAAGGAGAAATAACCTCATATTGATGATGCAAAATCCAAACCCGGGATGGGACTACCATGTTCCACCTTACCATAGAATGGCTGAGCCAAATATCTCTTCAACCATTCACCCCCATGCCATATTCCAAGCATGAATGTAGGACTCAAACCAAAAGAACCAACCAGGGCATCCTGAGGCTAAACCACCTCACCCTCATCAATAGAAACCAGGCTTTACCGTAATCCATCCTGGATCACTAGGCCAACACAATGAACATGTAATAATATGCTTTACCGTGATCTCCACCAAATCACTAGTCCAAAAAAATCATGGATGTCACTGGATTTCTCCACCTACACCGTGAACAATTTTCTTGTCTCCTAGTCTCTCAGGCTTTAGTGCAATCCACAGTCCAATCCAAGGTTCACTAGGCCCTAAACCAAGACACCACTCTCTAGTCTTTACCATATATCCCTCCATTCACCGGCAAGGATTCCTAGGCCCACCAAGGTAACACAATCCTAGCTTTACTGCAACCCACATTCTGGCTCGAGGGTCACTAGGCCAATGGCTTTACCGTGATCCACAGTCCAGTTTAGAGACCACTAGGCCATGTGCTCTATCATTCAAAGATCCACCTCACTCAGCTTCGAATCCACTACGAAATCCACTTCAACCAAAACATGAGAACCCCATCACACCATGGCTATTCGAAAATGGCAAGGCTAGGCTGAAAACACTGTCACACCTGGAAAAACCCATGCCATAACAGCAAAAATAACCACACGCAATACCATGCATGCAAAATCTAGCAAGGAAAATACACATGAAAATCGATACCTACAAAGAATATTGTTGTAGCTACTTTATCATGCTTTTCCTTGCTTTATCTCTTCTTACTCTTGCATTCTTTTCCTTTCTTGATCCAATGCCAAAGTGCTCCAAGAAAACTCTAAGTGTCCAAGAGTGAGAGAGAGAGAGAGAGAGAGAATAATGAGAGGGCTCCAAAACTAAACTGACAAAAGGTTACAAACTGATCCTCGAAAGAATTTTTATGAATTAGGCATCTATTTTCTTCATTTTCCATTATTTTCCTTCATTTTCCTCCTCACATGCAACTTGTGACCTTTCACCTTCCGTTTCTCCTAATTTCCATTATTTTCATAAATAAATGTGCCAAAAATATCATTTTGTCTTTCCAAAGCCTTATCCATTGCCTTTATCAATTTCCTTAGCCATTAATAACCAAATGAACACCCACACTAGGATGCTTTTCCCAACATTTAGCTTGGAATAAGTGTCCCATCAAGTGTGGTTATTATTTTTTCCTTTATTAACTTTTATTACATGGAATATTCACCAGCTTTGTTACAACAGATATATCTCATGTTCAATTGAATACCATATAGTTATTTCAAGTTTCAAGGGGATTGATGCAAGGTTGTGCCTTGTCTCCTCTTCTCTACATCATAATAGAAAATTCACTAAGCAAAAGATTGGAAGTCGCTCATCTCATTGGAGATTTGATTAGCCTACAAATTGTTACAAGAGTAAAAACTTTGAATCATGTAAAATTTACAGATGATACAATTGTGCTTAATGGAGCATCTTCAATCATAGCTAGGAGATTAAAAAAAAAATGCAAGACCTCACTGTGGAAGAACAAATCAATATAGAAAAAAGAAATATCTATGGGTGGAACACTTCGGACAATAAAATGCAGGAAATTACAAACATTATTTGTTTTAAATGGGAGAAAAAATTTTCTTCCTTGAACTACTTGGGACTACAAATCTCCTTTAAAGGGAAAAAAACCTAAATACTCGGTAAGTATCATCTCCAAAATCAAGAATAAAATCAATTCTTGCGGCGCAAATTGGGTAAATATTGAAGGACTTATCCTGGTAAAATCCACCTCATCCACCCTTCAAATTTTCCAAGCTTCAAATTTGTTGGCACCTAAAAATATTCTCGAAAACATTAACAAAAGCATCAGAAAATTCATATGCAAAGGAGGAAAAATGATCTGATAATCACCCTATAAGTGTTATTAGTTAAAGATTTATTGAGTAAAGGTATTACAAACTCATGTGCTGGTGTGTGTTCTGTGTTATTTAAGCAACAGATCGATCAGATTGCCAATACACAGACATTTAAATGGAAAGACAGTAGAGAAATATAGTAAGTAGACACAAAACACAAGAAGTTAATAAGGAGTTCACCCTATTCTCCAGGGCTACATCTCCAGTCCAGCTCTCAGTGGTGGCCTTATTTTATTGTGTCTTAAGCAGAGAATTACAATGCAGGGACTCAATGTGAGTTCTCCTAAAGCAGGTTTTCTTGGCAGGGTGGTTCTTGGATTCCCCAAGCCACTGGAGTGCACAGACTCATTTTCCTTGCCAGCTCTGTGACCTTCTGGTCTACAATGGAGAGAGCCCAATGTGGTGCTCAGTTCAGACAGATCCTCTCTAGGATGGCTTGAATCTCTCAAGCTCTCTGGTGCTCGATGCTACCTTTGGTTAGCTCGGCCCTCTGTCTTCTTCTGCTTTTGCTTTACTATCTTCTTCTCTGTGTACCGTCCTCCTCTCGAGGTTCTGGCTTCTCTGTCTCTCAGGGTTCTTTGTCCCTCTCGGTCTCTTGACTTCACTTCTGTGTTCTGTCTCTGTTCATGGCTTTGAAGCCATTCGTTTCCATCATTGTTCGGTTCCTCTTCCTTCCCCGTCAATTTTCCTTCTGCAGCTGCGCTTAGAGTTCCCCATTCGGTGTCATCATCAGTGCTCAGGGAGTGGCCACATGTCCTCCTCTTAGTTCCTTCAGTTACATCGTGGAATAATTTCTTCCTCCAGTCAAAATAGACTTCAAATCCTTCTAAATCGTGGCTCATTCCTTCATCAATTCCGCTTCCCCCATCGGGTGCGATCTCAGTCATCCGATCTGGGTCCCCCGGATCCAACGCCATACCCACGTTTCAAGTGGTTTACTTTCTCGACCGTTAGCACGCGATCAACGACGGTTTTCTCTCACCTTCGCTTGTGACGCATCGATCGTTTAATGGAATCACTCTGCTTTCATCCAAAACCACTTATCATTTGAGGGCACCCTGATCAATACCACCAATTTCCAAAGCACGGGTCCCACCTTTGTCCTTTTAGTGCTTTTCACCTTTTCGCCCGCAGTTCTCCGGCTCCTCATGCGTCCAAGTGCTCGAGGCTACTCCATTTCGGCCTTGTTTGCCTAGCGACACTAATAGCGCATCAAAAATCACCTCCTTCTCCCAATCCGGGGCTCCTAGGGGCTAATTCGGCCTCCCGCGTAGTCTCCATGGGCCTCAATTAGCGCGCTTTGACCGAGGTCCTCGTCGTTCTACACTGGCTGCCATTGCCACTGGTTCAGGGTGTTTTTTATTGTTGCTTTGGAAGTCTTAGAAGTTTGTCCCGACCTAATACAGTCATGGTTCTTTTTTAGAGTTCTTTATGGATCCAATTCATATCACGGCCTTCCCACTGAAAAAGCTTTTAGACCACCAAAAGTTGGTTTTTAAGCATCGACTAAGTGAGGGTATTGCTTTCTCACTTGTCCAATCTCAATCCACTTTGCACTGCTTGGCTTTGAACCTTTGAGCCCAATTCTAAGGTGCTCAACATCTCCCCTGCGCGTTGTCCACACCTTCCTATCCAGCACTGAGTCTTCATGTAATTCATTAATATATTCAGGTAGTAGGTCATCAGTAGAAGGCAATTGACTTTGCTCTTCAGGGTCCTCAATCATTGAAGGTTCAAACAATCTCAAGCAATCTGCATTTATGACTGAGTAGATGTGCATGTAAGCTGGTAGATCAAGGCGAAAAGCATTTTCACCAATATTCTCAAGTATCCTAAAGGGTCCATACCTAATAGGCTTTAGATTTTTACCTTCACCTTGCATCATGTCCTTTCTAATATACAGCCAGACTTGGTCACCAACTTGAAAACTATGCCCCATCCAATGCTTATCATGCCTATCCTTGTACTTGGCCTGGTCTTTTCCAGCTGTTCCTGTATTGCCTGGTGAATCTCCTGGATCTATTCAATGAACCTAGTTTCCTTTTCCACATCACTGTGTCCATCAGCCATGGTATATTTACCAAAGACAAAATCCAAAGGAGACCTTGGTGTGAAACCAAAACAGGTCTCAAAAGGAGATCTTTGTGTAGAAGAATGCTTTGCTTTTTTGTAAGCATGTTGCATGTTATCACTCAGATTTTCCTTGAGGTTGTTGGGAAGAGGAAAGGGGTCTGAGGTAACCACAAACCAACTTTTAGGTACAGAATCTAGCTACTCTGTACCCAGAGAGGGCTCTCTCTTTAAGTTTTAGCTTTGTTTTGAAAGATGGCTAGTTATGAAAGTTTAGGGGTTTTGATTGTGTTTGGTGGTGAAATTCAATAGTAGAGGGGTAGGACTGAATAGTTTAGTCCATTGGGGTAATGGATTCAAATAAGATGGCTCAACTGGATTTGGTTTTTCGACAAAGGATGGCTTCACAGGGCAAGATAGCTAAACTGGGAGCAAATAGAGACTTGAAAAGATGGAATGGACTTAAAAGGGATGAAGGGAAATTAAGAATCCTTCAACATATTTTAAGAGGAGGGAACTTGGATGATCACCAATAAAGAGAAATTAAGAATTCTTTACTAAATAATCAAAATGAGTAACCTAGAAAACAGGAGCAATTAAGAATTCACCGCTTATACTAGTTTAGAGGAAAACATTGAGAATAAAAACGATTGAAAAAAAGATTGCACTTAAGCACTTTCTGAATTATTCTTCTTCGTTTTACTATTCAGACATGGAACACAGTTGATAATAATAAACTAGAAAACATTAACACATGATATATAGAATACTTATTGATTCATTGTTTGACACGTGAATCCTGTGAAAAGTCCTTTGCATTAATTCTTCATCTAGCCAACCATACAAAAATTTGTCCAACAACACTTTATTCTAAAGTAATCAGTTTTACAGCAATGTCTAAGAATCCACACACAATACTCCAATTGAGGGAGTATTTATACAAAAATATTTACAAAAAATATCTCATAACAAAGTGAGATATATTCTAGGATGATTATCAATAAGTTACAAGAAAAATAGAGACAGATGGTCTCGTAGATAGAAGAAAAGGTAAAATGATGTTTGTTGTTCCTATTCTTGTGAATGTGCTGGAGGCAGGCCCTATGATTGGGCATGCTGCTATCTTCTTTGTAATTCTGTGTTGGATGCCCTATTTTCACTGATACTTTTTGACCTGTTTGATCCTTGTTATCTTCAGTTACCATCATTGACTCTAGTAAAAATGGAAATTTGCCTTTTTACTAAAGGTAAATCACAAAATTTCTATCATTTCTGCCCACCCGTTTTCCTGAGGTATTCTGGTCCTTTGAAGTTTTCTAAGGATTTCATCAGCCTCGGTATATCTGAAAAAATTAGGCTGAACTTGGAACAGGTGTTTTATCTCGTGCTCCACATAGAATAGGTTCTCAAGATTGTCAAAAAGCACTCTGCCTATAGGAATTTCTTTATCTGTACTGGAAGATGAGCTAGCCTGGTTGTCTACATATTTATCCAGTTTGTTAAGGTAATCTAACTGAGTCATCAGCTTGTCATTGACAACTAAAGGACTGGGAAGTCCTTTACTCTGCAATACACCAAACTTCTTCATAAAGTCATCAATTTCTTCCTGCATGTTTAGGCATATCCTTTCTAAATTCTATATCAAGGACTTTTTAGTCAAAACTTTCTTTTTTTCCAAAATTGTCCCTGTTCTGTCTAATGCCTAGTTCTTCAAGCTGATTTTTATTCTTAGTATTCAAAAAATTGATTAGTCTGGTAGCCTCTTCAGTTATCCTTCTTAATTCTTCCTTTGTTCTCTTGACTTCTTCAAGAGCTAGTTTTATCAACTCCATCTGTTCAAAAATAATTTGGATAGATGGCCAAACATCATTTATTGATTCAGTGATGTTGGCCCAGAGGATTTTTCTAATCTCTACTAAGAGTCTATCAAATGTGAGATCCTTTTCTAATGATTTCACCCTCTGTTCTAATCCTTTGTTTTCCCTCACTTTCTCTGCACAATTGATCTTTGAAAGATCATACTTTTGCTCCAAGGTAGCAAATTGTTCTTTTACCTTTTGCAGTTCTGTAACCAGGAGCTTCAATTCCTCCATTGATTTTATTAATTCATCTGGGCTAAGACCTGAAATTCTTGCTTGTGGTGTACCTATTGTTGTTGTTGCTGTTACTGCCTCTGCTGTGACCACTACAACATTAGGTGCCAGAATTGTTCCAAGTGTGGAAGGCACTGTAGTGGAAACTACTGGAAGCACATTGGGAGGCTGAGAGGTCGACTCTCCCTACTTGTCCTTCAATGATTTCTCTAATTCTTGTTCAGTCTCCTTTAGCTACTCATTAAGTTTCAGAACTAAATCCATCAGTTCTTCTTCAGTTCTTTGTTGTATAACCTCAGCTGTTTGTGGGTGCTGTGAAGGTGGAAATTTCAGTTGCTTTCTCAAAGCAGTGATGTCTTCATCCTTCTTTTTAATTAAGGCTTCTGCAACCTTCACATCTTTAGGATCATGACCCAACCCAATGATCAATTCTTCTAATGTTTTAATCCTGTTGTCTTTAGCCTGTGAAGAGGCTTTCTCCAGCTATAGTTGGGCAGTTGTATTGTTTAGAGAATTTTCCAGCCTTTGGGCCATCATGGCCTTACTTGTCAGTGTAGAATAGACCATCTCTCCTGCCTGTTTGTGCAATTCAATCTGGTCCAGGGGATGGATGTCTTTTGCCATAACTTCAAAATTAGTTTTGAAGTAATCTGCAGCTGTTTGAGGCTGTTGCACCTTGGGCTTGAAAAAACTCATAATCATTTTTCCTTCTTTGATGTCATAGGCTGACATCAACCTGTTCTGGTTTGTGGGAGCCATTTTCAAATATTGATTGTAAACTTGGATCCTTAATGGCTCATTTCTGGCTTTGATTTCTTTGAACTTTTTCTTAATATCTAGATTTTGTTTTCCTAGAGGCCTGAAGAATGACACTTCTGCACTCTGTTGTCTTTCCAACTCATGTCTTTGTGAGTCGGAAGGTGTCCCTCCTACCGAGAAAGTCTGATGACTATCAACACCTTCTCTTCTTTGGCAATTAGCGTTTTCTTCATAGAATTCTTCTTCTGAAAGAGGATTCAACCTATGCATTTTAGCACCGGGCTGTTTAGAGGGTGCACTGACAGGGGTAGCTAATTCCCTGTCTCTCTTTTTAGTCCTCTCCTCATTCAGAGGAGTCTGCAAGATGGGTGGTTCTACCACATTGACTTGAGTTGGAGGAATTTGGATGTTTGCCTGCTCTTTGGGTGCTTCAGGCTGTTTAGACATTATAGATTGTTCAGTAGCTTGTGTACTGGTCTCTGTTTCTTTACCCTTGGAGGTCCCTATGGCTAGTGTATTGGTCTGCTGTGAGTGCCTTTCAGAGGTCCCAGCTGCTGAGGCACTTATTCCTGATGTTGATCTCTGAGAACTATCATAATGTACCTGCCCAAAAGAATCTAAGTCAAGAGTCTTTTCAAGATCTCTCATTACATTTTCTATATTCACCTGTTCACTATTAGTAGCTACTAAGGTCCCCTCTCTCCATTCATCCATGTTGGCAAACTGTTCAATTTCTAGGATCCTATGATGCATATAGGGAGACAACCTATTCTTCATTCTTCTATCACAGATAAAGCCATGAGGGTCATATGGGGCCCAACCAAAGCTTTTTTGTAATCTAAGGTAGTTTTCTAGAATTCTTTCTGCTACATCCCTGCTTCTCTACTGTTGCAAATGAAAGGGCCTATTTGATGTTGGATCTCGAGCTGTGCTTTCCTTTTGGCTTTGGTAAAATGGATCAAATCTGAATTACACATCTGCCTATAGTATTCCAATGCAAACAGTCGCATTGGAACATACTTTGGTAACTTGAAGGGGGCAAGTTCACAACCATATATCCTGAATTCTGTGAAGTTTTGGTATAGATACCAGTCACCCACTTTGTACTGCTTAGAAAATTGAAGGGTCTTTTTAATATCACCACTGATCCTGGGAGTGGAAACCACTGTCAACAAGGTGGTTGCCGGATGAACAAATAGATCAACGAATTCATTATAGGAGTAAGGGGTTTCAAAGGAATCATGGAAGACTGCAGACCAGAAGATTACAAACCTTGGATTTCCTTTGGTGTCAAGTTTCAAGATAGGAAAGGAGAACTTTTCTAACTGATAATAGAGCATGAGATGGTATATAAAGGTGGTATACTTGAAAACTCTTTCATTTTCCAGTCTCATGAACTGGTCATGAATCTTGTCAGCAATGTAAGAGGCAAAGTCATATTTGACAACAGGGGGTGTCCAGGAGTAAAAATTGATAACAATACTAGGGTTAACTCATCAACAAATTCACTAGTATTGAAACCCATTACTAATGATATCATGTCGATTATGAGTTGTCCCATATCTGTGAAGAAAGTTTGCATGTAAGGGGGTGGGCCATCAGGCTGATGTTTCGGTGACATGAAAGTTTGACAGAGGCGATTGAGTTCGTCTTGGGACAATTTAGTTGATTTATCAAGTAAATCTCCCATGGAAAGGGGAGTCAGGGCTTGACTGGAATGAAATTGTAACATTTCATTGATTGACTTGGCAGTTATTAGAAAAAGGATTGTTTGGCTCGGGGACATGACTACTCGGCGATTAGGGTCATAATTGGCATGGAAATGATGAATTATTTCTGGGAAAACATGAACTGTGGGTAAAAAATACATAGGAAGGTTAGATTCCCACAGTCCTAGGATATCAGAGCCATTCAGGTAGTTATCTCTGCTTTGGCAAAAAACTTTCAGGTGATTTTTGTCAGTGGTAAGGTCTTTTATCTAGAAGTCCTTATTAGCCAAAGGCAGATAGTCTAAATCTCGGTGGGGAGCATTTAGGGGTGCAACATTTAAAGCCAAATGGGTTTCCATGTTTGTTTCTTATGGATTCAGACGGAAACTATGATTTTCTATGTAAAAATAGGCAACACAAAAGTTGTAGGAGACTTAAGTGACGAAAATATTGACTAAATTACAATGAATTTTGGGATTTTCGTCAATGGACAGTGAAAAAGAAGTATTTTTAGGGTTTAGCTGGGATTTTTGATAAATACCTCTTTTGGGAAATGAGTAATGAAATGCAGATGCTAGGCGCGGCTTGAGGGTTCTAGTTGACGTTGGCTGCAGGATTTTGGAGCAAATTGGCGACTGGAAGCTTGAACTGGTTGACCTCGACATTCTTTTGCATGGTGCATAGGTTTACAGTATGAAGCAGTGAAAGTGACCTTTTGTTTTATTTACAAAGTCAATGGTTGGCGAGGTTTTGGATTTTAGGTGGGCGACGTCAGCGACAAAAGATGTGACATTTTTTGTTGTATGTGGAAGGGCAGTAAGTGGTTTCATATCGCACCGCTTTTGGGGAAAGGTGGTAATGGACCTTGAGCCAGCGATTCCATAGATCATTTGAAGCGTGGCGGAGGTGCTGGGAGAAAACCGCTTTGTGATCGCGTGCTAATGCACGGTCACAAAGGGTCGTGATATTGATAATAGCCGTCAGATCTTGAGGACTTGATCGGACGGTTGATGCAAGAAGCGATATGCAGAGTTTTAACAAAGGCGGGCCCGATAGATTTAAGAGTTAATTTAATCATATCGAGAGTGGCAAGATTGGCTGGTAAGGTTATTAATTAACCGTGGGGGTTAATTAATCTCGTTTTGTATGGTGGGGGATTAAGGTTCTTAATGAATTATAGATTAACTCATTAATCCTATTTTAAACGTTGATTTATGGTTGTATTCAACCTGGGGCGGGATATATAATATTTCGGGAATATTTAATATATTAAATAATACGGGAAAGGGAAAATATTGTAAGGGATTTATACAATATAAGTTAAAAGTTAATATGACAATAAAACGAAAGCGCTAAGTGTAAAACATTTGACATGTGTAGTTAAACTTAGGCTTAGGATGAAAAGGGTTTATATGAGAAATATTTGCAATTTTCCTAAGTAAAATAGGATTTTACTTAGGAAAAGAATTATGAAGGTGAATGAGTGATCTTATGAATAGTTTTAAGTACTTTAGGCTTTATAAACTATTGGGCCAAGGGTCCGGTCCCTCCAGAAGTCAGAGAAATGCTCTGAGCCCCTCTAATTTAGCAAATGCCTTAGTACTTAGGGGAAATTAGTGAGAATTTAGGGAAAAATGAGGGGGGAAGTTAAGTATTTGACCTTGCTTAGCTTGAAATGCTTTCAGTGTAAAGTCTGCCTTGTACTTGTGATGAAAGTAAAGATTAACACATTTAGAGTCATTATTCATCACATGTAATTCTGCAACATCATCTACCTACCCTACCTACTTTAACCTAACATTTTTTCTTCTTTATTTGGGTGCACTTAGACTGAAAAACCCTTATCAAACTTTTCTTTTCTTTTACATGTAGATATCTATCTAAATCTAGCCTTATTACATCCAAGGGCTCAGATTAAACTGTTGAGCTCCTTTTATTCACTCTACCTATCTATTTATCTGCCAAGATTAAACAGTTTGGTCAGATTTTATTCTCTATCTCTAAAACATAAAATTCAAATATGAACTAGCCAAGCTTAAGCTGTTTGACTGTTCATCAATTGTGGCATAAGTTAACAAGTTGCACACAATTGTTTATTGTACAAGAGTAAGTACAAGAGTAAAAAGTAGTGGCATTTAGACTTGCACACTTTCCTTGGTCTTTCTTTTGACGGGGTTCATTTTTTTTCACTTTTTTGACCTTTTGTTATTCTTTTCACGCTTTGATTTTTCTTTTAGGGTATACCCTATTTACATTTTTAAAGTTTTTGATTTTGATTTTTTGAAAATATGGAAAACCTTTGCAACAAGTAAAGGTATGAACATATTACATATCTCGTCAAGTCAATCATGATATACGACACCTATTGGTATAGGAGCATAACACTACACATAACACAAGTGTTCATCCCAAAGCTTAGGATGTTTTTTGCAATAACCTCTTAGTAACTGGATCACTTTCCTGTTAACTACTTATGTTTGGCCATCTATTTGTGGATGAAAAGTTGTCCTTTTCTTCAATTTGGTGTCCATCAGTTCCCACAGACTCGACCAAAACTTCCTCACAAATCGGGTGTCTCGATCAAATACAATGGAAGTGGGTAGTCCAAAATGAACCCATACATGTTCAAAGAATAATTTTGTAGTCTGTTCAACTATAATCTGTTTATTACAAGGCATCAAAATACACATTTTGCTGAACCTATCCACAACAACATATAGATAATCATGACCTCTCCTAGATTTAGGCAATCCTCCCACAAAATCCATGGAAACACTTTCCCAAGGGTGAGAAGGAACTGGCAATGGAGTGTACAAGCCTAGTTTTCTATTGTTGGGCTTACTTTTAGCACACATACTACACCCTCTTACATATCTAGAAGTTGTCTCATTCATTTTCGGCCAATAAAAAAATCTTTGCAGCCGTGCAACTGTTTTATTTACCCCAAAATGACCTGATATCAGAGAAGTGTGTGCTTCCCAATTATCTTTATCCTCTCAGTTTTTGGAATGCAGAGTTTCTCACAATGATATAAGAGTCGGTCCTTTACATGATAGTCCAATTCTTCTACTCTTCTGCCTTGACTCAAATTTGCATATACATATTTAAAGTCCATATCCCGAACATATTGTTCTATGTAGCTTTGATGTAGCATAGAATTATGCTTAAGTATGGTAGATGCATTTATAATTGGTCTAGATAACATGTCTGCAACCTTGTTATGTATGCCCTTTTTATATATGATGACTAAATGAAACTGTTGTAGAAAACCCATCCATCTGTAATGTCTTGATTGGTGCAACTTAGTTTGGGAGTGTAGATATTGAAGTGGTTGATGATCAATATGTATTACTGTCTCTTTGCCCATTAAGTAATGTTTCCACTTTTTCACACTCTCAACTAATGCATATAATTCTTTATCATATGTAGGATAGTTAACTACTGCAAAATTAAAAGTCTCAGAATGATAACATATGGGTTTACCGTGCTGTGTCAACGCTGCTCCCATGGCATAGTCACTCGCATCAGTTTGGATCTCAAATGGTCTTTGTAGATCTAACAGTGCTAGTATAGGTGTTGTACTAATCTTTTCTTTCAAGGTGTCGAAGGCTTTCTAATGTTTGCCTCCCCACTAAAACACCTTATTCAATCCTGTTAAAGCATGTAAGGGAGCTGCAATTGAGGAAAAGTTAGAAATGAACTTCCTAAAATATTGTGCTGCTCCTAAGAAGCTTATCACTTCGTAGCAGACCTGGGTTTAGGCCAGTTCACAATGACTGCCACTTTAGAGGGATCTATTTTCAATTCACCTCCCCCTACTATATGACCCAAGTAGTTTAGAGATGTTTTGCCAAATTCACATTTTGAGAGTTTAACATACAGTTTTTCTCTTTTCAAAACATCTAATGTCTGCTTAACATGCTTTAAATTTTCTTCCCACGTTTTACTAAAAATCAGAATGTCATCTAGATACACAATAACAAAATCATCAAGAAAAGGTTTGAGTATATCATTCATTAATCTCATGAAAGTAGAAAGAGCATTAGTGAAGCCAAAAGGCATAACCAGCCATTCATACAATCCCTACTTTGTTTTGAAAGCAGTCTTCCATGCATCTTGCTCTGCAACTCTGACCTGATGGTATCCACTGTGCAAATCCAGCTTGGTGAAATAAATAGCTTCCTTCAATTGATCTAAAAGATCATCTATGCGAGGAAGGGGATAATGATTTTTTATTGTTATCTTATTCAGTTCTCGGTAATCAATGCACATTCTCCACGAGCCATCTTTCTTTCTCACCAAAACAATTGGTGACCCACATGGTGATGTGCTAGGCCTGATGAACCCTTTCTCGAGCAACTCCTGCACCTGCTTCTTGATTTCAACATTCTCTAAAGCAGACAACCTTTTATACCTGTGGCTGCTATAGTTGTTTCATCTCCTGAGTCTGACCCCAAATCTTTCTGAATAGCTACAGCAGTCTTCTTCTTCTTGCCCTCGGACTTCTTAGGTCTCAGCTCTAGATGCAAAATCCAACAATGCTCATCATCATGCCCATCCTTTTTACAGTGAGTGCATGAAGCTTTGCTTTTCTGTGCAGTGTTAGCCTTCCTTGCTTTCCACTTTTGCTTTCTTTTCTCCTTGCTCTTGCTTACAGTGGGTTGGGATGGTCCCCCAACTTCTGGATTTCCATTATTTCCTCTAGCTTCTAGATGAGTAGCTTGTACAAATACCTCATCTATACTAGTGGCATTAAACATGAGGATGGTATGCCTCATGTAGCTGTGTAGACCACAATGTACTTCAAAAGAGTCTCTGGTGCATCTAATGAGATACCCAACATCAATGCTCTCTTTCTAAATTCTTGAGTATACCCTTGCACACTTTTCCCTTTCAACTGTTAAAGAGTTTTCCAACTCATCATGGCTTGTTGCATGTAGGCCAATGGATAGAACTACTTTTTGATTGTAGCAACAAATTCACTCTAGAAAAAAATGGTCTTACCATGTCTTTTCATGTCAGCTTGGGTTTTGCCTTCCCACCAAACCAAGGCGGTGCCTGCTAGGCGTAGGCTTGCCAGCTAAATCTTACTCTTGTCTGAGTCTATGTTCTGTACCCTGCAATACACATCAATTTGTCTAATCCAATTGTCCAACATTTCAGCGTTTATCTCTCCATCATATATAGGCAAATCAAATTTAATATCTAACTTGATCAAAGATGCTTTCTTATTATGCATAGGGCTATTAGGAGGTGTGATAAAGCTTTCCTCTTTCCCCTTTCCTTTGGAGTGGTCATGGAAGTGAGACTCATCTTCTTCTTTATCTTGTTTAGCACCTGAGGAGTCTTCAACCTTACGCTTTCTAAAGTCCCTATAAATTTCTTCTACCATAGACTTTATAGCTAGGAAAATTTCTATGAATTGAGGGTCAGGCCCCATAGAACCTTCCTCTGACATTGTCTTCCATGGATAGACTCTCCCAATTTCAGGATTAGTTTCCACCAACTCTCCTTCTCCTAATTTGAGCGTTGATCTAGTGAGCATCAACAGCTAAACCAACACAAGCTTGTATAACCTTACAGCCTAAAGCTCTGATACCACTTGATCTGATAATCACCCTATGAGTGTTATCAGTTAAAGATTTATTGATTGAAGGTATTACAGACTCATGTGTTGGTGTGTGTTATGTGTTATTTAAGCAACGGATTGATCAGATTGCCAATACACAGACATTTAAATGGAAATACAACAGAGAAATACAGTAAGTAGATACAACACAGAAGAATTTAATAAGGAGTTCACCCTATTCTTCAGGGCTACATTTCCAGTCCACCTCTCAGTGGTGGCCTTATTTTATTGTGTCTTAAGCAAAGAATTACAATGCAGGGACTCAATGTGAGTTCTCCTAAAGTAGGTTTTCTTGGCAGGGTGGTTCTTGGATTCCCCAAGCCACTGGAGTGCACAGACTCGTTTGCCTTGCCATCTCTGTGACGTTCTGGTCTACAGTTGAGAGAGCCCAATGTGGTGCTAAGTCTGGACAGTTCCTCTCTAGGATGGCTTGAATCTCTCAAGCTCTCTGGTGCTCGACGCTGCCTTTGGTCAGCGCGGCCCTCTGCCTTCTTCTGCTTTTGCTTTATTGTCTTCTTCTCTGTGTACCGTCCTCCTCTCAGGGTTCTATTTTCTCTATCTCTCGGGGTTCTCTATCCTTTTTGGTCTCTTGACTTCACTTCTATGTTCTATCTCTATTCATGGCTTTGAAGCCATTCATTTCCATTCCAGTTCGGTTCCTCTTCTGCCCCCATCGATTCGCCTTCTATAGCTGCGCTTGGAGTTCCCTGTTTGGCATCATCATCAGTGCTCAGGGAGTGGCCACATGTCCTCCTCTAAATGACACTAGCCTTCTTTATCGGTTTGTTTCTACGGTTACATCATGGAATGAGTTCTTCTTCCACCGTGGCAGTCAAAATGGACTTGAAATCCTTCTAAATCGTGGCTCATTCCTTCGTCGATTCTGCTTCCCCCATCGGGCGCGATCTCAGCCATCCGATCTAGGTCCCCCAGATCCAATGCCATACACATGTTTCATGCGGTTGACTTGCTCGACCGTTAGCACGCGATGAACGGTGGTTTTCTCTCACCTCGACTTGGCACGTATCGATTGTTTAATGGAACGACTCCACTTTTGTCCAAAACCACTTACCCTTTGAGGGCGCCCCGATCAATATTGTCGGTTTCCAGAGCGTGGGTCCTGACTTTGTCCTTTTAGTGCTTTTTGCCTTTTCGCCCGTGGTTCTCTAGCTCCCCATGCATCCAAGTGCTCGGGGCTACTCCATTTCAGGCATGTTCGCCTAGCGTTAATCACGCATCAAAATCCACCTCCTTTTCCTGATTCAGGGCTCCCAGGGGCTAATTCGGCCTCCTGTGAAATCTCCATGGGCCTCGGTCAACGCGCTTTGACCGAGGTCCTTGTCGTTCCATGCTAGCTGCCATTTCCACTGGTTCACGGTGTTTTTGATCGCTGTTTTGGAATTCTTAGAAGTTTGTCCCGACTTGATACAGTCATGGTTCTTTTTTACAGTTCTTTATAGATCCAATTCGAACCAAAAAACCACAGGAAAAAACATCATTTGGTGAAATCGGAAACAATCAAGTTGGTCATATATTAAGGAGTTCTAAATATCAAGCACTATGTACTTTTGAATCATACATTAGGAGAAAAACTAGTGTGGAGGCTGCTAAAAGAGGACAACTCCTGGTGGGCTCAAGATCTTAGAAGGAAATACTTACAAAATACAAATGTGGAAAGGTTGAAGCTTTTGTTGAGAAAATGTAGCAAGAAAGGCTCAATTTGACTTTAGCCTTAGTCATATTGAGTAAATCATATTTCCACATCAGCAAGACAACTTGGTGGTAGTTAACTAGTTTTTCATTGTTCTTGTCACTTAGTTAGCTCAGTAAAATTCGAGTTAGAGGGTTGGGAGTTTAGTTATGCATGTGTGATTGCTAAATTTTAGTAATATATTTCAATTGTATTCAGTTAATTAACCTCTAACTATTGTTGGAGTTACTTGAAGGTCAATGATGTAGTGGGACAATAGTCTCACTCAAATATCCGTCAGTTAACTAATATGTCAAATTCCTCAGTTGAAGTGGAGATGACAAGGCAGTGTAACATTAGTTGTAGACTAGTCTTAAGTGTAAAGATGTTGCATGCAATCAGTGATTAATCCTTGGAAATTTTGCAATCAATTTGGAGGAAATTCCTAAAGAATGGGGGTTAATTTCCTCAATAATTGTGAAAGGAAATAGGAGGCTAGGTGAGCAAAGAATTGGCTAAGTGCTAGCCAAAGTTGTTCATTGAGCTGAGAAAACAATTATTCATTTGCGAGTGGAGATCGGAGCCGAAGGTAGAAATCGTAATAGATTCTTTATTCATCTTATTAATGCAAAGAAGCTTGAGGGGATTTTCCAAGTTGGTTTCCCTTAGAAATCAATATGTATTTGTGGTTTTTCTTATTGCATGTTTATGCATGTTGTTCTAAATTATGAAATTCATTCCCTAGATCAGTAGAGTAGAATTGTGTCTCTTGATTTTAGGTTAAATTTCTTGAGAAGTTGCAATTTTATCATATTTCTACATGGTATCAGAGCTCCATAATTCACATTAGAACTAGTGTTTCAAACTTGTCTCTCAAGAATTTCAAATTTGTAGTCTTCTTGTAGCAGTTTTTCTTTAGGGTCAGGAGAATATCTTTCAATGGCCTGAGAATAGAGTATGTCCTAGAGGGTAGCTCGAATTTATATCCTGGAAGGATCGAATGGAAGTAATGTTTGATGACAATGGTGTGTTAGAACATGTGAAAATTGATATTGCAAAACCTCCACAATCGAATGCACAGAAGCTAACCAAATGGAAGAAGGATGTTGCAAAGGCGAGAATAATTATTCTAGAAGGTGTGAGATACCATGTGGTATCAAATGTCCATGGCAAAGAGACACAATTTTCTATGTGAAATACACTAACTGAGCTATTCGAAAATAGTAGTGACCATATACAATTGGCCTTGAAAGACAAACTTCAAAACATCAGGATGCAGAAAAATGACATTATCTGGCAATATCTCTCCAGCTTTACACAAGTTTGAGATGAGCTTGGAGGGGTTGCGGTGAATGTAGCATAAGATGACTTGGTGAGCCTAGATCTTCTAGGCCTTCCAAAATCCTCGCATAGCTACTAGGACTTTGTGAATAGAAGGGGGAAATTACCGAATTGGGAAAGTTCGTGGTCTTATTTGGTTCAAGAATAGTTCGGGAGAAATAACAGAGACGGAACATCATCCAAAGCTGAGGATGAAGATAATTTTGCATTGGTTGGAAAGGGGAAGAAGGGAAAAGGAAAGAAGACCCAAAGAAAACCTAAATCCAACCAAAATAATAGCAAGAAGAAATACTTGAGCAAGATAAAATGCTTCCACTTCCATGAATACGGGAAGAATGCAATGAAATGTCCACACATGAAGTCTAACAAGAACCCTTCAAGAGGAGAAGCAAGTGAAGCACTAGCTTCACAATTAGACTTCTTGTTATACTCTTGTTAGACTTAATTAGACTTCCTTGGATCATATCTTCTTGTTAGACTTAATTAGAATTCTTTAAATTTCAGATCTTGTCTCGCTATTTTTTTCGGAGATATTTTTCTCATGTGTGTGCTCTTTTCCGCTGCGCCTTAGTGCGATCTCAAAAAATCAGAAACATTGAGGAAAATATATAGTTTCCGGTCAAATCTAACTTTAAGTCGTAAGGCTTGGATTACTTTTGCGTGTTCATTTTGGTTTGTGTGGTTTTTTTTGTTTTGTAGGAAAAAAAGGGGTTTGTCAAGTAAGCACGCACTCCAAAGCTTCAATGGGCGAAAAAAAATAAAAATAAAATAAAATTTCAAAAATCTTCCTCTTTTCCAAAAATTACTAGCGTTTTAAACTAGCTCACTTTGTCTAAAGTTACTTTATGAGAATAGAGGTCTTGGATTCAAGGCTTTCTTTTTGTTGAGTTACTTTTTCAAAAAGCACATATAACTTATATTTTAAAGTTAATTTATGTAAAAATGTTCTCACCCATTATAAAAAGTGAGTCACTTATAATTCAAAAGTCACTTTAACTTTTATTTATGTTACAATTTAGTGGATAGTTCATAAAGTACCATTGTAAAAGTGACTTTCACTTACTTGTAAAAGTAGGTCACATAAAGTTATTTTTTTAAAAGTGAGCTAATTAGATTAAGTGGAAAAGGGAAGGAAAAAAATCTTAAATATAAGATTATCATTCACTTCCTAACATTCACGTAGTTCGTCGGCATCTTCAACATTTTTCTTCAAAAAGCCATAACTTCTTCATCTAGAAGTCGTTTTAAAAGCCATTTTTTTTAATCGGCCCAATTTTTAAGACCTTTCCATTGGAACACTTAGTTTTAGCATCTACATCTTTAGTTTATTTTAAAATGGAAAGCCCATGCCTAGTTATTATTGACATTACTGTTATCACTCAGGTTGTTCCCCAAAAGATCTGAGAAAAGGGAATACGGCCGAGGTAACCACTAACCAATCTTTTAGCTGCAGATTCTAGCCAATCTGCAACTAGAGAGGGCTCTCTCTTTTTGATTTAGCTTTGTTTAGCTATATGTTAGGCTAGTTATGAAGCACAAGTATTTGTTTTAATTTTGGATGGTAACATTCAGTAGAACAGGGCTGCAAAGTATGAGAAGTTCAGACCATTGGGTTAATGGATTCAATGAAGATAAACTTCCAGGTATGGTTTATTTGACAAAAGGAGAAACTACAGAGCAATATGATTAACCATGGAACAATTTTCAAGCTGGAATAAGGTGAAATGGAGTCAGGGAATGAAAGGCAATTAAGGATCTTTCATTATGCTAACAGAGGGAAAGTGAGTAAATACTACCAAGGAGCAGCTAAGAATTCCTTAATTATATTCAGAGTGTAAGAACCAGGGAGACAGGAGCAATCAAGAATTCCTGCCTATGCTAGTCCTAAAGAAAACATAAAAATTGACAGGAATTGAACACAGAGTACAGTAAAGTAAATTCTGGGCTATTCTTTTTTCTTGCAATTTAGAACATGATACTTAGATGATATATAAAACATAGAAACAGTAAAACATGAGTTAGAAAAGACTTATTGATCCATGAGATAATCCAAGAATTCTGCAACATAGGCTTCTGCCATCAATTCCATAACCAAAGAGTTCATCAACAAATCATTTCAACAATATTTATTCAGAAGAGTTCTCAAAACTCACAGCGCAGGTCCAGAATGATATTCACCAACCCACAATACATCTCTAAGGGAGGTATTTATAAAAAAAGAGTTACAAAATATCTCATAGAGAAAATATCAAGCAATAACTTTATCCATCTACTTCTTCAAAGGAAGTAAATGACATTGAAAACAGAGCGCAATGAATGTAGGAGTAATTTCCGTTGTACTGGCTGCCTTAGGTGGTCTGATATATTTGACTTTTTAACTCAACAAGTCGGCTGGTAGCTGTCTCTTTATTTCGCGTTCCTGCATTGTTGTCCCGGCCCTTTCATCTATGCCTGATTTTGCTTTAATGCGTTTTGGCATGAATTCCTTCCTCTGTTGTTTTCATTTTTATGATAGGTGGCACATGCATTGAATTTGATTTAATGTAGATGATCAAAAAGAGAACTAAAACTACATTGGTAAAATCTCTAACATGCTTTGCCACCATTGGTCTGTTGGCAACTGGTGTCTTTGTAGTTTTATCAATATTTCATCAGCTTCAGTATACCTGTAGAAATTGGGTTGGACTTCAAAAAGATGTGTTATTTCATGCTCAATATAGAACAAATTTTCCAACTTGTCATATAAGCTCTGTCCAAAGGGAGGTACGATGTCCTGTGAAGTGCTTGATGATGCTGTGATCTAGTTGGTAACATATGTATTCACCCTGTGAGCATATTGTTCATGTGTCAACAGCCTCTGATTGCTGGTTAACAAACTGGGTAGACCCTTTTGCTGCAAGAATGTAAACTTTTCTGTAAAAGCATTTATTTCTATCTGCATTTCTTGACACTTCCTCTGCAAATTTTGTATAAAATTCTTCATAGTCAGCACCTTTTTAACTATCAAAATGGTACCTGTTTTTTCCCTGATATTTAAAGCTGCTAGTTGTTATCTAGTATGAGTATTCAAAAAATGAATTAGTCTATTGGCCTATTCGGGCATGTTTCTCAATAATGCTCTGGCCTTTTGAATCCCCACTTGGGCTATTTCTATCAATTCAATTTGCTCATGGATAGTCTATATTGATCTCCATTGATCAGTGATGGACTGGCCAATTTTAGTCCACAGAATTGTTTTGATTTTTGATAGAGGTTTATGAAGAGTGAGATCTTTCTCTAAGGATTTTACCTTATTTTCCAAGGCCTTTACCTCTCTTGTTTTTTCAGCCACAGTTATTTTAGATTTATCATAGCTTACCTCTAACTTGGCCAGTTTTTCTTTGGCTTCCTTTAGCTCTACCATTTGGAGTTCTAATTATTTTATTTCCTTCATCATCTTTTCCATGCTCATGCTGGTATCCGGTACTATTGTTGTTGCTACTGCTGAAGAATCTGTGACTGATGTACCTGTTGTCGATGCTGGGGCAGTGGGAGGGACTGCTGTTGTTGCTGTAGGAGGAGCAGTTGTAGCTATTGGGGCTGTTTGAGATGGTTGAGAGGCCAACTCTCCCTGTTTTTCCTGCAATGCTTTCTCCAAAGCCTGCTCGGTTTCACTTAGCCTTTGATTCATTTTTATTAACAACTCCATCATGTCTTCTTCTTCTTTTTCTTTCACTATCTTTGTGGTCTGTGGATGCATAGTAACTGGCAATTTTAACTGCTTCTTGAGGGCAGCTATGTCATCCTCCTTTTTCTTTATTAGTGCTTTTATTACCTTAGGATCCTTGGGATTATGTCCCAGCTCAATGATGATTTCTCCCAAGGACTTTATCCTGTTGTCCTTGGCCAGAGAGGATGCCTTTTCCAACTCTAATTGGGCAGATGTGTTGTTTAATGAATTTTGCAATTGTTGAGCTAGTGTGGCTTTGTCTGCTAAAGTGGAATAAACCATTTCACCGGTTTGTTTGTGCAGCTCAACCTGGTCCAAAGGGTGAATGTCTTTAGCAAGAGCCTCCATATTTGTTCTAATATAATCGGCAGCTGACTGTGGCTGCTGCACTGTGGGCTTGAAATGACTCAAGATCATTTTCCCTTCCTTGATATCATATGCAGACATCAATCTCTGCTGTTTGGCAGGAGTCATTTTGAGGAACTGATCGTAAAGCTGCATTCTTATTGGCTCATTTTGTGCTTTGATGTCCATGAATGGCCTCTTAATATCAGAGCTTTGCTTGCTTTGTGGCCGTGCTGATGAAATTTCCATACTAGGTTGTTTTCCCAATTGTTGTCCATGAGAACTAGTAGGTGATTCTATCACTGGGGAAGTTAGTGGGCTGGCTGCCCTTTGACTTCTTTGACTTTCAATGATCTCCTTGATAACTTCCTCTTCAGGTAGAGGATCCACTCTCTGCCTCTTTGCTTCTAGCTGCTCTGCTAGCCCACTTATAGGTGTGGCCTCTTCTCGGTCCCTTTTCTGCCCTTCTCCTCATTGAGAGGAGTCTGCAATACTGGTACCTCTGGTGCATTGATATGGGCAGGAGGAATTTGCCCTTGGCCTTGTTGCTGTGATGATGTTGACTGATCTATCATTTCTTGTTGTTCCGAATGCATCACTTCTTTGCCTTTGGATGTCCCTACAAGGGAAGTATTTTCTTGGGCAGGTTGTTGTGTAGTTGTAGTAGATGATGTGCCCGCTCCAATGTGTTGAGGTATTTGAAAGAGACTTGTCCAAAAGAGTCCAGGTCAAGAGTTTTTTCAAGGTTTTTCATTGCCTGCTCCATTTTCTCTTCCTCATTAATCTGTTCTACCAATGTGCCCTCTACCCATTCATCTTGATTACATACTATTCTATATCAGGGATTCTACAATGATCATAGCCTGATAGCCTAAATTTTATCTTTCTATCATGGATGAATCTATTTGGGTCGTAGGGTACCCACCAAAAACTCCTTTTTAGTTTGAGTTGCTCACCTAATATCTTTTCAGCATCATTCCACCCTTCCTTTTTGTTAATAATGAGGGGGCCTAGTTGGTTTCTTAGCTTCAGTTGAGCCTTTTTCTTGGCATCATAAAAATGAGTCAAATATGAGCTAATAAATTTCCTAAAGTATTCAAGGGAAAACAGTCTCATAGGAACATACTTTGGCAGCTTGTAGGGGCACAATTCACAACCATAAATCCTGATCTCTGTGTGATTTTGATAAAAGTACCAGTCACTTGTTTTATAGCTTTTGGACAGTTGCAAGATTTTCTTCATTTTAGCTGAGAGTCTGGGAGGGGGACTTCTCATCAGCAGAGATGAGACTGGATATATGAATAGATCAATGAACTCACAACAAGTATAAGGAGAATTATGGACTATATGGAAGACTGGGGTCCAAAATATGACAGATCTCCTTTCTCCTTTTGCATCCAATTTCTTGACAGGGAACTGAAAACTATCTATTTGATAGTATAAGAACAGATGATATATATATGATGTATACTTGAAAACCTTCTATGTTTAGGCTCATGAATTGTTCATGGATTTTGTTGCTAATGAAGGTAGCAAAGTCAAACTTGATGGCAGGAGGGTGTCCTGGAATAAATATGGACATCAAAGCTAAAATGGTCTCATCCACATACTCACTTGTTCTAAAACCCAGGACATAGGATATCATATCAATAACAGTTCTCCCAACTTCATTGAAATAGACCTGGTGAAAAGGAGGTGAGTCTCTGGGCTGGGAGTCTGGGCTCATGAATAACTTGGCAATTCGGCCTATTTTTGCAGAGGATAGTTTGGAGCCTTGGTCCAGCAAATACTTCATAGATAGAGGAGCCAGAGGCTGATTAGGCTTGAAATGAAACATCTCATTGATTGAGTCAGGAGTGATATAGAACAGGACAGTGCCATTTGGGGACATGACTGCTCTTTGAGTAGGCTCATAGTTAGCACAACACAAGCAGATTATATCTGGAAATACATTAACTGATGGAAGATAATATATGGGCAGATTGGACTCCCATATGCCATAGAGATCAGTCTTGTTTAGGTAGTTGTTTCTAATTTCACAAAATGTTTGCAGATGGTCTTTGATACCCATTAAGTCTTGTATTTGGAAGTCCCTATCAGCTAAGGGCAACCATTCCAGCTCCTTGTGTGGTGCATTCAAGGGGGCAACATTGAGGGCCACTGGAGCCTCCATTTTTCAATCTTTGGTGATTTTTGAATTTGAAATTTGGGTTTCCACAGCAATAGTAGGTAAAACAGTGCTTTTGGGTTCTTTCTGCGGGAATTGCAGGCCGAAATGAGCTTGAACTTTAGCTAAACGGGTAAATTTGCAGAGGGAGTCACATTCTGAGGAATTTCTCGGAAAAATGGGCAGAACAGAGGTTAAAATGCAGAGGTTCGGGGGCAACACTATGTTTTTAGTTATGGAACTCTGGTTTTCTGTGAAAAAATGGATAAAACAGGTTGTTTTGTGGAAATAATGTGAAAAACAGGGATAGTTATGGTATATTTCTCAAGAGCTGTCGACTGGATTTGTACAATTTTTGGTTTCACGAACTCAACTTAGAGAAACATCGGAAATACACAGGGTTTGGAAGCAATTGAGTAAAGACCTGCTTTAATGGGCGCTCTGTGCAAAATGCAGGTGGTGGGCCGAGCTTGAAGACTGGTTTGTAGGTTGGATTTAGTTGGGTGGCAGACTGTGCAGTCAAACAGCTATTTTGGTTGAAAATCGCATGAACGCGTGTTATCGGGACATCTAGTGTCTATGCAGAGCGCTGCTAGTCCCACTAAGGCTGGTAGCTACCTTAGAAACAAACAAACTAAAACTACTTTCGTTTTCCTTTATGAGAAGTAGATAAGAGGGGAAAGAAGGAGACCAACCTCTATCTTGCGCTCGGTTCCTTGCTTGATTCCTCTCCCTTCTGATAGATCTTTGCCACTCACTTCTTCGTCTACCTAGCTTCAAAGAGCACCTGTAGAATCAAAGCAGCGTAACACTATCCAATAACATAGATCTACTATCATAAACAATATAGTACCAGATATATATTGACCACACAAATGCATATATCATCAATCATACAAGAATGTGGAGGAAAACTTGAATAGCTTTATTAATAATCAAGAATAGCAAAGAGGATTACAACCAATTGTTCTGACCCAACATCATCCTCTCAGCAAGAAAGCCCTTCTTCACCTCATGAAAATCTTAGATCACCCAACACTATGATGTTACACCAAGAAACCAGCAACACTTCCTTACAAGATACGAAATTCCAGCCTCTGGATCTCTGGGATGAGGGATCCATATATAGAAGTTTGGAAGGGGGGTGAGTCATCTTTTGAGATTTGATTAGTGTCCTCTCTCTAATATTTCTTGATTCCACTTGGAGATTGATGATATCTTACTCATCCCTGGGCGAATCCAGAGAGGCAAGTGTCACACGAGAAGTTTCTGGAAGATTCCATGATCCTCCACCTTGCAGATTGACCCTGCCATTTGTCCACTCTCACCCATCGCACCCCATAGAAGGGCTTTTTAGTATGCATACACCTCCCGTGTGTATTTAGGTGGGATGCAGCACACTTTGACCATGGAGCAGGTGAGATGGTCCAGTTTTGACCAATTCTGAGTAGTTTTTCATGGAGAACTTCTGGGAGAAGATGTAATCAGTTGACCTTGTTCTTTTAGAGGTTGGAACAACACTTTTAGGGACTTAAGAGCCCTTGGTTTATGGAAATTTATGATTGGGGTTGCAGTGCCCAAAAATGTCTATAACAGTTGCCCCCTAAAGCATGAGGTCGTTAATCTGTTGATATCGGGTGAAATGCTTTATCATGAGGATCTAAAGTTTTTTCGAGCTGGAAGGCCACCTGTAATAAGATACAATACAATACATTATCTCCATAATATTTTCATGATCTAGTTGAGGTGGGCATTCCCATGCTCAGCTTTATAAATTCATTTTCATGTACATAAGACAGACAATCGTCTGAGTGCAGACTGATGATCTGGTAGAGCCATCATTCTTTGGATTGGATGATTATCTGTGCAGTAATGATGTACATTTGATATATTTATTTTCCTAAATATATATCACAGCCCAGATGTATGAAACTAGATCCGGGGTCTTCAATCTCATTCGATCTTCACTCAAAGTACAAGTCAATCCATGTGAGAGATGTTCTGGAGTCGAACATGGAAAGACATCGCCTGATTACCAGCCAATGATGTAAGTTGTTAACAGGCGCGAGAGGAATCACCGATAATGATGATGACCCTCAAGGTACTACAGTACAATTTATGTGGTGTGAATAAGGGACTTGGCGTCGAACACCACGCAAAATCTTTCGGTCGAAGGCCATTGATGTAAACCTGTCGCCGGAAGTGAGAAACTTGCCATTGAGGCATGCAAGCTTCAAAGTACTAAAAGGGTTGTTCCTAGATCGACTTCTTGGATAATGAGCTGATGTCGACAAGAAGCGATCCATCATAGGAGGGCCTTAGTGAATCCCACATCAATGACACATAACGGAGCAAATGATTTTTATGGAGGTGAAAACGATCTGGTGATATAAGGTTCAGGGTGGCGGTCATGAAAGAATGGAGCGTAAATGTATTACAGTGGATGAGACACAAGTGAATTCTCTGAGCGACTTCTCTTGAACATATTGGCAACACTGACATGATGGATTGGTAGCGTTAACCCCAAATATGGATGGTGTGATGGACCCATGGTGATATGATCAGTGAACGGAACAACCCAACCTGACTCGGATGCGAAGTGAAAGTGTCATGTTCAACAGCAACTTGCTACCAATAAAGTTTCTTCAAGTTTTCTTCCCAATTTTTCCCCAGTCATTGCTGACCAGTACCTCTTTATTTTTGTCAAGCTTGAGGAGGATAACATATGCTTGTTCTATAATTTTCCCTTCGGGCAAACCCATCGCTATGTTTTAACAAGCCTAGCGATAGTGAAACTCGTTCTTGTCTGTATGGACAAGTTTGTCGCTATTCGGTTTTAACAAGTTTAATGACAAGAATAACAAGGTCCTTTTCAATTTTAGAGAGTCTTAAAAAGGGACGTAAAGAAAAATCCAATAATCATTTTTCGTCATATAATCCCTTGAGTCCGAAAAAGTATAAAACAATACAAAAGGGATGAATTTTCGGTACTTTTAACGAGCCTAACAAAACAAGCGCTCGATCTTTTTGTGTAATAATCCCTCAAGTCCAAAAAGGTTAAAATCTAAAGGAGGGATAGCACTTCCAGTCACTTTAACGAGCTGGAGAGGCCAATTGCTCGGAAATATTTTCAAATTTTACGAGTCAGTTGAAAAGAGCTTAAAGGAGACTCATTTTTTTAGGAACGAGTGATAAGTTCGGGTAGCAGCTAATTCCAGGTAAGGTTTGGAATTTTCCAATCACGGCCAGTGTCACAAGGATGGCTAACAGGATCACTCTTCGTAGCTGTTCCTCAAAAAGGGTAAACAATCAAATGGAGGTGAATTATTGGCCAATATAGAGTGGAGGTGATGATGAGAACACGACCAAGGCTTCAAAGGCTGATGATAACACATTCACGATGGTTATTTACCGGAAATTGGTTCATTTTTTAATGAGCTTAAACTCTGGGGGAACATTTGCTCATTGCTTATGTTTATTTTTTAACGAGCTTGAATTCCGCGTTAAAACTGATCGATATAATGGTCATTGATTATCTTGATTTTACCATTGACAACTTTGTTCCTTCAAAGGTTGTACTGCCTACTCAATTGCTTCATCAAACTAGTTAGAAACAAACAATATATGTTTGAAAAATGAGTTAAACACTAATATTTTACTTGAATTACGTGAAAAGTAATTTAAAAGTGCTTTTTACCTTTCATTTTACCATTTCATTTGAACTTTGGTTTGTTGGAGCTTTGGAGGTGCTTTCCCCCTTGATTTTCACTAGCTAATTCCTGGAGATTCTGTGGATGATTCTTGGCGCCGTCTGGACCAGGTAGGAGCTAAACCTGAGCTCTTCAATTTCATCCTTTCCTTTTTGAATTCTGAGCATGTTTTATGGTTTTTCTGAGCCTCTGGGGTTTGAAAAACTCGCCCTGGCTCCATCGCGCCTCTTCTATATCAAAAGGTGCGATGCATGCTGGCTTGGCCATTGGCCAGTTAGCATGCATCCCACCTAGAACACTGCTGGGGGTGCGATGGTTGCAAAGAGGGAAATTTATGCACAGTTTTTCATGGAAATTTTTGCCTGTTTTTCACCAAATCAGGATCCTGACTCTTCTCTTGTTTGTTTCAGAGATCATTGGAGCAAAATGCCTATTACATGGTGAGAACGTGAGCATGAGGAAGAGGACATGCTTGCTTTACATGATCTGGTTACAGTAAATGCACTGCGGAACTGTGGCCTGTTCAAGTTTTTCCGCATCTCTAGCATGAGGCAACAAATCAACTTGTTGCAATATTTTCTCGATGCATGGGATCTTACCACCCAGGTGTTCCAGATTAGGGGCAAGTCCATCCCCTTGACTGTCGTGGACATCTATTTTTTGATCAGCTTATTGAGGCGGGGTGCCCCTATCTCATTATTAGGTTCGGCCCGTGGGGGTGAATATGTGAAAGATTACATTCGCAAGTATTGCAGAGAGGGATCTCAGCCGAGTAAGGATGGAAAGATCAATATCTGAGATGTCACTGATAGGTCACTGAGGACCATTCTGTTCACTTTTGCTAGACTGGCTGGTAGCGCGGCACTTCACGTGGCCAACAGGTCTTATATGCAGTACGCCTTGGAATGCCTTGAACCAAAGGTGTTCAACTGGTGTGATGCAATACTCTCTGTGATGAAAGAACAACTGACCAAGGTGAAAAACGGAAGATTGAAGAACTTTGGATATGGTTCTATCTTGACAGCTTTTGCCTTGGAAAAGATCCCGCTGATGCAGCCGCAGTATGTTTCACTTGGTTTACCTCCACCGATTGAGCCACGGATGCAGAGATGGGTCGACCTTATGGCCAGACATGTTGTTCAGTCCCAGGTTTCCTTTTCTGATACCATTTTTGAGTGGTTCAACCGTCAGGAGATGGTTTTTTCTGAGTATCCATATGATGGTACGGATTTCCGCGGTGACCCGGATTTGGTACTGCCGGCTGGCGAGTAGTGGGGTGTCATCGGTAAATTCTCTGACCATATCTCTGTTTATCATTTCTTTTACAATGTTCTTGCACTTTATTCTATCAGGACTACTCAAAACTCATGTGATCATGCAGATGTTGGACCAGTGTGGCTAGTAGTACGCCTGAGAGTGCCAGCTGCCGCTCCAGCAGGAGAGGTTGAGGGAAGGGCTATCCTTTGCGACCTTGATGTGGCCGAGACCCTTTCAGCATTGCAGGATCAGGTCGAAGGCCTCATTCTTGGTATTCCGGACATGAGGACTGACGAGCTGCCCCTGAGGTTGCAGCGACATACTACCGGCGTGCCGAGTCAATGGACTAGGCTTTTGCACATGATTGCACAGGCGGTGACTTGTTATCACCAGCATCATTAGACTAGGGTGCCCCCTAGCGTTTTGAGTTTTGGGTCATTTGACCAATTTTGTCTTGGTTACAGAACATTATGTGTAAACCATAAACAGTTATATATATTTTTTATTTTCGAAGTTTTATTTTGGTTAATTTACATGATCCTGATGCAAATACTGATGAAATGCTTCTTTTTATAAATGTTGCAAATGTCTATCTAACACATAATTTGCCAATGAATCTGTTAATGTGTTTAAGTTTCTGGAAATATGCTGATATTGAATAAAATCAAATTGCCTTTCCAAAATCTTGACCCTTAGGAACATGCGATAGATAGCTGGATTTCGGATGGAGTAGATACCAGTGAGTTGTAGTATGACGAGCTGTGAGTCTAGCTTGACGACAAGTCGGCTTATGCCATGTGTGATGGCATCAGAGAGAAGTTCTATCAATGCGCTATATTCAGCGATGTTATTTGTTGACCGACCAATACATACCCCTTTGAAACTTACTAACTCGCCGCTTGGATAAAAAATGGCCCAGGCCACAGAAGATAGGTTCTGCGAACTACGACTTGCTCCATCGGCATATCCAACAAAAGATTCCAATAGGTTCAACATCTGCAACAAATGTAAAAAGTGGATTACTTGACCAAAACAATTACCCTTAGCGAAAACAAAAATGTAACAAAAGCATATGGGTTACCACACTGAATCATGCGTAGTAACGCTTAAGGTACAACCCGTTACGGGGTTGCGCCAGTGGAATCCCGTCATAATCCATTAACTCGTAGGCTCCTTTTGCTAATACATGCTTAACAATATAGGGGCCCATCCACAAAGACTTGAATTTACCTGCTCCCAATTTATCAGATTCCTGGTCGTAAAGTAAGACCAAGTCACCTTCTGAGAAGACACGGGGTTTGACATTTTTGTCGAACTGCGCCTTGACTCGTTTCTTATGGGCTTTGTTAGCCAAAGCGGCATCACGACGGGTTTCATCCAATTGGATTAGTTCCAAGAAACGAGCCTCCTCTTCTGAAGTTCTGGGGAGAAGGTCGACTGTGAGTTTGAGGGACGATATTTCACACTGAACTGGTAAGATTGCTTCTAGGTCATACACCAGTTGAAAAGGTGTGAACCCGATTGCATTCCTTACCGATGTTCGGTATGCCCACAAGGCTGAGTACAGGATCAGGTTCCAACTCCTTTTGTGGACTCCAATCATCCTTTGCAGCATCCGCTTCAGGACTTTGTTGATTGCTTCAACTTGTCCATTGGCCTGCGGGTAATATGGAGTAGAGTTGTCGTGGGACAACCCCAATTTGGCAACCAATTCGACCATCATGTGATTGCGAAAATGTGATCCATGATCTGTGACTATAGCCTGTGGAACACTGAATCTGGCGACTACATGATTGAAAAAGAAAAGGGCAGTTGTTTCACTGGTGTTATCTAATGTCGGCATCGCCTCGGCCCATTTGGTAAAATAATCTACCGCGACTATGATATACCCATGCCCCTGGTCGAGGTGGGGTTACATGTCATGAAATCAATGCCCCATTTGGCGAACGGCCAACAGCAACTATCGGTTGCAGGGGTGCGAGTGGTTTTCTGGTTTTGCTATCGAAAATTTGACATGCATGGCAACTTCTAACTGTGGTTATGCAATCTTTGAACATTGTTGGCCAGAAGTATCCTGCTCGTAAAAAATTTGTGTGTCGTAGCGTAACCAGATTGATGCCCCCCACACGCGCCTGAATGGCAATCATTCAGGACTTTTTCAGCCTCCTCATGGGTGAGGCACCTCCTCAGAACTGTATCGACACCACGACGGTAAAGTGTATCACCGACGATCATGTAGTCTTTTGATTGGTATCGAATACGTTTTTGTTCTGAGCGAGAGGTATTAGACCTATATTTTTTAGTTTGGAGATAGATGATTATATCTCCATACCACAGATTGCTTGAAGATATCAGAAACAAAGATTCATCCACGATGGTTTCTTCGGATGTTTCATCATTGGACGACGATGGGAGATCGCATAGTAATTCCGCGAAAACTAGGGATTTCTTTGATTTGGATTTTACAAATTCCAGATCAAACTCTTGAAGAATTGCTATCCATTTTGAATATTTGTCCCCCAGCAATTGTCGTGACAATATATAAGTCATGGGGTTGCAATCTAATAAATGGTAGTTTTTCGAAAGAGGACATAGTGTTGAAATCTTTGTATCGCTTGAACAGCTGCGAGAGCCAGCTTTTCAGCATAGGAATACTTACTTTTTGTATCATTTAAGTTTCTACTCAAATAATATATAGGATGTTCAATTCCGTTGTCTTCTTGAACTAAAACCATTGTGATGGTTATATCCGCTGTATCCAAATACAAGTTAAAGTCTTTTTGATAATCAGGAGCGTAAATTAATGATGCTTTCATTAGGGATTCTTTTAAAGCATCAAAGGAAGCTTGTGCGACCTGATCCCAGACGAAGGGCACTTCCTTTTTCAATAGAAGCGTATAACCTTTAGCAAAT